>JAUMJK010001658.1:0-424680 GCA_033558105.1 Coccyzus lansbergi | reverse complement strand
TAAGTCCAAAGCCTGCCTCAAAGTCCAAAGCCTCATAAGTAAGTCCAAAGCTGCCTCCAGGTCCAAAGCCTCCTTAAGTAAGTCCAAAGCCTGCTAAGTAAGTCCCAAAGCCTCTTAAGTAAGTCAAAGCCTGCCTCAAAGTCCAAAGCCTCTTAAGTAAGTCCAAAGCCTGCCTCAAAGTCCAAAGCCTCTTAAGTAAGTCCAAAGCCTGCCTCAGTCCAAGCCTCTTAAGTAAGTCCAAAGCCTCTTAAGTAAGTCCAAAGCCTCTTAAGTAGTCCAAAGCCTGCCTCAAAGTCCAAAGCCTCTTAAGTAAGTCCAAAGCCTGCCTCAAAGTCCAAAGCCTCTTAAGTAAGTCCAAAGCCTGCCTCAAAGTCCAAAGCCTCTTAAGTAAGTCCAAAGCCTCCTTAAGTAAGTCCAAAGGCCTCTTAAGTAAGTCCAAAGCCTGCTCATAAGTCCAAAGCCTCTTAAGTAAGTCCAAAGCCTGCCTCAAAGTCCAAAGCCTCTTAAGTAAGTCCAAAGCCTGCCTCAAAGTCCAAAGCCTCTTAAGTAATTCCAAAGCCTGCCTCAAAGTCCAAAGCCTCTTAAGTAAGTCCAAAGCCTCTTAAGTAAGTCCAAAGCCTCTTAAGTAAGTCCAAAGCCTGCCTCAGAGTCCAAAGCCTCTTAAGTAAGTCCAAAGCCTGCCTCAGAGTCCAAAGCCTCTTAAGTAAGTCCAAAGCCTGCCTCAGAGTCCAAAGCCTCTTAAGTAAGTCCAAAGCCTCTTAAGTGAGTCCAAAGCCTCTTAAGTGAGTCCAAAGCCTCTTAAGTGAGTCCAAAGCCTGCCTCAGAGTCCAAAGCCTCTTAAGTGAGTCCAAAGCCTGCCTCAGAGTCCAAAGCCTCTTAAGTGAGTCCAAAGCCTGCCTCAGAGTCCAAAGCCTCTTAAGTGAGTCCAAAGCCTGCCTCAGAGTCCAAAGCCTCTTAAGTAAGTCCAAAGCCTGCCTCAAAGTCCAAAGCCTGCCTCAAAGTCCAAAGCCTCTTAAGTAAGTCCAAAGCCTCTTAAGTAAGTCCAAAGCCTCTTAAGTAAGTCCAAAGCCTGCCTCAGAGTCCAAAGCCTCTTAAGTAAGTCCAAAGCCTGCCTCAGAGTCCAAAGCCTCTTAAGTAAGTCCAAAGCCTGCCTCAGAGTCCAAAGCCTCTTAAGTAAGTCCAAAGCCTGCCTCAGAGTCCAAAGCCTCTTAAGTAAGTCCAAAGCCTCTTAAGTAAGTCCAAAGCCTCTTAAGTGAGTCCAAAGCCTCTTAAGTAAGTCCAAAGCCTGCCTCAGAGTCCAAAGCCTCTTAAGTAAGTCCAAAGCCTCTTAAGTAAGTCCAAAGCCTCTTAAGTAAGTCCAAAGCCTGCCTCAGAGTCCAAAGCCTCTTAAGTAAGTCCAAAGCCTGCCTCAGAGTCCAAAGCCTCTTAAGTAAGTCCAAAGCCTGCCTCAAAGTCCAAAGCCTGCCTCAAAGTCCAAAGCCTCTTAAGTAAGTCCAAAGCCTCTTAAGTAAGTCCAAAGCCTCTTAAGTAAGTCCAAAGCCTCTTAAGTAAGTCCAAAGCCTCTTAAGTAAGTCCAAAGCCTCTTAAGTAAGTCCAAAGCCTGCCTCAGAGTCCAAAGCCTCTTAAGTAAGTCCAAAGCCTGCCTCAGAGTCCAAAGCCTCTTAAGTAAGTCCAAAGCCTGCCTCAGAGTCCAAAGCCTCTTAAGTAAGTCCAAAGCCTGCCTCAAAGTCCAAAGCCTCTTAAGTAAGTCCAAAGCCTCTTAAGTAAGTCCAAATCCTCTTAAGTAAGTCCAAAGCCTGCCTCTGAGTCCAAAGCCTCTTAAGTAAGTCCAAAGCCTGCCTCAGAGTCCAAAGCCTCTTAAGTAAGTCCAAAGCCTCTTAAGTAAGTCCAAAGCCTCTTAAGTAAGTCCAAAGCCTGCCTCAGAGTCCAAAGCCTCTTAAGTGAGTCCAAAGCCTCTTAAGTGAGTCCAAAGCCTCTTAAGTGAGTCCAAAGCCTCTTAAGTGAGTCCAAAGCCTGCCTCAGAGTCCAAAGCCTCTTAAGTGAGTCCAAAGCCTGCCTCAGAGTCCAAAGCCTCTTAAGTGAGTCCAAAGCCTGCCTCAGAGTCCAAAGCCTCTTAAGTAAGTCCAAAGCCTGCCTCAGAGTCCAAAGCCTCTTAAGTAAGTCCAAAGCCTGCCTCAGAGTCCAAAGCCTCTTAAGTAAGTCCAAAGCCTGCCTCAGAGTCCAAAGCCTCTTAAGTAAGTCCAAAGCCTGCCTCAGAGTCCAAAGCCTCTTAAGTAAGTCCAAAGCCTCTTAAGTAAGTCCAAAGCCTCTTAAGTAAGTCCAAAGCCTGCCTCAGAGTCCAAAGCCTCTTAAGTAAGTCCAAAGCCTGCCTCAGAGTCCAAAGCCTCTTAAGTAAGTCCAAAGCCTGCCTCAGAGTCCAAAGCCTCTTAAGTAAGTCCAAAGCCTGCCTCAGAGTCCAAAGCCTCTTAAGTAAGTCCAAAGCCTGCCTCAGAGTCCAAAGCCTCTTAAGTAAGTCCAAAGCCTGCCTCAAAGTCCAAAGCCTCTTAAGTAAGTCCAAAGCCTGCCTCAAAGTCCAAAGCCTCTTAAGTAAGTCCAAAGCCTGCCTCAAAGTCCAAAGCCTCTTAAGTAAGTCCAAACCCTGCCTCAAAGTCCAAAGCCTCTTAAGTAAGTCCAAAGCCTGCCTCAAAGTCCAAAGCCTCTTAAGTAAGTCCAAAGCCTGCCTCAAAGTCCAAAGCCTCTTAAGTAAGTCCAAAGCCTGCCTCAAAGTCCAAAGCCTCTTAAGTAAGTCCAAAGCCTGCCTCAAAGTCCAAAGCCTCTTAAGTAAGTCCAAAGCCTGCCTCCAGGTCCAAAGCCTCTTAAGTAAGTCCAAAGCCTCTTAAGTAAGTCCAAAGCCTCTTAAGTAAGTCCAAAGCCTGCCTCAAAGTCCAAAGCCTCTTAAGTAAGTCCAAAGCCTGCCTCAGAGTCCAAAGCCTCTTAAGTAAGTCCAAAGCCTGCCTCAGAGTCCAAAGCCTCTTAAGTAAGTCCAAAGCCTGCCTCAGAGTCCAAAGCCTCTTAAGTAAGTCCAAAGCCTGCCTCAGAGTCCAAAGCCTCTTAAGTAAGTCCAAAGCCTGCCTCAGAGTCCAAAGCCTCTTAAGTAAGTCCAAAGCCTCTTAAGTAAGTCCAAAGCCTCTTAAGTAATTCCAAAGCCTCTTAAGTAAGTCCAAAGCCTCTTAAGTAAGTCCAAAGCCTCTTAAGTAAGTCCAAAGCCTGCCTCAAAGTCCAAAGCCTCTTAAGTAAGTCCAAAGCCTGCCTCAAAGTCCAAAGCCTCTTAAGTAAGTCCAAAGCCTGCCTCCAGGTCCAAAGCCTCTTAAGTAAGTCCAAAGCCTCTTAAGTAAGTCCAAAGCCTGCCTCAAAGTCCAAAGCCTCTTAAGTAAGTCCAAAGCCTGCCTCAAAGTCCAAAGCCTCTTAAGTAAGTCCAAAGCCTGCCTCAAAGTCCAAAGCCTCTTAAGTAAGTCCAAAGCCTCTTAAGTAAGTCCAAAGCCTCTTAAGTAAATCCAAAGCCTCTTAAGTAAGTCCAAAGCCTCTTAAGTAAGTCCAAAGCCTCTTAAGTAAGTCCAAAGCCTCTTAAGTAAGTCCAAAGCCTGCCTCAAAGTCCAAAGCCTCTTAAGTAAGTCCAAAGCCTCTTAAGTAAGTCCAAAGCCTGCCTCAAAGTCCAAAGCCTCTTAAGTAAGTCCAAAGCCTGCCTCAAAGTCCAAAGCCTCTTAAGTAAGTCCAAAGCCTGCCTCAAAGTCCAAAGCCTCTTAAGTAAGTCCAAAGCCTCTTAAGTAAGTCCAAAGCCTCTTAAGTAAGTAAGTCCAAAGCCTGCCTCAAAGTCCAAAGCCTCTTAAGTAAGTCCAAAGCCTCTTAAGTAAGTCCAAAGCCTCTTAAGTAATTCCAAAGCCTGCCTCAGAGTCCAAAGCCTCTTAAGTAAGTCCAAAGCCTGCCTCAGAGTCCAAAGCCTCTTAAGTAAGTCCAAAGCCTGCCTCAGAGTCCAAAGCCTGCCTCAGAGTCCAAAGCCTCTTAAGTAAGTCCAAAGCCTCTTAAGTGAGTCCAAAGCCTCTTAAGTGAGTCCAAAGCCTCTTAAGTGAGTCCAAAGCCTGCCTCAGAGTCCAAAGCCTCTTAAGTGAGTCCAAAGCCTGCCTCAGAGTCCAAAGCCTCTTAAGTGAGTCCAAAGCCTGCCTCAGAGTCCAAAGCCTCTTAAGTAAGTCCAAAGCCTCTTAAGTAAGTCCAAAGCCTCTTAAGTAAGTCCAAAGCCTGCCTCTGAGTCCAAAGCCTCTTAAGTAAGTCCAAAGCCTGCCTCAAAGTCCAAAGCCTCTTAAGTAAGTCCAAAGCCTTTTAAGTAAGTCCAAAGCCTCTTAAGTAAGTCCAAAGCCTGCCTCAAAGTCCAAAGCCTCTTAAGTAAGTCCAAAGCCTGCCTCAAAGTCCAAAGCCTCTTAAGTAAGTCCAAAGCCTCTTAAGTAAGTCCAAAGCCTGCCTCAAAGTCCAAAGCCTCTTAAGTAAGTCCAAAGCCTGCCTCAAAGTCCAAAGCCTCTTAAGTAAGTCCAAAGCCTGCCTCAAAGTCCAAAGCCTCTTAAGTAAGTCCAAAGCCTCTTAAGTAAGTCCAAAGCCTCTTAAGTAAGTAAGTCCAAAGCCTGCCTCAAAGTCCAAAGCCTCTTAAGTAAGTCCAAAGCCTCTTAAGTAAGTCCAAAGCCTCTTAAGTAAGTCCAAAGCCTCTTAAGTAAGTCCAAAGCCTGCCTCAAAGTCCAAAGCCTCTTAAGTAAGTCCAAAGCCTCTTAAGTAAGTCCAAAGCCTGCCTCAAAGTCCAAAGCCTCTTAAGTAAGTCCAAAACCTCTTAAGTAAGTCCAAAGCCTCTTAAGTAAGTCCAAAACCTCTTAAGTAAGTCCAAAGCCTCTTAAGTAAGTCCAAAGCCTGCCTCAGAGTCCAAAGCCTCTTAAGTAAGTCCAAAGCCTGCCTCAGAGTCCAAAGCCTGCCTCAGAGTCCAAAGCCTCTTAAGTAAGTCCAAAGCCTCTTAAGTAAGTCCAAAGCCTCTTAAGTGAGTCCAAAGCCTCTTAAGTGAGTCCAAAGCCTCTTAAGTGAGTCCAAAGCCTGCCTCAGAGTCCAAAGCCTCTTAAGTGAGTCCAAAGCCTGCCTCAGAGTCCAAAGCCTCTTAAGTAAGTCCAAAGCCTGCCTCAGAGTCCAAAGGCTCTTAAGTAAGTCCAAAGCCTGCCTCAGAGTCCAAAGCCTCTTAAGTAAGTCCAAAGCCTGCCTCAAAGTCCAAAGCCTCTTAAGTAAGTCCAAAGCCTGCCTCAAAGTCCAAAGCCTCTTAAGTAAGTCCAAAGCCTCTTAAGTAAGTCCAAAGCCTCTTAAGTAAGTCCAAAGCCTCTTAAGTAAGTCCAAAGCCTGCCTCAGAGTCCAAAGACTCTTAAGTAAGTCCAAAGCCTGCCTCAGAGTCCAAAGCCTCTTAAGTAAGTCCAAAGCCTGCCTCAGAGTCCAAAGCCTGCCTCAGAGTCCAAAGCCTCTTAAGTGAGTCCAAAGCCTCTTAAGTGAGTCCAAAGCCTCTTAAGTGAGTCCAAAGCCTGCCTCAGAGTCCAAAGCCTCTTAAGTGAGTCCAAAGCCTGCCTCAGAGTCCAAAGCCTCTTAAGTGAGTCCAAAGCCTGCCTCAGAGTCCAAAGCCTCTTAAGTAAGTCCAAAGCCTGCCTCAGAGTCCAAAGCCTCTTAAGTAAGTCCAAAGCCTGCCTCAGAGTCCAAAGCCTCTTAAGTAAGTCCAAAGCCTGCCTCAGAGTCCAAAGCCTCTTAAGTGAGTCCAAAGCCTGCCTCAGAGTCCAAAGCCTCTTAAGTGAGTCCAAAGCCTGCCTCAGAGTCCAAAGCCTCTTAAGTGAGTCCAAAGCCTGCCTCAGAGTCCAAAGCCTCTTAAGTAAGTCCAAAGCCTGCCTCAGAGTCCAAAGCCTCTTAAGTAAGTCCAAAGCCTCCCTCAGAGTCCAAAGCCTCTTAAGTAAGTCCAAAGCCTGCCTCAGAGTCCAAAGCCTCTTAAGTAAGTCCAAAGCCTGCCTCAGAGTCCAAAGCCTCTTAAGTAAGTCCAAAGCCTGCCTCAGAGTCCAAAGCCTCTTAAGTAAGTCCAAAGCCTGCCTCAGAGTCCAAAGCCTCTTAAGTAAGTCCAAAGCCTCTTAAGTAAGTCCAAAGCCTCTTAAGTAAGTCCAAAGCCTCTTAAGTAAGTCCAAAGCCTGCCTCAGAGTCCAAAGCCTCTTAAGTAAGTCCAAAGCCTGCCTCAGAGTCCAAAGCCTCTTAAGTAAGTCCAAAGCCTGCCTCAAAGTCCAAAGCCACTTAAGTAAGTCCAAAGCCTGCCTCAAAGTCCAAAGCCTCTTAAGTAAGTCCAAAGCCTGCCTCAAAGTCCAAAGCCTCTTAAGTAAGTCCAAAGCCTGCCTCAAAGTCCAAAGCCTCTTAAGTAAGTCCAAAGCCTGCCTCAAAGTCCAAAGCCTCTTAAGTAAGTCCAAAGCCTGCCTCAAAGTCCAAAGCCTCTTAAGTAAGTCCAAAGCCTGCCTCAAAGTCCAAAGCCTCTTAAGTAAGTCCAAAGCCTGCCTCAAAGTCCAAAGCCTCTTAAGTAAGTCCAAAGCCTGCCTCAAAGTCCAAAGCCTGCCTCAAAGTCCAAAGCCTGCCTCAAAGTCCAAAGCCTGCCTCAAAGTCCAAAGCCTCTTAAGTAAGTCCAAAGCCTGCCTCAAAGTCCAAAGCCTGCCTCAAAGTCCAAAGCCTGCCTCAAAGTCCAAAGCCTCTTAAGTAAGTCCAAAGCCTGCCTCAAAGTCCAAAGCCTGCCTCAAAGTCCAAAGCCTCTTAAGTAAGTCCAAAGCCTGCCTCAAAGTCCAAAGCCTCTTAAGTAAGTCCAAAGCCTGCCTCAAAGTCCAAAGCCTCTTAAGTAAGTCCAAAGCCTGCCTCAAAGTCCAAAGCCTCTTAAGTAAGTCCAAAGCCTGCCTCAAAGTCCAAAGCCTCTTAAGTAAGTCCAAAGCCTGCCTCAAAGTCCAAAGCCTCTTAAGTAAGTCCAAAGCCTGCCTCAAAGTCCAAAGCCTCTTAAGTAAGTCCAAAGCCTGCCTCAAAGTCCAAAGCCTCTTAAGTAAGTCCAAAGCCTGCCTCAAAGTCCAAAGCCTCTTAAGTAAGTCCAAAGCCTGCCTCAAAGTCCAAAGCCTCTTAAGTAAGTCCAAAGCCTGCCTCAAAGTCCAAAGCCTCTTAAGTAAGTCCAAAGCCTGCCTCAAAGTCCAAAGCCTCTTAAGTAAGTCCAAAGCCTGCCTCAAAGTCCAAAGCCTGCCTCAAAGTCCAAAGCCTCTTAAGTAAGTCCAAAGCCTGCCTCAAAGTCCAAAGCCTGCCTCAAAGTCCAAAGACTCTTAAGTAAGTCCAAAGCCTGCCTCAAAGTCCAAAGCCTGCCTCAAAGTCCAAAGCCTGCCTCAAAGTCCAAAGCCTCTTAAGTAAGTCCAAAGCCTGCCTCAAAGTCCAAAGCCTCTTAAGTAAGTCCAAAGCCTGCCTCAAAGTCCAAAGCCTGCCTCAAAGTCCAAAGCCTCTTAAGTAAGTCCAAAGCCTGCCTCAAAGTCCAAAGCCTCTTAAGTAAGTCCAAAGCCTGCCTCAAAGTCCAAAGCCTCTTAAGTAAGTCCAAAGCCTGCCTCAAAGTCCAAAGCCTCTTAAGTAAGTCCAAAGCCTGCCTCAAAGTCCAAAGCCTCCTAAGTAAGTCCAAAGCCTGCCTCAAAGTCCAAAGCCTCCTAAGTAAGTCCAAAGCCTGCCTCAAAGTCCAAAGCCTCTTAAGTAAGTCCAAAGCCTGCCTCAAAGTCCAAAGCCTCTTAAGTAAGTCCAAAGCCTGCCTCAAAGTCCAAAGCCTCTTAAGTAAGTCCAAAGCCTGCCTCAAAGTCCAAAGCCTCTTAAGTAAGTCCAAACCCGGCCTCAAAGTCCAAAGCCTCTTAAGTAAGTCCAAAGCCTGCCTCAAAGTCCAAAGCCTCTTAAGTAAGTCCAAAGCCTGCCTCAAAGTCCAAAGCCTCTTAAGTAAGTCCAAAGCCTGCCTCAAAGTCCAAAGCCTGCCTCAAAGTCCAAAGCATCTTAAGTAAGTCCAAAGCCTGCCTCAAAGTCCAAAGCCTCTTAAGTAAGTCCAAAGCCTGCCTCAAAGTCCAAAGCCTCTTAAGTAAGTCCAAAGCCTGCCTCAAAGTCCAAAGCCTCTTAAGTAAGTCCAAAGCCTGCCTCAAAGTCCAAAGCCTCTTAAGTAAGTCCAAAGCCTGCCTCAAAGTCCAAAGCCTCTTAAGTAAGTCCAAAGCCTGCCTCAAAGTCCAAAGCCTCTTAAGTAAGTCCAAAGCCTGCCTCAAAGTCCAAAGCCTGCCTCAAAGTCCAAAGCCTCTTAAGTAAGTCCAAAGCCTCTTAAGTAAGTCCAAAGCCTCTTAAGTAAGTCCAAAGCCTCTTAAGTAAGTCCAAAGCCTGCCTCAAAGTCCAAAGCCTGCCTCAAAGTCCAAAGCCTGCCTCAAAGTCCAAAGCCTCTTAAGTAAGTCCAAAGCCTGCCTCAAAGTCCAAAGCCTGCCTCAAAGTCCAAAGCCTGCCTCAAAGTCCAAAGCCTCTTAAGTAAGTCCAAAGCCTGCCTCAAAGTCCAAAGCCTCTTAAGTAAGTCCAAAGCCTGCCTCAAAGTCCAAAGCCTCTTAAGTAAGTCCAAAGCCTGCCTCAAAGTCCAAAGCCTGCCTCAAAGTCCAAAGACTCTTAAGTAAGTCCAAAGCCTGCCTCAAAGTCCAAAGCCTGCCTCAAAGTCCAAAGCCTCTTAAGTAAGTCCAAAGCCTGCCTCAAATTCCAAAGCCTGCCTCTAAGTCCAAAGCCTGCCTCAAATTCCAAAGCCTGCCTCTAAGTCCAAAGCCTGCCTCAAAGTCCAAAGCCTCTTAAGTAAGTCCAAAGCCTGCCTCAAAGTCCAAAGCCTCTTAAGCAAGTCCAAAGCCTGCCTCAAAGTCCAAAGCCTGCCTCAAAGTCCAAAGCCTCTTAAGTAAGTCCAAAGCCTGCCTCAAAGTCCAAAGCCTCTTAGCCTCAAAGTCCAAAGCCTCTTAAGTAAGTCCAAAGCCTGCCTCAAAGTCCAAAGCCTCTTAAGTAAGTCCAAAGCCTCTTAAGTAAGTCCAAAGCCTCTTAAGTAAGTCCAAAGCCTGCCTCAAAGTCCAAAGCCTGCCTCAAAGTCCAAAGCCTGCCTCAAAGTCCAAATCCTCTTAAGTAAGTCCAAAGCCTGCCTCAAAGTCCAAAGCCTCTTAAGTAAGTCCAAAGCCTGCCTCAAAGTCCAAAGCCTCTTAAGTAAGTCCAAAGCCTGCCTCAAAGTCCAAAGCCTCTTAAGTAAGTCCAAAGCCTGCCTCAAAGTCCAAAGCCTCTTAAGTAAGTCCAAAGCCTGCCTCAAAGTCCAAAGCCTTCCTCAAAGTCCAAAGCCTCTTAAGTAAGTCCAAAGCCCGCCTCAAAGTCCAAAGCCTGCCTCAAAGTCCAAAGCCTGCCTCAAAGTCCAAAGCCTCTTAAGTAAGTCCAAATCCTGCCTCAAAGTCCAAAGCCTCTTAAGTAAGTCCAAAGCCTGCCTCAAAGTCCAAAGCCTCTTAAGTAAGTCCAAAGCCTGCCTCAAAGTCCAAAGCCTGCCTCAAAGTCCAAAGCCTCTTAAGTAAGTCCAAAGCCTGCCTCAAAGTCCAAAGCCTGCCTCAAAGTCCAAAGCCTCTTAAGTAAGTCCAAAGCCTGCCTCAAAGTCCAAAGCCTGCCTCAAAGTCCAAAGCCTGCCTCAAAGTCCAAAGCCTCTTAAGTAAGTCCAAAGCCTGCCTCAAAGTCCAAAGCCTCTTAAGTAAGTCCAAAGCCTGCCTCAAAGTCCAAAGCCTCTTAAGTAAGTCCAAAGCCTGCCTCAAAGTCCAAAGCCTCTTAAGTAAGTCCAAAGCCTGCCTCAAAGTCCAAAGCCTGCCTCAAAGTCCAAAGCCTCTTAAGTAAGTCCAAAGCCTGCCTCAAATTCCAAAGCCTGCCTCTAAGTCCAAAGCCTGCCTCAAATTCCAAAGCCTGCCTCAAATTCCAAAGCCTGCCTCTAAGTCCAAAGCCTGCCTCTAAGTCCAAAGCCTGCCTCAAAGTCCAAAGCCTCTTAAGTAAGTCCAAAGCCTGCCTCAAAGTCCAAAGCCTGCCTCAAAGTCCAAAGCCTGCCTCAAAGTCCAAAGCCTCTTAAGTAAGTCCAAAGCCTGCCTCAAAGTCCAAAGCCTGCCTCAAAGTCCAAAGCCTGCCTCAAAGTCCAAAGCCTCTTAAGTAAGTCCAAAGCCTGCCTCAAAGTCCAAAGCCTGCCTCAAAGTCCAAAGCCTCTTAAGTAAGTCCAAAGCCTGCCTCAAAGTCCAAAGCCTCTTAAGTAAGTCCAAAGCCTGCCTCAAAGTCCAAAGCCTCTTAAGTAAGTCCAAAGCCTGCCTCAAAGTCCAAAGCCTGCCTCAAAGTCCAAAGCCTGCCTCAAAGTCCAAAGCCTCTTAAGTAAGTCCAAAGCCTGCCTCAAAGTCCAAAGCCTCTTAAGTAAGTCCAAAGCCTGCCTCAAAGTCCAAATCCTGCCTCAAAGTCCAAAGCCTGCCTCAAAGTCCAAAGCCTCTTAAGTAAGTCCAAAGCCTGCCTCAAAGTCCAAAGCCTGCCTCAAAGTCCAAAGCCTCTTAAGTAAGTCCAAAGCCTGCCTCAAAGTCCAAAGCCTCTTAAGTAAGTCCAAAGCCTGCCTCAAAGTTAAAAGCCTGCCTCAAAGTCCAAAGCCTCTTAAGTAAGTCCAAAGCCTGCCTCAAAGTCCAAAGCCTCTTAAGTAAGTCCAAAGCCTGCCTCAAAGTCCAAAGCCTGCCTCAAAGTCCAAAGCCTCTTAAGTAAGTCCAAAGCCTGCCTCAAAGTCCAAAGCCTCTTAAGTAAGTCCAAAGCCTGCCTCAAAGTCCAAAGCCTCTTAAGTAAGTCCAAAGCCTGCCTCAAAGTCCAAAGCCTCTTAAGTAAGTCCAAAGCCTGCCTCCAGGTCCAAAGCCTCTTAAGTAAGTCCAAAGCCTGCCTCCAGGTCCAAAGCCTCTTAAGTAAGTCCAAAGCCTCTTAAGTAAGTCCAAAGCCTCTTAAGTAAGTCCAAAGCCTGCCTCCAGGTCCAAAGCCTCTTAAGTAAGTCCAAAGCCTGCCTCCAGGTCCAAAGCCTCTTAAGTAAGTCCAAAGCCTCTTAAGTAAGTCCAAAGCCTGCCTCAAAGTCCAAAGCCTCTTAAGTAAGTCCAAAGCCTGCCTCAAAGTCCAAAGCCTCTTAAGTAAGTCCAAAGCCTGCCTCCAGGTCCAAAGCCTCTTAAGTAAGTCCAAAGCCTCTTAAGTAAGTCCAAAGCCTCTTAAGTAGGTCCAAAGCCTCTTAAGTAAGTCCAAAGCCTGCCTCCAGGTCCAAAGCCTCTTAAGTAAGTCCAAAGCCTGCCTCCAGGTCCAAAGCCTCTTAAGTAAGTCCAAAGCCTCTTAAGTAAGTCCAAAGCCTCTTAAGTAAGTCCAAAGCCTGCCTCAAAGTCCAAAGCCTCTTAAGTAAGTCCAAAGCCTGCCTCCAGGTCCAAAGCCTCTTAAGTAAGTCCAAAGCCTGCCTCCAGGTCCAAAGCCTCTTAAGTAAGTCCAAAGCCTCTTAAGTAAGTCCAAAGCCTCTTAAGTAAGTCCAAAGCCTCTTAAGTAAGTCCAAAGCCTGCCTCCAGGTCCAAAGACTCTTAAGTAAGTCCAAAGCCTCTTAAGTAAGTCCAAAGCCTCTTAAGTAAGTCCAAAGCCTCTTAAGTAAGTCCAAAGCCTGCCTCCAGGTCCAAAGCCTCTTAAGTAAGTCCAAAGCCTGCCTCCAGGTCCAAAGCCTCTTAAGTAAGTCCAAAGCCTGCCTCCAGGTCCAAAGCCTCTTAAGTAAGTCCAAAGCCTCTTAAGTAAGTCCAAAGCCTCTTAAGTAAGTCCAAAGCCTGCCTCAGAGTCCAAAGCCTCTTAAGTAAGTCCAAAGCCTGCCTCCAGGTCCAAAGCCTCTTAAGTAAGTCCAAAGCCTGCCTCCAGGTCCAAAGCCTCTTAAGTAAGTCCAAAGCCTCTTAAGTAAGTCCAAAGCCTCTTAAGTAAGTCCAAAGCCTGCCTCAAAGTCCAAAGCCTCTTAAGTAGGTCCAAAGCCTGCCTCAAAGTCCAAAGCCTCTTAAGTAAGTCCAAAGCCTGCCTCCAGGTCCAAAGCCTCTTAAGTAAGTCCAAAGCCTCTTAAGTAAGTCCAAAGCCTCTTAAGTAGGTCCAAAGCCTCTTAAGTAAGTCCAAAGCCTGCCTCCAGGTCCAAAGCCTCTTAAGTAAGTCCAAAGCCTGCCTCCAGGTCCAAAGCCTCTTAAGTAAGTCCAAAGCCTGCCTCCAGGTCCAAAGCCTCTTAAGTAAGTCCAAAGCCTGCCTCCAGGTCCAAAGCCTCTAAAGTAAGTCCAAAGCCTCTTAAGTAAGTCCAAAGCCTCTTAAGTAAGTCCAAAGCCTGCCTCCAGGTCCAAAGCCTCTTAAGTAAGTCCAAAGCCTGCCTCCAGGTCCAAAGCCTCTTAAGTAAGTCCAAAGCCTGCCTCCAGGTCCAAAGCCTCTTAAGTAAGTCCAAAGCCTCTTAAGTAAGTCCAAAGCCTCTTAAGTAAGTCCAAAGCCTGCCTCCAGGTCCAAAGCCTCTTAAGTAAGTCCAAAGCCTCTTAAGTAAGTCCAAAGCCTCTTAAGTAAGTCCAAAGCCTCTTAAGTAAGTCCAAAGCCTGCCTCCAGGTCCAAAGCCTCTTAAGTAAGTCCAAAGCCTGCCTCCAGGTCCAAAGCCTCTTAAGTAAGTCCAAAGCCTCTTAAGTAAGTCCAAAGCCTGCCTCCAGGTCCAAAGCCTCTTAAGTAAGTCCAAAGCCTGCCTCCAGGTCCAAAGCCTCTTAAGTAAGTCCAAAGCCTGCCTCCAGGTCCAAAGCCTCTTAAGTAAGTCCAAAGCCTCTTAAGTAAGTCCAAAGCCTCTTAAGTAAGTCCAAAGCCTCTTAAGTAAGTCCAAAGCCTGCCTCCAGGTCCAAAGCCTCTAAAGTAAGTCCAAAGCCTGCCTCCAGGTCCAAAGCCTCTTAAGTAAGTCCAAAGCCTGCCTCCAGGTCCAAAGCCTCTTAAGTAAGTCCAAAGCCTGCCTCCAGGTCCAAAGCCTCTTAAGTAAGTCCAAAGCCTCTTAAGTAAGTCCAAAGCCTGCCTCCAGGTCCAAAGCCTCTTAAGTAAGTCCAAAGCCTGCCTCCAGGTCCAAAGCCTCTTAAGTAAGTCCAAAGCCTGCCTCCAGGTCCAAAGCCTCTTAAGTAAGTCCAAAGCCTCTTAAGTAAGTCCAAAGCCTCTTAAGTAAGTCCAAAGCCTCTTAAGTAAGTCCAAAGCCTGCCTCCAGGTCCAAAGCCACTTAAGTAAGTCCAAAGCCTGCCTCAAAGTCCAAAGCCTCTTAAGTAAGTCCAAAGCCTGCCTCAAAGTCCAAAGCCTCTTAAGTAAGTCCAAAGCCTGCCTCAAAGTCCAAAGCCTCTTAAGTAAGTCCAAAGCCTGCCTCAAAGTCCAAAGCCTGCCTCAAAGTCCAAAGCCTCTTAAGTAAGTCCAAAGCCTGCCTCAGAGTCCAAAGCCTCTTAAGTAAGTCCAAAGCCTGCCTCAGAGTCCAAAGCCTCTTAAGTAAGTCCAAAGCCTGCCTCAGAGTCCAAAGCCTCTTAAGTAAGTCCAAAGCCTCTTAAGTAAGTCCAAAGCCTCTTAAGTAAGTCCAAAGCCTCTTAAGTAAGTCCAAAGCCTGCCTCAAAGTCCAAAGCCTCTTAAGTAAGTCCAAAGCCTGCCTCCAGGTCCAAAGCCTCTTAAGTAAGTCCAAAGCCTGCCTCCAGGTCCAAAGCCTCTTAAGTAAGTCCAAAGCCTCTTAAGTAAGTCCAAAGCCTGCCTCCAGGTCCAAAGCCTCTTAAGTAAGTCCAAAGCCTGCCTCCAGGTCCAAAGCCTCTTAAGTAAGTCCAAAGCCTCTTAAGTAAGTCCAAAGCCTGCCTCCAGGTCCAAAGCCTCTTAAGTAAGTCCAAAGCCTGCCTCCAGGTCCAAAGCCTCTTAAGTAAGTCCAAAGCCTGCCTCCAGGTCCAAAGCCTCTTAAGTAAGTCCAAAGCCTCTTAAGTAAGTCCAAAGCCTCTTAAGTAAGTCCAAAGCCTGCCTCAAAGTCCAAAGCCTCTTAAGTAAGTCCAAAGCCTGCCTCCAGGTCCAAAGCCTCTTAAGTAAGTCCAAAGCCTCTTAAGTAAGTCCAAAGCCTCTTAAGTAGGTCCAAAGCCTCTTAAGTAAGTCCAAAGCCTGCCTCCAGTTCCAAAGCCTCTTAAGTAAGTCCAAAGCCTGCCTCCAGGTCCAAAGCCTCTTAAGTAAGTCCAAAGCCTGCCTCCAGGTCCAAAGCCTCTTAAGTAAGTCCAAAGCCTCTTAAGTAAGTCCAAAGCCTCTTAAGTAAGTCCAAAGCCTGCCTCCAGGTCCAAAGCCTCTTAAGTAAGTCCAAAGCCTGCCTCCAGGTCCAAAGCCTCTTAAGTAAGTCCAAAGCCTGCCTCCAGGTCCAAAGCCTCTTAAGTAAGTCCAAAGCCTCTTAAGTAAGTCCAAAGCCTCTTAAGTAAGTCCAAAGCCTGCCTCCAGGTCCAAAGCCTCTAAAGTAAGTCCAAAGCCTGCCTCCAGGTCCAAAGCCTCTTAAGTAAGTCCAAAGCCTGCCTCCAGGTCCAAAGCCTCTTAAGTAAGTCCAAAGCCTGCCTCCAGGTCCAAAGCCTCTTAAGTAAGTCCAAAGCCTCTTAAGTAAGTCCAAAGCCTCTTAAGTAAGTCCAAAGCCTCTTAAGTAAGTCCAAAGCCTGCCTCCAGGTCCAAAGCCTCTTAAGTAAGTCCAAAGCCTCTTAAGTAAGTCCAAAGCCTGCCTCCAGGTCCAAAGCCTCTTAAGTAAGTCCAAAGCCTGCCTCCAGGTCCAAAGCCTCTTAAGTAAGTCCAAAGCCTGCCTCCAGGTCCAAAGCCTCTTAAGTAAGTCCAAAGCCTGCCTCCAGGTCCAAAGCCTCTTCAGTAAGTCCAAAGCTTCCTCCAGGTCCAAAGCCTCTTAAGTAAGTCCAAAGCCTGCCTCCAGGTCCAAAGCCTCTTAAGTAAGTCCAAAGCCTGCCTCCAGGTCCAAAGCCTCTTAAGTAAGTCCAAAGCCTGCTCCAGGTCCAAAGCCTCTTAAGTAAGTCCAAAGCCTCTTAAGTAAGTCCAAAGCCTCTTAAGTAAGTCCCAAAGCCTGCCTCCAGGTCCAAAGCCTCTTAAGTAAGTCCAAAGCCTCTTAAGTAAGTCCAAAGCCTGCCTCCAGGTCCAAAGCCTCTTAAGTAAGTCCAAAGCCTGCCTCCAGGTCCAAAGCCTCTTAAGTAAGTCCAAAGCCTGCCTCCAGGTCCAAAGCCTCTTAAGTAAGTCCAAAGCCTGCCTCCAGGTCCAAAGCCTCTTAAGTAAGTCCAAAGCCTCTTAAGTAAGTCCAAAGCCTCTTAAGTAAGTCCAAAGCCTCTTAAGTAAGTCCAAAGCCTGCCTCCAGGTCAAAGCCTCTAAGTAAGTCCAAAGCCTGCCTCCAGGTCCAAAGCCTCCTAAGTAAGTCCAAAGCCTCTTAAGTAAGTCCAAAGCCTGCCTCCAGGTCCAAAGCCTCTTAAGTAAGTCCAAAGCCTGCCTCCAGGTCCAAAGCCTCTTAAGTAAGTCCAAAGCCTGCCTCCAGGTCCAAAGCCTCTTAAGTAAGTCCAAAGCCTCTTAAGTAAGTCCAAAGCCTGCCTCCAGTCCAAAGCCTCTTAAGTAAGTCCAAAGCCTCTTAAGTAAGTCCAAAGCCTGCCTCCAGGTCCAAAGCCTCTTAAGTAAGTCCAAAGCCTGCCTCCAGGTCCAAAGCCTCTTAAGTAAGTCCAAAGCCTGCCTCCAGGTCCAAAGCCTCTTAAGTAAGTCCAAAGCCTGCCTCCAGGTCCAAAGCCTCTTAAGTAAGTCCAAAGCCTGCCTCCAGGTCCAAAGCCTCTTAAGTAAGTCCAAAGCTGCCCCAGGTCCAAAGCCTCTTAAGTAAGTCCAAAGCCTCTTAAGTAAGTCCAAAGCCTGCCTCCAGGTCCAAAGCCTCTTAAGTAAGTCCAAAGCCTCTTAAGTAAGTCCAAAGCCTCTTAAGTAAGTCCAAAGCCTGCCTCAAAGTCCAAAGCCTCTTAAGTAAGTCCAAAGCCTGCCTCCAGGTCCAAAGCCTCTTAAGTAAGTCCAAAGCCTCTTAAGTAAGTCCAAAGCCTCTTAAGTAAGTCCAAAGCCTGCCTCCAGGTCCAAAGCCTCTTAAGTAAGTCCAAAGCCTCTTAAGTAAGTCCAAAGCCTGCCTCCAGGTCCAAAGCCTCTTAAGTAAGTCCAAAGCCTGCCTCCAGGTCCAAAGCCTCTTAAGTAAGTCCAAAGCCTGCCTCCAGGTCCAAAGCCTCTTAAGTAAGTCCAAAGCCTGCCTCCAGGTCCAAAGCCTCTTAAGTAAGTCCAAAGCCTCTTAAGTAAGTCCAAAGCCTGCCTCCAGGTCCAAAGCCTCTTAAGTAAGTCCAAAGCCTCTTAAGTAAGTCCAAAGCCTGCCTCCAGGTCCAAAGCCTCTTAAGTAAGTCCAAAGCCTGCCTCCAGGTCCAAAGCCTCTTAAGTAAGTCCAAAGCCTGCCTCCAGGTCCAAAGCCTCTTAAGTAAGTCCAAAGCCTGCCTCCAGGTCCAAAGCCTCTTAAGTAAGTCCAAAGCCTGCCTCCAGGTCCAAAGCCTCTTAAGTAAGTCCAAAGCCTGCCTCCAGGTCCAAAGCCTCTTAAGTAAGTCCAAAGCCTCTTAAGTAAGTCCAAAGCCTGCCTCCAGGTCCAAAGCCTCTTAAGTAAGTCCAAAGCCTCTTAAGTAAGTCCAAAGCCTCTTAAGTAAGTCCAAAGCCTGCCTCAAAGTCCAAAGCCTCTTAAGTAAGTCCAAAGCCTGCCTCCAGGTCCAAAGCCTCTTAAGTAAGTCCAAAGCCTCTTAAGTAAGTCCAAAGCCTCTTAAGTAAGTCCAAAGCCTGCCTCCAGGTCCAAAGCCTCTTAAGTAAGTCCAAAGCCTCTTAAGTAGAGTCCAAAGCCTGCCTCCAGGTCCAAAGCCTCTTAAGTAAGTCCAAAGCCTGCCTCCAGGTCCAAAGCCTCTTAAGTAAGTCCAAAGCCTGCCTCCAGTCCAAAGCCTCTTAAGTAAGTCCAAAGCCTGCCTCCAGGTCCAAAGCCTCTTAAGTCCAAAAGCCTCTTAAGTAAGTCCAAAGCCTGCCTCCAGGTCGAAAGCCTCTTAAGTAAGTCCAAAGCCTGCCTCCAGGTCCAAAGCCTCTTAAGTAAGTCCAAAGCCTGCCTCCAGGTCCAAAGCCTCTTAAGTAAGTCCAAAGCCTCTTCACTAAGTCCAAAGCCTCTTAAGTAAGTCCAAAGCCTCTTAAGTAAGTCCAAAGCCTCTTAAGTAAGTCCAAAGCTGCCTCCAGGTCCAAAGACTCTTAAGTAAGTCCAAAGCCTCTTAAGTAAGTCCAAAGCCTCTTAAGTAAGTCCAAAGCCTGCCTCCAGGTCCAAAGCTCTTAAGTAAGTCCAAAGCCTGCCTCCAGTCCAAAGCCTCTTAAGTAAGTCCAAAGCCTGCTCAAAGTCCAAAGCCTCTTAAGTAAGTCCAAAGCCTGCCTCAAAGTCCAAAGCCTCTTAAGTAAGTCCAAAGCCTGCCTCCAGGTCCAAAGCCTCTTAAGTAAGTCCAAAGCCTCTTAAGTAAGTCCAAAGCCTCTTAAGAAGTAAGTCCAAAGCCTGCCTCCAGGTCCAAAGCCTCTTAAGTAAGTCCAAAGCCTGCCTCCAGGTCCAAAGCCTCTTAAGTAAGTCCAAAGCCTGCCTCCAGGTCCAAAGCCTCTTAAGTAAGTCTAAAGCCTGCCTCCAGGTCCAAAGCCTCTTAAGTAAGTCCAAAGCCTCTTAAGTAAGTCCAAAGCCTCTTAAGTAAGTCCAAAGCCTCTTAAGTAAGTCCAAAGCCTGCCTCCAGGTCCAAAGCCTCTTAAGTAAGTCCAAAGCCTCTTAAGTAAGTCCAAAGCCTGCCTCCAGGTCCAAAGCCTCTTAAGTAAGTCCAAAGCCTGCCTCCAGGTCCAAAGCCTCTTAAGTAAGTCCAAAGCCTGCCTCCAGGTCCAAAGCCTCTTAAGTAAGTCCAAAGCCTTCCTCCAGGTCCAAAGCCTCTTAAGTAAGTCCAAAGCCTCTTAAGTAAGTCCAAAGCCTCTTAAGTAAGTCCAAAGCCTCTTAAGTAATTCAAAAGCCTCTTAAGTAAGTCCAAAGCCTCTTAAGTAAGTCCAAAGCCTCTTAAGTAGGTCCAAAGCCTCTTAAGTAAGTCCAAAGCCTGCCTCCAGGTCCAAAGCCTCTTAAGTAAGTCCAAAGCCTGCCTCCAGGTCCAAAGCCTCTTAAGTAAGTCCAAAGCCTCTTAAGTAAGTCCAAAGCCTCTTAAGTAAGTCCAAAGCCTCTTAAGTAATTCAAAAGCCTCTTAAGTAAGTCCAAAGCCTCTTAAGTAAGTCCAAAGCCTCTTAAGTAAGTCCAAAGCCTGCCTCCAGGTCCAAAGCCTCTTAAGTAAGTCCAAAGCCTCTTAAGTAAGTCCAAAGCCTCTTAAGTAAGTCCAAAGCCTGCCTCCAGGTCCAAAGCCTCTTAAGTAAGTCCAAAGCCTGCCTCCAGGTCCAAAGCCTCTTAAGTAAGTCCAAAGCCTGCCTCCAGGTCCAAAGCCTCTTAAGTAAGTCCAAAGCCTCTTAAGTAAGTCCAAAGCTTCTTAAGTAAGTCCAAAGCCTCTTAAGTAATTCAAAAGCCTCTTAAGTAAGTCCAAAGCCTCTTAAGTAAGTCCAAAGCCTCTTAAGTAAGTCCAAAGCCTGCCTCCAGGTCCAAAGCCTCTTAAGTAAGTCCAAAGCCTGCCTCCAGGTCCAAAGCCTCTTAAGTAAGTCCAAAGCCTGCCTCCAGGTCCAAAGCCTCTTAAGTAAGTCCAAAGCCTGCCTCCTGGTCCAAAGCCTCTTAAGTAAGTCACAAGCCTCTTAAGTAAGTCCAAAGCCTGCCTCCAGGTCCAAAGCCTCTTAAGTAAGTCCAAAGCCTGCCTCCAGGTCCAAAGCCTCTTAAGTAAGTCCAAAGCCTGCCTCCAGGTCCAAAGCCTCTTAAGTAAGTCCAAAGCCTCTTAAGTAAGTCCAAAGCCTCTTAAGTAAGTCCAAAGCCTCTTAACTAAGTCCAAAGCCTCTTAACTAAGTCCAAAGCCTCTTAACTAAGTCCAAAGCCTCCTAAGTAAGTCCAAAGCCTCCTAAGTAAGTCCAAAGCCTCTTAAGTAAGTCCAAAGCCTCTTAAGTAAGTCCAAAGCCTCTTAAGTAAGTCCAAAGCCTGCCTCCAGGTCCAAAGCCTCTTAAGTAAGTCCAAAGCCTGCCTCCAGGTCCAAAGCCTCTTAAGTAAGTCCAAAGCCTGCCTCCAGGTCCAAAGCCTCTTAAGTAAGTCCAAAGCCTCTTAAGTAAGTCCAAAGCCTGCCTCCAGGTCCAAAGCCTCTTAAGTAAGTCCAAAGCCTCTTAAGTAAGTCCAAAGCCTGCCTCCAGGTCCAAAGCCTCTTAAGTAAGTCCAAAGCCTGCCTCCAGGTCCAAAGCCTCTTAAGTAAGTCCAAAGCCTGCCTCCAGGTCCAAAGCCTCTTAAGTAAGTCCAAAGCCTGCCTCCAGGTCCAAAGCCTCTTAAGTAAGTCCAAAGCCTCTTAAGTAAGTCCAAAGCCTCTTAAGTAAGTCCAAAGCCTGCCTCCAGGTCCAAAGCCTCTTAGGTAAGTCCAAAGCCTGCCTCCAGGTCCAAAGCCTCTTAAGTAAGTCCAAAGCCTCTTAAGTAAGTCCAAAGCCTGCCTCCAGGTCCAAAGCCTCTTAAGTAAGTCCAAAGCCTGCCTCCAGGTCCAAAGCCTCTTAAGTAAGTCCAAAGCCTGCCTCCAGGTCCAAAGCCTCTTAAGTAAGTCCAAAGCCTCTTAAGTAAGTCCAAAGCCTGACTCCAGGTCCAAAGCCTCTTAAGTAAGTCCAAAGCCTCTTAAGTAAGTCCAAAGCCTGCCTCCAGGTCCAAAGCCTCTTAAGTAAGTCCAAAGCCTGCCTCCAGGTCCAAAGCCTCTTAAGTAAGTCCAAAGCCTGCCTCCAGGTCCAAAGTCTCTTAAGTAAGTCCAAAGCCTGCCTCAAAGTCCAAAGCCTCTTAAGTAAGTCCAAAGCCTGCCTCCAGGTCCAAAGCCTCTTAAGAAAGTCCAAAGCCTCTTAAGTAAGTCCAAAGCCTGCCTCCAGGTCCAAAGCCTCTTAAGTAAGTCCAAAGCCTGCCTCAAAGTCCAAAGCCTCTTAAGTAAGTCCAAAGCCTCCCTCCAGGTCCAAAGCCTCTTAAGTAAGTCCAAAGCCTCTTAAGTAAGTCCAAAGCCTCTTAAGTAAGTCCAAAGCCTCTTAAGTAAGTCCAAAGCCTGCCTCCAGGTCCAAAGCCTCTTAAGTAAGTCCAAAGCCTCTTAAGTAAGTCCAAAGCCTACCTCCAGGTCCAAAGCCTCTTAAGTAAGTCCAAAGCCTCTTAAGTAAGTCCAAAGCCTCTTAAGTAAGTCCAAAGCCTGCCTCCAGGTCCAAAGACTCTTAAGTAAGTCCAAAGCCTCTTAAGTAAGTCCAAAGCCTCTTAAGTAAGTCCAAAGCCTGCCTCCAGGTCCAAAGCCTCTTAAGTAAGTCCAAAGCCTGCCTCCAGGTCCAAAGCCTCTTAAGTAAGTCCAAAGCCTCTTAAGTAAGTCCAAAGCCTGCCTCCAGGTCCAAAGCCTCTTAAGTAAGTCCAAAGCCTGCCTCCAGGTCCAAAGCCTCTTAAGTAAGTCCAAAGCCTGCCTCCAGGTCCAAAGCCTCTTAAGTAAGTCCAAAGCCTGCCTCCAGGTCCAAAGCCTCTTAAGTAAGTCCAAAGCCTGTTAAGTAAGTCCAAAGCCTCTTAAGTAAGTCCAAAGCCTCTTAAGTAAGTCCAAAGCCTGCCTCCAGGTCCAAAGCCTCTTAAGTAAGTCCAAAGCCTCTTAAGTAAGTCCAAAGCCTCTTAAGTAAGTCCAAAGCCTGCCTCCAGGTCCAAAGCCTCTTAAGTAAGTCCAAAGCCTGCCTCCAGGTCCAAAGCCTCTTAAGTAAGTCCAAAGCCTGCCTCCAGGTCCAAAGTCTCTTAAGTAAGTCCAAAGCCTGCCTCAAAGTCCAAAGCCTCTTAAGTAAGTCCAAAGCCTGCCTCCAGGTCCAAAGCCTCTTAAGAAAGTCCAAAGCCTCTTAAGTAAGTCCAAAGCCTGCCTCCAGGTCCAAAGCCTCTTAAGTAAGTCCAAAGCCTGCCTCAAAGTCCAAAGCCTCTTAAGTAAGTCCAAAGCCTCCCTCCAGGTCCAAAGCCTCTTAAGTAAGTCCAAAGCCTCTTAAGTAAGTCCAAAGCCTCTTAAGTAAGTCCAAAGCCTCTTAAGTAAGTCCAAAGCCTGCCTCCAGGTCCAAAGCCTCTTAAGTAAGTCCAAAGCCTCTTAAGTAAGTCCAAAGCCTACCTCCAGGTCCAAAGCCTCTTAAGTAAGTCCAAAGCCTCTTAAGTAAGTCCAAAGCCTCTTAAGTAAGTCCAAAGCCTGCCTCCAGGTCCAAAGACTCTTAAGTAAGTCCAAAGCCTCTTAAGTAAGTCCAAAGCCTCTTAAGTAAGTCCAAAGCCTGCCTCCAGGTCCAAAGCCTCTTAAGTAAGTCCAAAGCCTGCCTCCAGGTCCAAAGCCTCTTAAGTAAGTCCAAAGCCTCTTAAGTAAGTCCAAAGCCTGCCTCCAGGTCCAAAGCCTCTTAAGTAAGTCCAAAGCCTGCCTCCAGGTCCAAAGCCTCTTAAGTAAGTCCAAAGCCTGCCTCCAGGTCCAAAGCCTCTTAAGTAAGTCCAAAGCCTGCCTCCAGGTCCAAAGCCTCTTAAGTAAGTCCAAAGCCTGTTAAGTAAGTCCAAAGCCTCTTAAGTAAGTCCAAAGCCTCTTAAGTAAGTCCAAAGCCTGCCTCCAGGTCCAAAGCCTCTTAAGTAAGTCCAAAGCCTCTTAAGTAAGTCCAAAGCCTCTTAAGTAAGTCCAAAGCCTCTTAAGTAAGTCCAAAGCCTGCCTCCAGGTCCAAAGCCTCTTAAGTAAGTCCAAAGCCTCTTAAGTAAGTCCAAAGCCTCTTAAGTAAGTCCAAAGCCTGCCTCCAGGTCCAAAGCCTCTTAACTAAGTCCAAAGCCTCTTAAGTAAGTCCAAAGCCTCTTAAGTAAGTCCAAAGCCTGCCTCCAGGTCCAAAGCCTCTTAAGTAAGTCCAAAGCCTCTTAAGTAAGTCCAAAGCCTCTTAAGTAAGTCCAAAGCCTCTTAAGTAAGTCCAAAGCCTCTTAAGTAAGTCCAAAGCCTCTTAAGTAAGTCCAAAGCCTGCCTCCAGGTCCAAAGCCTCTTAAGTAAGTCCAAAGCCTCTTAAGTAAGTCCAAAGCCTCTTAAGTAAGTCCAAAGCCTGCCTCCAGGTCCAAAGCCTCTTAAGTAAGTCCAAAGCCTCTTAAGTAAGTCCAAAGCCTGACTCCAGGTCCAAAGCCTCTTAAGTAAGTCCAAAGCCTCTTAAGTAAGTCCAAAGCCTGCCTCCAGGTCCAAAGCCTCTTAAGAAAGTCCAAAGCCTCTTAAGTAAGTCCAAAGCCTGCCTCCAGGTCCAAAGCCTCTTAAGTAAGTCCAAAGCCTCCCTCCAGGTCCAAAGCCTCTTAACTAAGTCCAAAGCCTCTTAACTAAGTCCAAAGCCTCTTAACTAAGTCCAAAGCCTCTTAAGTAAGTTCAAAGCCTCTTAAGTAACTCCAAAGCCTGCCTCCAGGTCCAAAGCCTCTTAAGTAAGTCCAAAGCCTGCCTCCAGGTCCAAAGCCTCTTAAGTAAGTCCAAAGCCTGCCTCCAGGTCCAAAGCCTCTTAAGTAAGTCCAAAGCCTGCCTCCAGGTCCAAAGCCTCTTAAGTAAGTCCAAAGCCTGCCTCAAAGTCCAAAGCCTCTTAAGTAAGTCCAAAGCCTCTTAAGTAAGTCCAAAGCCTCTTAAGTAAGTCCAAAGCCTGCCTCCAGGTCCAAAGCCTCTTAAGTAAGTCCAAAGCCTCTTAAGTAAGTCCAAAGCCTGCCTCCAGGTCCAAAGCCTCTTAAGTAAGTCCAAAGCCTCTTAAGTAAGTCCAAAGCCTGCCTCCAGGTCCAAAGACTCTTAAGTAAGTCCAAAGCCTCTTAAGTAAGTCCAAAGCCTCTTAAGTAAGTCCAAAGCCTGCCTCCAGGTCCAAAGCCTCTTAAGTAAGTCCAAAGCCTGCCTCCAGGTCCAAAGCCTCTTAAGTAAGTCCAAAGCCTGCCTCCAGGTCCAAAGCCTCTTAAGTAAGTCCAAAGCCTGCCTCCAGGTCCAAAGCCTCTTAAGTAAGTCCAAAGCCTCTTAAGTAAGTCCAAAGCCTCTTAAGTAAGTCCAAAGCCTGCCTCCAGGTCCAAAGCCTCTTAAGTAAGTCCAAAGCCTGCCTCCAGGTCCAAAGCCTCTTAAGTAAGTCCAAAGCCTGCCTCCAGGTCCAAAGCCTCTTAAGTAAGTCCAAAGCCTGCCTCCAGGTCCAAAGCCTCTTAAGTAAGTCCAAAGCCTCTTAAGTAAGTCCAAAGCCTCTTAAGTAAGTCCAAAGCCTGCCTCCAGGTCCAAAGCCTCTTAGGTAAGTCCAAAGCCTGCCTCCAGGTCCAAAGCCTCTTAAGTAAGTCCAAAGCCTCTTAAGTAAGTCCAAAGCCTGCCTCCAGGTCCAAAGCCTCTTAAGTAAGTCCAAAGCCTGCCTCCAGGTCCAAAGCCTCTTAAGTAAGTCCAAAGCCTGCCTCCAGGTCCAAAGCCTCTTAAGTAAGTCCAAAGCCTCTTAAGTAAGTCCAAAGCCTGACTCCAGGTCCAAAGCCTCTTAAGTAAGTCCAAAGCCTCTTAAGTAAGTCCAAAGCCTGCCTCCAGGTCCAAAGCCTCTTAAGTAAGTCCAAAGCCTGCCTCCAGGTCCAAAGCCTCTTAAGTAAGTCCAAAGCCTGCCTCCAGGTCCAAAGTCTCTTAAGTAAGTCCAAAGCCTGCCTCAAAGTCCAAAGCCTCTTAAGTAAGTCCAAAGCCTGCCTCCAGGTCCAAAGCCTCTTAAGAAAGTCCAAAGCCTCTTAAGTAAGTCCAAAGCCTGCCTCCAGGTCCAAAGCCTCTTAGGTAAGTCCAAAGCCTGCCTCCAGGTCCAAAGCCTCTTAAGTAAGTCCAAAGCCTCTTAAGTAAGTCCAAAGCCTGCCTCCAGGTCCAAAGCCTCTTAAGTAAGTCCAAAGCCTGCCTCCAGGTCCAAAGCCTCTTAAGTAAGTCCAAAGCCTCCCTCCAGGTCCAAAGCCTCTTAAGTAAGTCCAAAGCCTCTTAAGTAAGTAAGTCCAAAGCCTCTTAAGTAAGTCCAAAGCCTCTTAAGTAAGTCCAAAGCCTGCCTCCAGGTCCAAAGCCTCTAAAGTAAGTCCAAAGCCTCTTAAGTAAGTCCAAAGCCTGCCTCCAGGTCCAAAGCCTCTTAAGTAAGTCCAAAGCCTCTTAAGTAAGTCCAAAGCCTCTTAAGTAAGTCCAAAGCCTGCCTCCAGGTCCAAAGACTCTTAAGTAAGTCCAAAGCCTCTTAAGTAAGTCCAAAGCCTCTTAAGTAAGTCCAAAGCCTGCCTCCAGGTCCAAAGCCTCTTAAGTAAGTCCAAAGCCTGCCTCCAGGTCCAAAGCCTCTTAAGTAAGTCCAAAGCCTCTTAAGTAAGTCCAAAGCCTGCCTCCAGGTCCAAAGCCTCTTAAGTAAGTCCAAAGCCTGCCTCCAGGTCCAAAGCCTCTTAAGTAAGTCCAAAGCCTGCCTCCAGGTCCAAAGCCTCTTAAGTAAGTCCAAAGCCTGCCTCCAGGTCCAAAGCCTCTTAAGTAAGTCCAAAGCCTGTTAAGTAAGTCCAAAGCCTCTTAAGTAAGTCCAAAGCCTCTTAAGTAAGTCCAAAGCCTGCCTCCAGGTCCAAAGCCTCTTAAGTAAGTCCAAAGCCTCTTAAGTAAGTCCAAAGCCTCTTAAGTAAGTCCAAAGCCTCTTAAGTAAGTCCAAAGCCTCTTAAGTAAGTCCAAAGCCTGCCTCCAGGTCCAAAGCCTCTTAAGTAAGTCCAAAGCCTCTTAAGTAAGTCCAAAGCCTCTTAAGTAAGTCCAAAGCCTGCCTCCAGGTCCAAAGCCTCTTAACTAAGTCCAAAGCCTCTTAAGTAAGTCCAAACCCTCTTAAGTAAGTCCAAAGCCTCTTAAGTAAGTCCAAAGCCTCTTAAGTAAGTCCAAAGCCTGCCTCCAGGTCCAAAGCCTCTTAAGTAAGTCCAAAGCCTCTTAAGTAAGTCCATAGCCTCTTAAGTAAGTCCAAAGCCTCTTAAGTAAGTCCAAAGCCTCTTAAGTAAGTCCAAAGCCTCTTAAGTAAGTCCAAAGCCTGCCTCCAGGTCCAAAGCCTCTTAAGTAAGTCCAAAGCCTCTTAAGTAAGTCCAAAGCCTCTTAAGTAAGTCCAAAGCCTGCCTCCAGGTCCAAAGCCTCTTAACTAAGTCCAAAGCCTCTTAAGTATGTCCAAAGCCTCTTAAGTAAGTCCAAAGCCTCTTAAGTAAGTCCAAAGCCTCTTAAGTAAGTCCAAAGCCTGCCTCCAGGTCCAAAGCCTCTTAAGTAAGTCCAAAGCCTCTTAAGTAAGTCCAAAGCCTGACTCCAGGTCCAAAGCCTCTTAAGTAAGTCCAAAGCCTCTTAAGTAAGTCCAAAGCCTGCCTCCAGGTCCAAAGCCTCTTAAGTAAGTCCAAAGCCTGCCTCCAGGTCCAAAGCCTCTTAAGTAAGTCCAAAGCCTGCCTCCAGGTCCAAAGTCTCTTAAGTAAGTCCAAAGCCTGCCTCAAAGTCCAAAGCCTCTTAAGTAAGTCCAAAGCCTGCCTCCAGGTCCAAAGCCTCTTAAGAAAGTCCAAAGCCTCTTAAGTAAGTCCAAAGCCTGCCTCCAGGTCCAAAGCCTCTTAAGTAAGTCCAAAGCCTCCCTCCAGGTCCAAAGCCTCTTAACTAAGTCCAAAGCCTCTTAACTAAGTCCAAAGCCTCTTAACTAAGTCCAAAGCCTCTTAAGTAAGTCCAAAGCCTCTTAAGTAAGTCCAAAGCCTCTTAAGTAAGTCCAAAGCCTCTTAAGTAACTCCAAAGCCTGCCTCCAGGTCCAAAGCCTCTTAAGTAAGTCCAAAGCCTGCCTCCAGGTCCAAAGCCTCTTAAGTAAGTCCAAAGCCTCTTAAGTAAGTCCAAAGCCTCTTAAGTAAGTCCAAAGCCTGCCTCCAGGTCCAAAGCCTCTTAAGTAAGTCCAAAGCCTCTTAAGTAAGTCCAAAGCCTCTTAAGTAAGTCCAAAGCCTGCCTCCAGGTCCAAAGCCTCTTAAGTAAGTCCAAAGCCTCTTAAGTAAGTCCAAAGCCTGCCTCCAGGTCCAAAGACTCTTAAGTAAGTCCAAAGCCTCTTAAGTAAGTCCAAAGCCTCTTAAGTAAGTCCAAAGCCTGCCTCCAGGTCCAAAGCCTCTTAAGTAAGTCCAAAGCCTGCCTCCAGGTCCAAAGCCTCTTAAGTAAGTCCAAAGCCTGCCTCCAGGTGCAAAGCCTCTTAAGTAAGTCCAAAGCCTGCCTCCAGGTCCAAAGCCTCTTAAGTAAGTCCAAAGCCTCTTAAGTAATTCCAAAGCCTCTTAAGTAAGTCCAAAGCCTGCCTCCAGGTCCAAAGCCTCTTAAGTAAGTCCAAAGCCTGCCTCCAGGTCCAAAGCCTCTTAAGTAAGTCCAAAGCCTGCCTCCAGGTCCAAAGCCTCTTAAGTAAGTCCAAAGCCTGCCTCCAGGTCCAAAGCCTCTTAAGTAAGTCCAAAGCCTGCCTCCAGGTCCAAAGCCTCTTAAGTAAGTCCAAAGCCTGCCTCCAGGTCCAAAGCCTCTTAAGTAAGTCCAAAGCCTCTTAAGTAAGTCCAAAGCTTCTTAAGTAAGTCCAAAGCCTCTTAAGTAATTCAAAAGCCTCTTAAGTAAGTCCAAAGCCTCTTAAGTAAGTCCAAAGCCTCTTAAGTAAGTCCAAAGCCTGCCTCCAGGTCCAAAGCCTCTTAAGTAAGTCCAAAGCCTGCCTCCAGGTCCAAAGCCTCTTAAGTAAGTCCAAAGCCTGCCTCCAGGTCCAAAGCCTCTTAAGTAAGTCCAAAGCCTGCTTCCAGGTCCAAAGCCTCTTAAGTAAGTCCAAAGCCTGCCTCCTGGTCCAAAGCCTCTTAAGTAAGTCACAAGCCTCTTAAGTAAGTCCAAAGCCTGCCTCCAGGTCCAAAGCCTCTTAAGTAAGTCCAAAGCCTGCCTCCAGGTCCAAAGCCTCTTAAGTAAGTCCAAAGCCTGCCTCCAGGTCCAAAGCCTCTTAAGTAAGTCCAAAGCCTCTTAAGTAAGTCCAAAGCCTCTTAACTAAGTCCAAAGCCTCTTAACTAAGTCCAAAGCCTCTTAACTAAGTCCAAAGCCTCCTAAGTAAGTCCAAAGCCTCCTAAGTAAGTCCAAAGCCTCTTAAGTAAGTCGAAAGCCTCTTAAGTAAGTCCAAAGCCTCTTAAGTAAGTCCAAAGCCTCTTAAGTAAGTCCAAAGCCTGCCTCCAGGTCCAAAGCCTCTTAAGTAAGTCCAAAGCCTGCCTCCAGGTCCAAAGCCTCTTAAGTAAGTCCAAAGCCTGCCTCCAGGTCCAAAGCCTCTTAAGTAAGTCCAAAGCCTCTTAAGTAAGTCCAAAGCCGGCCTCCAGGTCCAAAGCCTCTTAAGTAAGTCCAAAGCCTGCCTCCAGGTCCAAAGCCTCTTAAGTAAGTCCAAAGCCTCTTAAGTAAGTCCAAAGCCTGCCTCCAGGTCCAAAGCCTCTTAAGTAAGTCCAAAGCCTGCCTCCAGGTCCAAAGCCTCTTAAGTAAGTCCAAAGCCTGCCTCCAGGTCCAAAGCCTCTTAAGTAAGTCCAAAGCCTGCCTCCAGGTCCAAAGCCTCTTAAGTAAGTCCAAAGCCTCTTAAGTAAGTCCAAAGCCTCTTAAGTAAGTCCAAAGCCTGCCTCCAGGTCCAAAGCCTCTTAGGTAAGTCCAAAGCCTCTTAAGTAAGTCCAAAGCCTGCCTCCAGGTCCAAAGCCTCTTAAGTAAGTCCAAAGCCTGCCTCCAGGTCCAAAGCCTCTTAAGTAAGTCCAAAGCCTGCCTCCAGGTCCAAAGCCTCTTAAGTAAGTCCAAAGCCTCTTAAGTAAGTCCAAAGCCTGACTCCAGGTCCAAAGCCTCTTAAGTAAGTCCAAAGCCTCTTAAGTAAGTCCAAAGCCTGCCTCCAGGTCCAAAGCCTCTTAAGTAAGTCCAAAGCCTCTTAAGTAAGTCCAAAGCCTGCCTCCAGGTCCAAAGCCTCTTAAGTAAGTCCAAAGCCTCTTAAGTAAGTCCAAAGCCTCTTAAGTAAGTCCAAAGCCTCTTAAGTAAGTCCAAAGCCTGCCTCCAGGTCCAAAGCCTCTTAGGTAAGTCCAAAGCCTCTTAAGTAAGTCCAAAGCCTGCCTCCAGGTCCAAAGCCTCTTAAGTAAGTCCAAAGCCTGCCTCCAGGTCCAAAGCCTCTTAAGTAAGTCCAAAGCCTGCCTCCAGGTCCAAAGTCTCTTAAGTAAGTCCAAAGCCTGCCTCAAAGTCCAAAGCCTCTTAAGTAAGTCCAAAGCCTGCCTCCAGGTCCAAAGCCTCTTAAGAAAGTCCAAAGCCTCTTAAGTAAGTCCAAAGCCTGCCTCCAGGTCCAAAGCCTCTTAAGTAAGTCCAAAGCCTCCCTCCAGGTCCAAAGCCTCTTAACTAAGTCCAAAGCCTCTTAACTAAGTCCAAAGCCTGCCTCCAGGTCCAAAGCCTCTTAAGTAAGTCCAAAGCCTCTTAAGTAACTCCAAAGCCTGCCTCCAGGTCCAAAGCCTCTTAAGTAAGTCCAAAGCCTGCCTCCAGGTCCAAAGCCTCTTAAGTAAGTCCAAAGCCTGCCTCCAGGTCCAAAGCCTCTTAAGTAAGTCCAAAGCCTGCCTCCAGGTCCAAAGCCTCTTAAGTAAGTCCAAAGCCTGCCTCAAAGTCCAAAGCCTCTTAAGTAAGTCCAAAGCCTCCCTCCAGGTCCAAAGCCTCTTAAGTAAGTCCAAAGCCTCTTAAGTAAGTCCAAAGCCTCTTAAGTAAGTCCAAAGCCTGCCTCCAGGTCCAAAGCCTCTTAAGTAAGTCCAAAGCCTCTTAAGTAAGTCCAAAGCCTGCCTCCAGGTCCAAAGCCTCTTAAGTAAGTCCAAAGCCTCTTAAGTAAGTCCAAAGCCTGCCTCCAGGTCCAAAGACTCTTAAGTAAGTCCAAAGCCTCTTAAGTAAGTCCAAAGCCTCTTAAGTAAGTCCAAAGCCTGCCTCCAGGTCCAAAGCCTCTTAAGTAAGTCCAAAGCCTGCCTCCAGGTCCAAAGCCTCTTAAGTAAGTCCAAAGCCTCTTAAGTAAGTCCAAAGCCTGCCTCCAGGTCCAAAGCCTCTTAAGTAAGTCCAAAGCCTGCCTCCAGGTCCAAAGCCTCTTAAGTAAGTCCAAAGCCTGCCTCCAGGTCCAAAGCCTCTTAAGTAAGTCCAAAGCCTGCCTCCAGGTCCAAAGCCTCTTAAGTAAGTCCAAAGCCTGTTAAGTAAGTCCAAAGCCTCTTAAGTAAGTCCAAAGCCTCTTAAGTAAGTCCAAAGCCTGCCTCCAGGTCCAAAGCCTCTTAAGTAAGTCCAAAGCCTCTTAAGTAAGTCCAAAGCCTGCCTCCAGGTCCAAAGCCTCTTAACTAAGTCCAAAGCCTCTTAAGTAAGTCCAAAGCCTCTTAAGTAAGTCCAAAGCCTCTTAAGTAAGTCCAAAGCCTGCCTCCAGGTCCAAAGCCTCTTAAGTAAGTCCAAAGCCTCTTAAGTAAGTCCAAAGCCTCTTAAGTAAGTCCAAAGCCTGCCTCCAGGTCCAAAGCCTCTTAACTAAGTCCAAAGCCTCTTAAGTATGTCCAAAGTCTCTTAAGTAAGTCCAAAGCCTCTTAAGTAAGTCCAAAGCCTCTTAAGTAAGTCCAAAGCCTGCCTCCAGGTCCAAAGCCTCTTAAGTAAGTCCAAAGCCTCTTAAGTAAGTCCAAAGCCTGACTCCAGGTCCAAAGCCTCTTAAGTAAGTCCAAAGCCTCTTAAGTAAGTCCAAAGCCTGCCTCCAGGTCCAAAGCCTCTTAAGTAAGTCCAAAGCCTGCCTCCAGGTCCAAAGCCTCTTAAGTAAGTCCAAAGCCTGCCTCCAGGTCCAAAGTCTCTTAAGTAAGTCCAAAGCCTGCCTCAAAGTCCAAAGCCTCTTAAGTAAGTCCAAAGCCTGCCTCCAGGTCCAAAGCCTCTTAAGAAAGTCCAAAGCCTCTTAAGTAAGTCCAAAGCCTGCCTCCAGGTCCAAAGCCTCTTAAGTAAGTCCAAAGCCTCCCTCCAGGTCCAAAGCCTCTTAACTAAGTCCAAAGCCTCTTAACTAAGTCCAAAGCCTCTTAAGTAAGTCCAAAGCCTCTTAAGTAAGTCCAAAGCCTCTTAAGTAAGTCCAAAGCCTCTTAAGTAACTCCAAAGCCTGCCTCCAGGTCCAAAGCCTCTTAAGTAAGTCCAAAGCCTGCCTCCAGGTCCAAAGCCTCTTAAGTAAGTCCAAAGCCTGCCTCCAGGTCCAAAGCCTCTTAAGTAAGTCCAAAGCCTGCCTCCAGGTCCAAAGCCTCTTAAGTAAGTCCAAAGCCTGCCTCAAAGTCCAAAGCCTCTTAAGTAAGTCCAAAGCCTGCCTCCAGGTCCAAAGCCTCTTAAGTAAGTCCAAAGCCTCTTAAGTAAGTCCAAAGCCTCTTAAGTAAGTCCAAAGCCTGCCTCCAGGTCCAAAGCCTCTTAAGTAAGTCCAAAGCCTCTTAAGTAAGTCCAAAGCCTGCCTCCAGGTCCAAAGCCTCTTAAGTAAGTCCAAAGCCTCTTAAGTAAGTCCAAAGCCTGCCTCCAGGTCCAAAGACTCTTAAGTAAGTCCAAAGCCTCTTAAGTAAGTCCAAAGCCTCTTAAGTAAGTCCAAAGCCTGCCTCCAGGTCCAAAGCCTCTTAAGTAAGTCCAAAGCCTGCCTCCAGGTCCAAAGCCTCTTAAGTAAGTCCAAAGCCTGCCTCCAGGTCCAAAGCCTCTTAAGTAAGTCCAAAGCCTGCCTCCAGGTCCAAAGCCTCTTAAGTAAGTCCAAAGCCTCTTAAGTAAGTCCAAAGCCTCTTAAGTAAGTCCAAAGCCTGCCTCCAGGTCCAAAGCCTCTTAAGTACGTCCAAAGCCTGCCTCCAGGTCCAAAGCCTCTTAAGTAAGTCCAAAGCCTGCCTCCAGGTCCAAAGCCTCTTAAGTAAGTCCAAAGCCTGCCTCCAGGTCCAAAGCCTCTTAAGTAAGTCCAAAGCCTGCCTCCAGGTCCAAAGCCTCTTAAGTAAGTCCAAAGCCTGCCTCCAGGTCCAAAGCCTCTTAAGTAAGTCCAAATCCTGCCTCCAGGTCCAAAGCCTCTTAATTAAGTCCAAAGCCTGCCTCCAGGTCCAAAGCCTCTTAATTAAGTCCAAAGCCTGCCTCCAGGTCCAAAGCCTCTTAAGTAAGTCCAAAGCCTCTTAAGTAAGTCCAAAGCCTCTTAAGTAAGTCCAAAGCCTGCCTCCAGGTCCAAAGCCTCTTAAGTAAGTCCAAAGCCTGCCTCCAGGTCCAAAGCCTCTTAAGTAAGTCCAAAGCCTGCCTCAAAGTCCAAAGCCTCTTAAGTAAGTCCAAAGCCTGCCTCCAGGTCCAAAGCCTCTTAAGTAAGTCCAAAGCCTCTTAAGTAAGTCCAAAGCCTCTTAAGTGAGTCCAAAGCCTCTTAAGTAAGTCCAAAGCCTGCCTCCAGGTCCAAAGCCTCTTAAGTAAGTCCAAAGCCTGCCTCCAGGTCCAAAGCCTCTTAAGTAAGTCCAAAGCCTCTTAAGTAAGTCCAAAGCCTCTTAAGTAAGTCCAAAGCCTGCCTCCAGGTCCAAAGCCTCTTAAGTAAGTCCAAAGCCTGCCTCCAGGTCCAAAGCCTCTTAAGTAAGTCCAAAGCCTCTTAAGTAACTCCAAAGCCTGCCTCCAGGTCCAAAGCCTCTTAAGTAAGTCCAAAGCCTGCCTCCAGGTCCAAAGCCTCTTAAGTAAGTCCAAAGCCTCTTAAGTAAGTCCAAAGCCTGCCTCCAGGTCCAAAGCCTCTTAAGTACGTCCAAAGCCTGCCTCCAGGTCCAAAGCCTCTTAAGTAAGTCCAAAGCCTGCCTCCAGGTCCAAAGCCTCTTAAGTAAGCCCAAAGCCTGCCTCCAGGTCCAAAGCCTCTTAAGTAAGTCCAAAGCCTGCCTCCAGGTCCAAAGCCTCTTAAGTAAGTCCAAAGCCTGCCTCCAGGTCCAAAGCCTCTTAAGTAAGTCCAAAGCCTGCCTCCAGGTCCAAAGCCTCTTAAGTAAGTCCAAAGCCTCTTAAGTAAGTCCAAAGCCTCTTAAGTAACTCCAAAGCCTGCCTCCAGGTCCAAAGCCTCTTAAGTAAGTCCAAAGCCTGCCTCCAGGTCCAAAGCCTCTTAAGTAAGTCCAAAGCCTGCCTCAAAGTCCAAAGCCTCTTAAGTAAGTCCAAAGCCTGCCTCCAGGTCCAAAGCCTCTTAAGTAAGTCCAAAGCCTGCCTCCAGGTCCAAAGCCTCTTAAGTAAGTCCAAAGCCTGCCTCCAGGTCCAAAGCCTCTTAAGTAAGTCCAAAGCCTGCCTCCAGGTCCAAAGCCTCTTAAGTAAGTCCAAAGCCTGCCTCCAGGTCCAAAGCCTCTTAAGTAAGTCCAAAGCCTGCCTCCAGGTCCAAAGCCTCTTAAGTAAGTCCAAAGCCTGCCTCAAAGTCCAAAGCCTCTTAAGTAAGTCCAAAGCCTGCCTCCAGGTCCAAAGCCTCTTAAGTAAGTCCAAAGCCTCTTAAGTAAGTCCAAAGCCTCTTAAGTGAGTCCAAAGCCTCTTAAGTAAGTCCAAAGCCTGCCTCCAGGTCCAAAGCCTCTTAAGTAAGTCCAAAGCCTGCCTCCAGGTCCAAAGCCTCTTAAGTAAGTCCAAAGCCTCTTAAGTAAGTCCAAAGCCTCTTAAGTAAGTCCAAAGCCTGCCTCCAGGTCCAAAGCCTCTTAAGTAAGTCCAAAGCCTGCCTCCAGGTCCAAAGCCTCTTAAGTAAGTCCAAAGCCTCTTAAGTAACTCCAAAGCCTGCCTCCAGGTCCAAAGCCTCTTAAGTAAGTCCAAAGCCTGCCTCCAGGTCCAAAGCCTCTTAAGTAAGTCCAAAGCCTCTTAAGTAAGTCCAAAGCCTCTTAAGTAAGTCCAAAGCCTGCCTCCAGGTCCAAAGCCTCTTAAGTACGTCCAAAGCCTGCCTCCAGGTCCAAAGCCTCTTAAGTAAGTCCAAAGCCTGCCTCCAGGTCCAAAGCCTCTTAAGTAAGCCCAAAGCCTGCCTCCAGGTCCAAAGCCTCTTAAGTAAGTCCAAAGCCTGCCTCCAGGTCCAAAGCCTCTTAAGTAAGTCCAAAGCCTGCCTCCAGGTCCAAAGCCTCTTAAGTAAGTCCAAAGCCTGCCTCCAGGTCCAAAGCCTCTTAAGTAAGTCCAAAGCCTCTTAAGTAAGTCCAAAGCCTCTTAAGTAACTCCAAAGCCTGCCTCCAGGTCCAAAGCCTCTTAAGTAAGTCCAAAGCCTGCCTCCAGGTCCAAAGCCTCTTAAGTAAGTCCAAAGCCTGCCTCAAAGTCCAAAGCCTCTTAAGTAAGTCCAAAGCCTGCCTCCAGGTCCAAAGCCTCTTAAGTAAGTCCAAAGCCTCTTAAGTAAGTCCAAAGCCTCTTAAGTGAGTCCAAAGCCTCTTAAGTAAGTCCAAAGCCTGCCTCCAGGTCCAAAGCCTCTTAAGTAAGTCCAAAGCCTCTTAAGTAAGTCCAAAGCCTCTTAAGTAAGTCCAAAGCCTCTTAAGTGAGTCCAAAGCCTCTTAAGTGAGTCCAAAGCCTCTTAAGTGAGTCCAAAGTCTGCCTCCAGGTCCAAAGCCTCTTAAGTAAGTCCAAAGCCTCTTAAGTAAGTCCAAAGCCTGCCTCCAGGTCCAAAGCCTCTTAAGTAAGTCCAAAGCCTGCCTCCAGGTCCAAAGCCTCTTAAGTAAGTCCAAAGCCTGCCTCCAGGTCCAAAGCCTCTTAAGTAAGTCCAAAGCCTCTTAAGTAACTCCAAAGCCTGCCTCCAGGTCCAAAGCCTCTTAAGTAAGTCCAAAGCCTGCCTCCAGGTCCAAAGCCTCTTAAGTAAGTCCAAAGCCTGCCTCCAGGTCCAAAGCCTCTTAAGTAAGTTCAAAGCCTCTTAAGTAAGTCCAAAGCCTCTTAAGTAAGTCCAAAGCCTCTTAAGTAAGTCCAAAGCCTGCCTCCAGGTCCAAAGCCTCTTAAGTAAGTCCAAAGCCTGCCTCCAGGTCCAAAGCCTCTTAAGTAAGTCCAAAGTCTCTTAAGTAAGTCCAAAGCCTCTTAAGTAAGTCCAAAGCCTCTTAAGTAACTCGAAAGCCTGCCTCCAGGTCCAAAGCCTCTTAAGTAAGTCCAAAGCCTCTTAAGTAAGTCCAAAGCCTCTTAAGTAAGTCCAAAGCCTCTTAAGTAAGTCCAAAGCCTGCCTCCAGGTCCAAAGCCTCTTAAGTAAGTCCAAAGCCTGCCTCCAGGTCCAAAGCCTCTTAAGTAAGTCCAAAGCCTCTTAAGTAAGTCCAAAGCCTCTTAAGTAAGTCCAAAGCCTGCCTCCAGGTCCAAAGCCTCTTAAGTAAGTCCAAAGCCTGCCTCCAGGTCCAAAGCCTCTTAAGTAAGTCCAAAGCCTGCCTCCAGGTCCAAAGCCTCTTAAGTAAGTCCAAAGCCTGCCTCCAGGTCCAAAGCCTCTTAAGTAAGTCCAAAGCCTCTTAAGTAAGTCCAAAGCCTCTTAAGTAAGTCCAAAGCCTGCCTCCAGGTCCAAAGCCTCTTAAGTACGTCCAAAGCCTGCCTCCAGGTCCAAAGCCTCTTAAGTAAGTCCAAAGCCTGCCTCCAGGTCCAAAGCCTCTTAAGTAAGTCCAAAGCCTGCCTCCAGGTCCAAAGCCTCTTAAGTAAGTCCAAAGCCTGCCTCCAGGTCCAAAGCCTCTTAAGTAAGTCCAAAGCCTGCCTCCAGGTCCAAAGCCTCTTAAGTAAGTCCAAAGCCTGCCTCCAGGTCCAAAGCCTCTTAAGTAAGTCCAAAGCCTGCCTCCAGGTCCAAAGCCTCTTAATTAAGTCCAAAGCCTGCCTCCAGGTCCAAAGCCTCTTAAGTAAGTCCAAAGCCTCTTAAGTAAGTCCAAAGCCTCTTAAGTAACTCCAAAGCCTCTTAAGTAAGTCCAAAGCCTGCCTCCAGGTCCAAAGCCTCTTAAGTAAGTCCAAAGCCTGCCTCCAGGTCCAAAGCCTCTTAAGTAAGTCCAAAGCCTGCCTCAAAGTCCAAAGCCTCTTAAGTAAGTCCAAAGCCTGCCTCCAGGTCCAAAGCCTCTTAAGTAAGTCCAAAGCCTGCCTCCAGGTCCAAAGCCTCTTAAGTAAGTCCAAAGCCTCTTAAGTAAGTCCAAAGCCTCTTAAGTAAGTCCAAAGCCTGCCTCCAGGTCCAAAGCCTCTTAAGTAAGTCCAAAGCCTGCCTCCAGGTCCAAAGCCTCTTAAGTAAGTCCAAAGCCTCTTAAGTAACTCCAAAGCCTGCCTCCAGGTCCAAAGCCTCTTAAGTAAGTCCAAAGCCTGCCTCCAGGTCCAAAGCCTCTTAAGTAAGTCCAAAGCCTCTTAAGTAAGTCCAAAGCCTCTTAAGTAAGTCCAAAGCCTGCCTCCAGGTCCAAAGCCTCTTAAGTAAGTCCAAAGCCTGCCTCCAGGTCCAAAGCCTCTTAAGTAAGTCCAAAGCCTGCCTCCAGGTCCAAAGCCTCTTAAGTAAGTCCAAAGCCTGCCTCCAGGTCCAAAGCCTCTTAAGTAAGTCCAAAGCCTCTTAAGTAAGTCCAAAGCCTCTTAAGTAAGTCCAAAGCCTCTTAAGTAAGTCCAAAGCCTACCTCCAGGTCCAAAGCCTCTTAAGTAAGTCCAAAGCCTGCCTCCAGGTCCAAAGCCTCTTAAGTAAGTCCAAAGCCTCTTAAGTAAGTCCAAAGCCTCTTAAGTAAGTCCAAAGCCTCTTAAGTAAGTCCAAAGCCTGCCTCCAGGTCCAAAGCCTCTTAAGTAAGTCCAAAGCCTGCCTCCAGGTCCAAAGCCTCTTAAGTAAGTCCAAAGCCTGCCTCCAGGTCCAAAGCCTCTTAAGTAAGTCCAAAGCCTGCCTCCAGGTCCAAAGCCTCTTAAGTAAGTCCAAAGCCTCTTAAGTAAGTCCAAAGCCTGCCTCCAGGTCCAAAGCCTCTTAAGTAAGTCCAAAGCCTCTTAACTAAGTCCAAAGCCTCTTAACTAAGTCCAAAGCCTCTTAACTAAGTCCAAAGCCTCTTAAGTAAGTCCAAAGCCTCTTAAGTAAGTCCAAAGCCTGCCTCCAGGTCCAAAGCCTCTTAAGTAAGTCCAAAGCCTCTTAAGTAAGTCCAAAGCCTGCCTCCAGGTCCAAAGCCTCTTAAGTAAGTCCAAAGCCTGCCTCCAGGTCCAAAGCCTCTTAAGTAAGTCCAAAGCCTGCCTCCAGGTCCAAAGCCTCTTAAGTAAGTCCAAAGCCTGCCTCCAGGTCCAAAGCCTCTTAAGTAAGTCCAAAGCCTGCCTCCAGGTCCAAAGCCTCTTAAGTAAGTCCAAAGCCTCTTAAGTAAGTCCAAAGCCTGCCTCCAGGTCCAAAGCCTCTTAAGTAAGTCCAAAGCCTGCCTCAGAGTCCAAAGCCTCTTAAGTAAGTCCAAAGCCTGCCTCAAAGTCCAAAGCCTCTTAAGTAAGTCCAAAGCCTCTTAAGTAAGTCCAAAGCCTGCCTCCAGGTCCAAAGCCTCTTAAGTAAGTCCAAAGCCTGCCTCCAGGTCCAAAGCCTCTTAAGTAAGTCCAAAGCCTGCCTCCAGGTCCAAAGCCTCTTAAGTAAGTCCAAAGCCTGCCTCAGAGTCCAAAGCCTCTTAAGTAAGTCCAAAGCCTGCCTCAAAGTCCAAAGCCTGCCTCAAAGTCCAAAGCCTCTTAAGTAAGTCCAAAGCCTCTTAAGTAAGTCCAAAGCCTGCCTCAGACTCCAAAGCCTCTTAAGTAAGTCCAAAGCCTGCCTCAGAGTCCAAAGCCTCTTAAGTAAGTCCAAAGCCTGCCTCAGAGTCCAAAGCCTGCCTCAGAGTCCAAAGCCTCTTAAGTAAGTCCAAAGCCTCTTAAGTGAGTCCAAAGCCTCTTAAGTGAGTCCAAAGCCTCTTAAGTGAGTCCAAAGCCTCTTAAGTAAGTCCAAAGCCTGCCTCAGAGTCCAAAGCCTCTTAAGTAAGTCCAAAGCCTGCCTCAGAGTCCAAAGCCTCTTAAGTAAGTCCAAAGCCTGCCTCAGAGTCCAAAGCCTCTTAAGTAAGTCCAAAGCCTGCCTCAGAGTCCAAAGCCTCTTAAGTAAGTCCAAAGCCTGCCTCAGAGTCCAAAGCCTCTTAAGTAAGTCCAAAGCCTGCCTCCAGGTCCAAAGCCTCTTAAGTAAGTCCAAAGCCTGCCTCAGAGTCCAAAGCCTCTTAAGTAAGTCCAAAGCCTGCCTCAAAGTCCAAAGCCTCTTAAGTAAGTCCAAAGCCTCTTAAGTAAGTCCAAAGCCTCTTAAGTAAGTCCAAAGCCTGCCTCAGAGTCCAAAGCCTCTTAAGTAAGTCCAAAGCCTGCCTCAGAGTCCAAAGCCTCTTAAGTAAGTCCAAAGCCTGCCTCAGAGTCCAAAGCCTCTTAAGTAAGTCCAAAGCCTGCCTCAAAGTCCAAAGCCTGCCTCAAAGTCCAAAGCCTCTTAAGTAAGTCCAAAGCCTCTTAAGTAAGTCCAAAGCCTCTTAAGTAAGTCCAAAGCCTGCCTCAAAGTCCAAAGCCTCTTAAGTAAGTCCAAAGCCTGCCTCAGAGTCCAAAGCCTCTTAAGTAAGTCCAAAGCCTCTTAAGTAAGTCCAAAGCCTCTTAAGTGAGTCCAAAGCCTCTTAAGTGAGTCCAAAGCCTCTTAAGTGAGTCCAAAGCCTGCCTCAGAGTCCAAAGCCTCTTAAGTGAGTCCAAAGCCTGCCTCAGAGTCCAAAGCCTCTTAAGTAAGTCCAAAGCCTGCCTCCAGGTCCAAAGCCTCTTAAGTAAGTCCAAAGCCTGCCTCCAGGTCCAAAGCCTCTTAAGTGAGTCCAAAGCCTGCCTCAGAGTCCAAAGCCTCTTAAGTAAGTCCAAAGCCTGCCTCAAAGTCCAAAGCCTGCCTCAAAGTCCAAAGCCTCTTAAGTAAGTCCAAAGCCTCTTAAGTAAGTCCAAAGCCTGCCTCAGAGTCCAAAGCCTCTTAAGTAAGTCCAAAGCCTGCCTCAGAGTCCAAAGCCTCTTAAGCAAGTCCAAAGCCTGCCTCAGAGTCCAAAGCCTGCCTCAGAGTCCAAAGCCTCTTAAGTAAGTCCAAAGCCTCTTAAGTGAGTCCAAAGCCTCTTAAGTGAGTCCAAAGCCTCTTAAGTAAGTCCAAAGCCTGCCTCAGAGTCCAAAGCCTCTTAAGTAAGTCCAAAGCCTGCCTCAGAGTCCAAAGCCTCTTAAGTAAGTCCAAAGCCTGCCTCAGAGTCCAAAGCCTCTTAAGTAAGTCCAAAGCCTCTTAAGTAAGTCCAAAGCCTCTTAAGTAAGTCCAAAGCCTGCCTCTGAGTCCAAAGCCTCTTAAGTAAGTCCAAAGCCTGCCTCAGAGTCCAAAGCCTCTTAAGTAAGTCCAAAGCCTGCCTCCAGGTCCAAAGCCTCTTAAGTAAGTCCAAAGCCTGCCTCAAAGTCCAAAGCCTCTTAAGTAAGTCCAAAGCCTCTTAAGTAAGTCCAAAGCCTCTTAAGTAAGTCCAAAGCCTGCCTCAAAGTCCAAAGCCTCTTAAGTAAGTCCAAAGCCTCTTAAGTAAGTCCAAAGCCTGCCTCAAAGTCCAAAGCCTCTTAAGTAAGTCCAAAGCCTCTTAAGTAAGTCCAAAGCCTCTTAAGTAAGTCCAAAGCCTGCCTCAGAGTCCAAAGCCTCTTAAGTAAGTCCAAAGCCTGCCTCAGAGTCCAAAGCCTCTTAAGTAAGTCCAAAGCCTGCCTCAGAGTCCAAAGCCTCTTAAGTAAGTCCAAAGCCTGCCTCAAAGTACAAAGCCTGCCTCAAAGTCCAAAGCCTCATAAGTAAGTCCAAAGCCTCTTAAGTAAGTCCAAAGCCTCTTAAGTAAGTCCAAAGCCTGCCTCAGAGTCCAAAGCCTCTTAAGTAAGTCCAAAGCCTGCCTCAGAGTCCAAAGCCTCTTAAGTAAGTCCAAAGCCTGCCTCCAGGTCCAAAGCCTCTTAAGTAAGTCCAAAGCCTGCCTCAGAGTCCAAAGCCTCTTAAGTAAGTCCAAAGCCTGCCTCAAAGTCCAAAGCCTCTTAAGTAAGTCCAAAGCCTCTTAAGTAAGTCCAAATCCTCTTAAGTAAGTCCAAAGCCTGCCTCAGAGTCCAAAGCCTCTTAAGTAAGTCCAAAGCCTGCCTCAGAGTCCAAAGCCTCTTAAGTAAGTCCAAAGCCTCTTAAGTAAGTCCAAAGCCTCTTAAGTAAGTCCAAAGCCTCTTAAGTAAGTCCAAAGCCTGCCTCAGAGTCCAAAGCCTCTTAAGTAAGTCCAAAGCCTCTTAAGTAAGTCCAAAGCCTCTTAAGTGAGTCCAAAGCCTCTTAAGTGAGTCCAAAGCCTCTTAAGTGAGTCCAAAGCCTCTTAAGTGAGTCCAAAGCCTGCCTCAGAGTCCAAAGCCTCTTAAGTGAGTCCAAAGCCTGCCTCAGAGTCCAAAGCCTCTTAAGTGAGTCCAAAGCCTGCCTCAGAGTCCAAAGCCTCTTAAGTGAGTCCAAAGCCTGCCTCAGAGTCCAAAGCCTCTTAAGTAAGTCCAAAGCCTGCCTCAGAGTCCAAAGCCTCTTAAGTAAGTCCAAAGCCTGCCTCAAAGTCCAAAGCCTCTTAAGTAAGTCCAAAGCCTCTTAAGTAAGTCCAAAGCCTCTTAAGTAAGTCCAAAGCCTGCCTCAAAGTCCAAAGCCTCTTAAGTAAGTCCAAAGCCTCTTAAGTAAGTCCAAAGCCTGCCTCAAAGTCCAAAGCCTCTTAAGTAAGTCCAAAGCCTCTTAAGTAAGTCCAAAGCCTCTTAAGTAAGTCCAAAGCCTCTTAAGTAAGTCCAAAGCCTGCCTCAAAGTCCAAAGCCTCTTAAGTAAGTCCAAAGCCTGCCTCAGAGTCCAAAGCCTCTTAAGTAAGTCCAAAGCCTGCCTCAGAGTCCAAAGCCTGCCTCAGAGTCCAAAGCCTCTTAAGTAAGTCCAAAGCCTCTTAAGTGAGTCCAAAGCCTCTTAAGTGAGTCCAAAGCCTCTTAAGTGAGTCCAAAGCCTGCCTCAGAGTCCAAAGCCTCTTAAGTAAGTCCAAAGCCTGCCTCAGAGTCCAAAGCCTCTTAAGTAAGTCCAAAGCCTCTTAAGTAAGTCCAAAGCCTCTTAAGTAAGTCCAAAGCCTGCCTCAGAGTCCAAAGCCTCTTAAGTAAGTCCAAAGCCTGCCTCAGAGTCCAAAGCCTCTTAAGTAAGTCCAAAGCCTGCCTCCAGGTCCAAAGCCTCTTAAGAAAGTCCAAAGCCTGCCTCAGAGTCCAAAGCCTCTTAAGTAAGTCCAAAGCCTGCCTCAAAGTCCAAAGCCTGCCTCAAAGTCCAAAGCCTCTTAAGTAAGTCCAAAGCCTCTTAAGTAAGTCCAAAGCCTGCCTCTGAGTCCAAAGCCTCTTAAGTAAGTCCAAAGCCTGCCTCAGAGTCCAAAGCCTCTTAAGTAAGTCCAAAGCCTGCCTCCAGGTCCAAAGCCTCTTAAGTAAGTCCAAAGCCTGCCTCAGAGTCCAAAGCCTCTTAAGTAAGTCCAAAGCCTGCCTCAAAGTCCAAAGCCTCTTAAGTAAGTCCAAAGCCTCTTAAGTAAGTCCAAAGCCTGCCTCAGAGTCCAAAGCCTCTTAAGTAAGTCCAAAGCCTGCCTCAGAGTCCAAAGCCTCTTAAGTAAGTCCAAAGCCTGCCTCAGAGTCCAAAGCCTCTTAAGTAAGTCCAAAGCCTGCCTCAAAGTCCAAAGCCTGCCTCAAAGTCCAAAGCCTGCCTCAAAGTCCAAAGACTCTTAAGTAAGTCCAAAGCCTCTTAAGTAAGTCCAAATCCTCTTAAGTAAGTCCAAAGCCTGCCTATGAGTCCAAAGCCTGCCTATGAGTCCAAAGCCTGCCTCAGAGTCCAAAGCCTCTTAAGTAAGTCCAAAGCCTCTTAAGTAAGTCCAAAGCCTCTTAAGTGAGTTCAAAGCCTCTTAAGTGAGTCCAAAGCCTCTTAAGTGAGTCCAAAGCCTGCCTCAGAGTCCAAAGCCTCTTAAGTGAGTCCAAAGCCTGCCTCAGAGTCCAAAGCCTCTTAAGTGAGTCCAAAGCCTGCCTCAGAGTCCAAAGCCTCTTAAGTGAGTCCAAAGCCTGCCTCAGAGTCCAAAGCCTCTTAAGTAAGTCCAAAGCCTGCCTCAGAGTCCAAAGCCTCTTAAGTAAGTCCAAAGCCTGCCTCAAAGTCCAAAGCCTGCCTCAAAGTCCAAAGCCTCTTAAGTAAGTCCAAAGCCTCTTAAGTAAGTCCAAAGCCTGCCTCTGAGTCCAAAGCCTCTTAAGTAAGTCCAAAGCCTGCCTCAAAGTCCAAAGCCTGCCTCAAAGTCCAAAGCCTCTTAAGTAAGTCCAAATCCTGCCTCAGAGTCCAAAGCCTCTTAAGTAAGTCCAAAGCCTGCCTCCAGGTCCAAAGCCTCTTAAGTAAGTCCAAAGCCTGCCTCAGAGTCCAAAGCCTCTTAAGTAAGTCCAAAGCCTGCCTCCAGGTCCAAAGCCTCTTAAGTAAGTCTAAAGCCTCTTAAGTAAGTCCAAAGCCTGCCTCAAAGTCCAAAGCCTGCCTCAAAGTCCAAAGCCTCTTAAGTAAGTCCAAAGCCTCTTAAGTAAGTCCAAAGCCTCTTAAGTAAGTCCAAAGCCTGCCTCAAAGTCCAAAGCCTGCCTCAAAGTCCAAAGCCTCTTAAGTAAGTCCAAAGCCTCTTAAGTAAGTCCAAAGCCTGCCTCCAGGTCCAAAGCCTCTTAAGTAAGTCCAAAGCCTGCCTCCAGGTCCAAAGCCTCTTAAGTAAGTCCAAAGCCTGCCTCCAGGTCCAAAGCCTCTTAAGTAAGTCCAAAGCCTGCCTCCAGGTCCAAAGCCTCTTAAGTAAGTCCAAAGCCTGCCTCAAAGTCCAAAGCCTCTTAAGTAAGTCCAAATCCTGCCTCAAAGTCCAAAGTCTCTTAAGTAAGTCCAAAGCCTGCCTCAAAGTCCAAAGCCTCTTAAGTAAGTCCAAAGCCTGCCTCAAAGTCCAAAGCCTCTTAAGTAAGTCCAAAGCCTCTTAAGTAAGTCCAAAGCCTGCCTCAAAGTCCAAAGCCTCTTAAGTAAGTCCAAAGCCTCTTAAGTAAGTAAGTCCAAAGCCTCTTAAGTAAGTAAGTCCAAAGCCTCTTAAGTAAGTCCAAAGCCTCTTAAGTAAGTCCAAAGCCTCTTAAGTAAGTAAGTCCAAAGCCTCTTAAGTAAGTAAGTCCAAAGCCTCTTAAGTAAGTCCAAAGCCTCGTAAGTAAGTCCAAAGCCTCTTAAGTAAGTAAGTCCAAAGCCTCTTAAGTAAGTAAGTCCAAAGCCTCTTAAGTAAGTAAGTCCAAAGCCTCTTAACTAAGTAAGTCCAAAGCCTCTTAAGTAAGTAAGTCCAAAGCCTCTTAAGTAAGTAAGTCCAAAGCCTCTTAAGTAAGTCCAAAGCCTGCCTCAAAGTCCAAAGCCTCTTAAGTAAGTCCAAAGCCTGCCTCAAAGTCCAAAGCCTCTTAAGTAAGTCCAAAGCCTGCCTCAAAGTCCAAAGCCTCTTAAGTAAGTCCAAAGCCTCTTAAGTAAGTCCAAAGCCTCTTAAGTAAGTCCAAAGCCTGCCTCAAAGTCCAAAGCCTCTTAAGTAAGTCCAAAGCCTGCCTCAAAGTCCAAAGCCTCTTAAGTAAGTCCAAAGCCTCTTAAGTAAGTCCAAAGCCTCTTAAGTAAGTCCAAAGCCTCTTAAGTAAGTCCAAAGCCTGCCTCAAAGTCCAAAGCCTCTTAAGTAAGTCCAAAGCCTGCCTCAAAGTCCAAAGCCTCTTAAGTAAGTCCAAAGCCTCTTAAGTAAGTCCAAAGCCTCTTAAGTAAGTCCAAAGCCTGCCTCAAAGTCCAAAGCCTGCCTCAAAGTCCAAAGCCTCTTAAGTACGTCCAAAGCCTGCCTCAAAGCCCAAAGCCTCTTAAGTAAGTCCAAAGCCTCTTAAGTAAGTCCAAAGCCTCTTAAGTAAGTAAGTCCAAAGCCTCTTAAGTAAGTAAGTCCAAAGCCTCTTAAGTAAGTAAGTCCAAAGCCTCTTAAGTAAGTAAGTCCAAAGCCTCTTAAGTAAGTCCAAAGCCTGCCTCAAAGTCCAAAGCCTCTTAAGTAAGTCCAAAGCCTGCCTCAAAGTCCAAAGCCTCTTAAGTAAGTCCAAAGCCTGCCTCAAAGCCCAAAGCCTCTTAAGTAAGTCCAAAGTCTGCCTCAAAGTCCAAAGCCTGCCTCAAAGTCCAAAGCCTCTTAAGTAAGTCCAAAGCCTCTTAAGTAAGTCCAAAGCCTCTTAAGTAAGTAAGTCCAAAGCCTCTTAAGTAAGTAAGTCCAAAGCCTCTTAAGTAAGTAAGTCCAAAGCCTCTTAAGTAAGTAAGTCCAAAGCCTCTTAAGTAAGTAAGTCCAAAGCCTCTTAAGTAAGTAAGTCCAAAGCCTCTTAAGTAAGTAAGTCCAAAGCCTCTTAAGTAAGTAAGTCCAAAGCCTCTTAAGTAAGTAAGTCCAAAGCCTCTTAAGTAAGTAAGTCCAAAGCCTCTTAAGTAAGTCCAAAGCCTCTTAAGTAAGTCCAAAGCCTCTTAAGTAAGTAAGTCCAAAGCCTGCCTCAAAGTCCAAAGCCTCTTAAGTAAGTCCAAAGCCTGCCTCAAAGTCCAAAGCCTCTTAAGTAAGTCCAAAGCCTCTTAAGTAAGTCCAAAGCCTCTTAAGTAAGTCCAAAGCCTGCCTCAAAGTCCAAAGCCTCTTAAGTAAGTCCAAAGCCTGCCTCAAAGTCCAAAGCCTCTTAAGAAAGTCCAAAGCCTCTTAAGTAAGTCCAAAGCCTGCCTCAAAGTCCAATACCTGCCTCAAAGTCCAAAGCCTCTTAAGTAAGTCCAAAGCCTGCCTCAAAGTCCAAAGCCTCTTAAGTAAGTCCAAAGCCTGCCTCAAAGTCCAAAGCCTCTTAAGTAAGTCCAAAGCCTCTTAAGTAAGTCCAAAGCCTCTTAAGTAAGTCCAAAGCCTCTTAAGTAAGTAAGTCCAAAGCCTCTTAAGTAAGTAAGTCCAAAGCCTCTTAAGTAAGTCCAAAGCCTCTTAAGTAAGTCCAAAGCCTCTTAAGTAAGTAAGTCCAAAGCCTCTTAAGTAAGTAAGTCCAAAGCCTCTTAAGTAAGTCCAAAGCCTCTTAAGTAAGTAAGTCCAAAGCCTCTTAAGTAAGTAAGTCCAAAGCCTCTTAAGTAAGTCCAAAGCCTGCCTCAAAGTCCAAAGCCTCTTAAGTAAGTCCAAAGCCTGCCTCAAAGTCCAAAGCCTCTTAAGTAAGTCCAAAGCCTGCCTCAAAGTCCAAAGCCTCTTAAGTAAGTCCAAAGCCTCTTAAGTAAGTCCAAAGCCTGCCTCAAAGTCCAAAGCCTCTTAAGTAAGTCCAAAGCCTGCCTCAAAGTCCAAAGCCTCTTAAGTAATTCCAAAGCCTCTTAAGTAAGTCCAAAGCCTCTTAAGTAAGTCCAAAGCCTCTTAAGTAAGTCCAAAGCCTCTTAAGTAAGTCCAAAGCCTGCCTCAAAGTCCAAAGCCTCTTAAGTAAGGCCAAAGCCTGCCTCAAAGTCCAAAGCCTCTTAAGTAAGTCCAAAGCCTCTTAAGTAAGTCCAAAGCCTCTTAAGTAAGTCCAAAGCCTGCCTCAAAGTCCAAAGCCTGCCTCAAAGTCCAAAGCCTCTTAAGTACGTCCAAAGCCTGCCTCAAAGCCCAAAGCCTCTTAAGTAAGTCCAAAGCCTCTTAAGTAAGTCCAAAGCCTCTTAAGTAATAAGTCCAAAGCCTCTTAAGTAAGTAAGTCCAAAGCCTCTTAAGTAAGTAAGTCCAAAGCCTCTTAAGTAAGTAAGTCCAAAGCCTCTTAAGTAAGTCCAAAGCCTGCCTCAAAGTCCAAAGCCTCTTAAGTAAGTCCAAAGCCTGCCTCAAAGTCCAAAGCCTCTTAAGTAAGTCCAAAGCCTGCCTCAAAGCCCAAAGCCTCTTAAGTAAGTCCAAAGCCTGCCTCAAAGTCCAAAGCCTGCCTCAAAGTCCAAAGCCTCTTAAGTAAGTCCAAAGCCTCTTAAGTAAGTCCAAAGCCTCTTAAGTAAGTCCAAAGCCTCTTAAGTAAGTAAGTCCAAAGCCTCTTAAGTAAGTAAGTCCAAAGCCTCTTAAGTAAGTAAGTCCAAAGCCTCTTAAGTAAGTAAGTCCAAAGCCTCTTAAGTAAGTAAGTCCAAAGCCTCTTAAGTAAGTAAGTCCAAAGCCTCTTAAGTAAGTAAGTCCAAAGCCTCTTAAGTAAGTAAGTCCAAAGCCTCTTAAGTAAGTAAGTCCAAAGCCTCTTAAGTAAGTAAGTCCAAAGCCTCTTAAGTAAGTAAGTCCAAAGCCTCTTAAGTAAGTCCAAAGCCTCTTAAGTAAGTCCAAAGCCTCTTAAGTAAGTAAGTCCAAAGCCTGCCTCAAAGTCCAAAGCCTCTTAAGTAAGTCCAAAGCCTGCCTCAAAGTCCAAAGCCTCTTAAGTAAGTCCAAAGCCTGCCTCAAAGTCCAAAGCCTCTTAAGTAAGTCCAAAGCCTGCCTCAAAGTCCAAAGCCTCTTAAGAAAGTCCAAAGCCTCTTAAGTAAGTCCAAAGCCTGCCTCAAAGTCCAATACCTGCCTCAAAGTCCAAAGCCTCTTAAGTAAGTCCAAAGCCTGCCTCAAAGTCCAAAGCCTCTTAAGTAAGTCCAAAGCCTGCCTCAAAGTCCAAAGCCTCTTAAGTAAGTCCAAAGCCTCTTAAGTAAGTCCAAAGCCTGCCTCAAAGTCCAAAGCCTCTTAAGTAAGTCCAAAGCCTCTTAAGTAAGTCCAAAGCCTGCCTCAAACTCCAAAGCCTCTTAAGTAAGTCCAAAGCCTCTTAAGTAAGTCCAAAGCCTGCCTCAAAGTCCAAAGCCTGCCTCAAAGTCCAAAGCCTGCCTCAAAAAGTCCAAAGCCTGCCTCAAAAAGTCCAAAGCCTGCCTCAAAGTCCAAAGCCTGCCTCAAAGTCCAAAGCCTGCCTCAAAGTCCAAAGCCTGCCTCAAAGTCCAAAGCCTGCCTCAAAGTCCAAAGCCTCTTAAGTAAGTCCAAAGCCTCTTAAGTAAGTCCAAAGCCTGCCTCAAAGTCCAAAGCCTCTTAAGTAAGTCCAAAGCCTCTTAAGTAAGTCCAAAGCCTGCCTCAAAGTCCAAAGCCTCTTAAGTAAGTCCAAAGCCTCTTAAGTAAGTCCAAAGCCTGCCTCAAAGTCCAAAGCCTCTTAAGTAAGTCCAAAGCCTCTTAAGTAAGTCCAAAGCCTGCCTCAAAGTCCAAAGCCTCTTAAGTAAGTCCAAAGCCTCTTAAGTAAGTCCAAAGCCTGCCTCAAAGTCCAAAGCCTCTTAAGTAAGTCCAAAGCCTGCCTCAAAGTCCAAAGCCTGCCTCAAAGTCCAAAGCCTCTTAAGTAAGTCCAAAGCCTCTTAAGTAAGTCCAAAGCCTGCCTCAAAATTCAAAGCCTGCCTCAAAGTCCAAAGCCTGCCTCAAAGTCCAAAGCCTGCCTCAAAGTCCAAAGCCTCTTAAGTAAGTCCAAAGCCTGCCTCAAAGTCCAAAGCCTCTTAAGTAAGTCCAAAGCCTCTTAAGTAAGTCCAAAGCCTGCCTCAAAATCCAAAGCCTCTTAAGTAAGTCCAAAGCCTCTTAAGTAAGTCCAAAGCCTGCCTCAAAGTCCAAAGCCTCTTAAGTAAGTCCAAAGCCTCTTAAGTAAGTCCAAAGCCTGCCTCAAAGTCCAAAGCCTCTTAAGTAAGTCCAAAGCCTCTTAAGTAAGTCCAAAGCCTCTTAAGTAAGTCCAAAGCCTGCCTCAAAGTCCAAAGCCTCTTAAGTAAGTCCAAAGCCTGCCTCAAAGTCCAAAGCCTCTTAAGTAAGTCCAAAGCCTGCCTCAAAGTCCAAAGCCTGCCTCAAAGTCCAAAGCCTCTTAAGTAAGTCCAAAGCCTGCCTCAAAGTCCAAAGCCTCTTAAGTAAGTCCAAAGCCTGCCTCAAAGTCCAAAGCCTCTTAAGTAAGTCCAAAGCCTGCCTCAAAGTCCAAAGCCTGCCTCAAAGTCCAAAGCCTGCCTCAAAGTCCAAAGCCTGCCTCAAAGTCCAAAGCCTGCCTCAAAGTCCAAAGCCTCTTAAGTAAGTCCAAAGCCTGCCTCAAAGTCCAAAGCCTCTTAAGTAAGTCCAAAGCCTGCCTCAAAGTCCAAAGCCTCTTAAGTAAGTCCAAAGCCTGCCTCAAAGTCCAAAGCCTCTTAAGTAATTCCAAAGCCTGCCTCAAAGTCCAAAGCCTCTTAAGTAAGTCCAAAGCCTGCCTCAAAGTCCAAAGCCTCTTAAGTAAGTCCAAAGCCTGCCTCAAAGTCCAAAGCCTCTTAAGTAAGTCCAAAGCCTGCCTCAAAGTCCAAAGCCTCTTAAGTAAGTCCAAAGCCTGCCTCAAAGTCCAAAGCCTCTTAAGTAAGTCCAAAGCCTGCCTCAAAGTCCAAAGCCTCTTAAGTAAGTCCAAAGCCTGCCTCAAAGTCCAAAGCCTCTTAAGTAAGTCCAAAGCCTGCCTCAAAGTCCAAAGCCTCTTAAGTAAGTCCAAAGCCTGCCTCAAAGTCCAAAGCCTCTTAAGTAAGTCCAAAGCCTGCCTCAAAGTCCAAAGCCTCTTAAGTAAGTCCAAAGCCTGCCTCAAAGTCCAAAGCCTCTTAAGTAAGTCCAAAGCCTACCTCAAAGTCCAAAGCCTCTTAAGTAAGTCCAAAGCCTGCCTCAAAGTCCAAAGCCTCTTAAGTAAGTCCAAAGCCTGCCTCAAAGTCCAAAGCCTCTTAAGTAAGTCCAAAGCCTGCCTCAAAGACCAAAGCCTCTTAAGTAAGTCCAAAGCCTGCCTCAAAGTCCAAAGCCTGCCTCAAAGTCCAAAGCCTGCCTCAAAGTCCAAAGCCTCTTAAGTAAGTCCAAAGCCTGCCTCAAATTCCAAAGCCTCTTAAGTAAGTCCAAAGCCTGCCTCAAAGTCCAAAGCCTCTTAAGTAAGTCCAAAGCCTGCCTCAAAGTCCAAAGCATGCCTCAAAGTCCAAAGCCTCTTAAGTAAGTCCAAAGCCTCTTAAGTAAGTCCAAAGCCTGCCTCAAAGTCCAAAGCCTCTTAAGTAAGTCCAAAGCCTGCCTCAAAGTCCAAAGCCTCTTAAGTAAGTCCAAAGCCTGCCTCAAAGTCCAAAGCCTCTTAAGTAAGTCCAAAGCATCTTAAGTAAGTCCAAAGCCTGCCTCAAAGTCCAAAGCCTGCCTCAAAGTCCAAAGCCTGCCTCAAAGTCCAAAGCCTGCCTCAAAGTCCAAAGCCTCTTAAGTAAGTCCAAAGCCTGCCTCAAAGTCCAAAGCCTCTTAAGTAAGTCCAAAGCCTGCCTCAAAGTCCAAAGCCTCTTAAGTAAGTCCAAAGCCTGCCTCAAAGTCCAAAGCCTCTTAAGTAAGTCCAAAGCCTGCCTCAAACTCCAAAGCCTCTTAAGTAAGTCCAAAGCCTGCCTCAAAGTCCAAAGCCTCTTAAGTAAGTCCAAAGCCTGCCTCAAAGTCCAAAGCATGCCTCAAAGTCCAAAGCCTCTTAAGTAAGTCCAAAGCCTGCCTCAAAGTCCAAAGCCTGCCTCAAAGTCCAAAGCCTGCCTCAAAGTCCAAAGCCTCTTAAGTAAGTCCAAATCCTGCCTCAGAGTCCAAAGCCTCTTAAGTAAGTCCAAAGCCTGCCTCCAGGTCCAAAGCCTCTTAAGTAAGTCCAAAGCCTGCCTCAGAGTCCAAAGCCTCTTAAGTAAGTCCAAAGCCTCTTAAGTAAGTCCAAAGCCTGCCTCAAAGTCCAAAGCCTGCCTCAAAGTCCAAAGCCTGCCTCAAAGTCCAAAGCCTCTTAAGTAAGTCCAAAGCCTCTTAAGTAAGTCCAAAGCCTCTTAAGTAAGTCCAAAGCCTGCCTCAAAGTCCAAAGCCTCTTAAGTAAGTCCAAAGCCTGCCTCCAGGTCCAAAGCCTCTTAAGTAAGTCCAAAGCCTGCCTCCAGGTCCAAAGCCTCTTAAGTAAGTCCAAAGCCTGCCTCCAGGTCCAAAGCCTCTTAAGTAAGTCCAAAGCCTGCCTCCAGGTCCAAAGCCTCTTAAGTAAGTCCAAAGCCTGCCTCCAGGTCCAAAGCCTCTTAAGTAAGTCCAAAGCCTGCCTCAAAGTCCAAAGCCTCTTAAGTAAGTCCAAAGCCTGCCTCAAAGTCCAAAGCCTGCCTCAAAGTCCAAAGCCTCTTAAGTAAGTCCAAAGCCTCTTAAGTAAGTCCAAAGCCTCTTAAGTAAGTCCAAAGCCTGCCTCAGAGTCCAAAGCCTCTTAAGTAAGTCCAAAGCCTGCCTCAGAGTCCAAAGCCTCTTAAGTAAGTCCAAAGCCTGCCTCAGAGTCCAAAGCCTGCCTCAGAGTCCAAAGCCTCTTAAGTAAGTCCAAAGCCTCTTAAGTGAGTCCAAAGCCTCTTAAGTAAGTCCAAAGCCTGCCTCAGAGTCCAAAGCCTCTTAACTAAGTCCAAAGCCTGCCTCAGAGTCCAAAGCCTCTTAAGTAAGTCCAAAGCCTGCCTCAGAGTCCAAAGCCTCTTAAGTAAGTCCAAAGCCTGCCTCAGAGTCCAAAGCCTCTTAAGTAAGTCCAAAGCCTCTTAAGTAAGTCCAAAGCCTCTTAAGTAAGTCCAAAGCCTGCCTCAGAGTCCAAAGCCTCTTAAGTAAGTCCAAAGCCTGCCTCAGAGTCCAAAGCCTCTTAAGTAAGTCCAAAGCCTGCCTCCAGGTCCAAAGCCTCTTAAATAAGTCCAAAGCCTGCCTCAGAGTCCAAAGCCTCTTAAGTAAGTCCAAAGCCTGCCTCAAAGTCCAAAGCCTGCCTCAAAGTCCAAAGCCTCTTAAGTAAGTCCAAAGCCTCTTAAGTAAGTCCAAAGCCTGCCTCTGAGTCCAAAGCCTCTTAAGTAAGTCCAAAGCCTGCCTCAGAGTCCAAAGCCTCTTAAGTAAGTCCAAAGCCTGCCTCAGAGTCCAAAGCCTCTTAAGTAAGTCCAAAGCCTGCCTCCAGGTCCAAAGCCTCTTAAGTAAGTCCAAAGCCTGCCTCAGAGTCCAAAGCCTCTTAAGTAAGTCCAAAGCCTGCCTCAGAGTCCAAAGCCTCTTAAGTAAGTCCAAAGCCTGCCTCAGAGTCCAAAGCCTCTTAAGTAAGTCCAAAGCCTGCCTCAAAGTCCAAAGCCTGCCTCAAAGTCCAAAGCCTGCCTCAAAGTCCAAAGCCTCTTAAGTAAGTCCAAAGCCTCTTAAGTAAGTCCAAATCCTCTTAAGTAAGTCCAAAGCCTGCCTATGAGTCCAAAGCCTCTTAAGTAAGTCCAAAGCCTGCCTCAGAGTCCAAAGCCTCTTAAGTAAGTCCAAAGCCTCTTAAGTAAGTCCAAAGCCTCTTAAGTAAGTCCAAAGCCTGCCTCAGTGTCCAAAGCCTCTTAAGTAAGTCCAAAGCCTGCCTCAGAGTCCAAAGCCTCTTAAGTAAGTCCAAAGCCTCTTAAGTAAGTCCAAAGCCTCTTAAGTGAGTCCAAAGCCTCTTAAGTGAGTCCAAAGCCTCTTAAGTGAGTCCAAAGCCTGCCTCAGAGTCCAAAGCCTCTTAAGTGAGTCCAAAGCCTGCCTCAGAGTCCAAAGCCTCTTAAGTGAGTCCAAAGCCTGCCTCAGAGTCCAAAGCCTCTTAAGTGAGTCCAAAGCCTGCCTCAGAGTCCAAAGCCTCTTAAGTAAGTCCAAAGCCTGCCTCAGAGTCCAAAGCCTCTTAAGTAAGTCCAAAGCCTGCCTCAAAGTCCAAAGCCTGCCTCAAAGTCCAAAGCCTCTTAAGTAAGTCCAAAGCCTCTTAAGTAAGTCCAAAGACTCTTAAGTAAGTCCAAAGCCTGCCTCTGAGTCCAAAGCCTCTTAAGTAAGTCCAAAGCCTGCCTCAAAGTCCAAAGCCTGCCTCAAAGTCCAAAGCCTCTTAAGTAAGTCCAAATCCTGCCTCAGAGTCCAAAGCCTCTTAAGTAAGTCCAAAGCCTGCCTCCAGGTCCAAAGCCTCTTAAGTAAGTCCAAAGCCTGCCTCAGAGTCCAAAGCCTCTTAAGTAAGTCCAAAGCCTCTTAAGTAAGTCCAAAGCCTGCCTCAAAGTCCAAAGCCTGCCTCAAAGTCCAAAGCCTGCCTCAAAGTCCAAAGCCTCTTAAGTAAGTCCAAAGCCTCTTAAGTAAGTCCAAAGCCTCTTAAGTAAGTCCAAAGCCTGCCTCCAGGTCCAAAGCCTCTTAAGTAAGTCCAAAGCCTGCCTCCAGGTCCAAAGCCTCTTAAGTAAGTCCAAAGCCTGCCTCCAGGTCCAAAGCCACTTAAGTAAGTCCAAAGCCTGCCTCCAGGTCCAAAGCCTCTTAAGTAAGTCCAAAGCCTGCCTCCAGGTCCAAAGCCTCTTAAGTAAGTCCAAAGCCTGCCTCAAAGTCCAAAGCCTCTTAAGTAAGTCCAAAGCCTCTTAAGTAAGTCCAAAGCCTCTTAAGTAAGTCCAAAGCCTGCCTCAAAGTCCAAAGCCTGCCTCAAAGTCCAAAGCCTGCCTCCAGGTCCAAAGCCTCTTAAGTAAGTCCAAAGCCTGCCTCCAGGTCGAAAGCCTCTTAAGTAAGTCCAAAGCCTGCCTCCAGGTCCAAAGCCTCTTAAGTAAGTCCAAAGCCTGCCTCAAAGTCCAAAGCCTCTTAAGTAAGTCCAAAGCCTGCCTCAAAGTCCAAAGTCTCTTAAGTATGTCCAAAGCCTGCCTCAAAGTCCAAAGCCTCTTAAGTAAGTCCAAAGCCTGCCTCAAAGTCCAAAGCCTCTTAAGTAAGTCCAAAGCCTCTTAAGTAAGTCCAAAGCCTGCCTCAAAGTCCAAAGCCTCTTAAGTAAGTCCAAAGCCTCTTAAGTAAGTAAGTCCAAAGCCTCTTAAGTAAGTCCAAAGCCTCTTAAGTAAGTAAGTCCAAAGCCTCTTAAGTAAGTAAGTCCAAAGCCTCTTAAGTAAGTAAGTCCAAAGCCTCTTAAGTAAGTAAGTCCAAAGCCTCTTAAGTAAGTCCAAAGCCTCTTAAGTAAGTAAGTCCAAAGCCTCTTAAGTAAGTAAGTCCAAAGCCTCTTAAGTAAGTAAGTCCAAAGCCTCTTAACTAAGTAAGTCCAAAGCCTCTTAAGTAAGTAAGTCCAAAGCCTCTTAAGTAAGTAAGTCCAAAGCCTCTTAAGTAAGTCCAAAGCCTGCCTCAAAGTCCAAAGCCTCTTAAGTAAGTCCAAAGCCTGCCTCAAAGTCCAAAGCCTCTTAAGTAAGTCCAAAGCCTGCCTCAAAGTCCAAAGCCTCTTAAGTAAGTCCAAAGCCTGCCTCAAAGTCCAAAGCCTCTTAAGTAAGTCCAAAGCCTGCCTCAAAGTCCAAAGCCTCTTAAGTAAGTCCAAAGCCTGCCTCAAAGTCCAAAGCCTCTTAAGTAAGTCCAAAGCCTCTTAAGTAAGTCCAAAGCCTCTTAAGTAAGTCCAAAGCCTCTTAAGTAAGTCCAAAGCCTGCCTCAAAGTCCAAAGCCTCTTAAGTAAGTCCAAAGCCTGCCTCAAAGTCCAAAGCCTCTTAAGTAAGTCCAAAGCCTCTTAAGTAAGTCCAAAGCCTCTTAAGTAAGTCCAAAGCCTGCCTCAAAGTCCAAAGCCTGCCTCAAAGTCCAAAGCCTCTTAAGTACGTCCAAAGCCTGCCTCAAAGCCCAAAGCCTCTTAAGTAAGTCCAAAGCCTCTTAAGTAAGTCCAAAGCCTCTTAAGTAAGTAAGTCCAAAGCCTCTTAAGTAAGTAAGTCCAAAGCCTCTTAAGTAAGTAAGTCCAAAGCCTCTTAAGTAAGTCCAAAGCCTGCCTCAAAGTCCAAAGCCTCTTAAGTAAGTCCAAAGCCTGCCTCAAAGTCCAAAGCCTCTTAAGTAAGTCCAAAGCCTGCCTCAAAGCCCAAAGCCTCTTAAGTAAGTCCAAAGCCTGCCTCAAAGTCCAAAGCCTGCCTCAAAGTCCAAAGCCTGCCTCAAAGTCCAAAGCCTCTTAAGTAAGTCCAAAGCCTCTTAAGTAAGTCTAAAGCCTCTTAAGTAAGTAAGTCCAAAGCCTCTTAAGTAAGTAAGTCCAAAGCCTCTTAAGTAAGTAAGTCCAAAGCCTCTTAAGTAAGTAAGTCCAAAGCCTCTTAAGTAAGTAAGTCCAAAGCCTCTTAAGTAAGTAAGTCCAAAGCCTCTTAAGTAAGTAAGTCCAAAGCCTCTTAAGTAAGTCCAAAGCCTCTTAAGTAAGTAAGTCCAAAGCCTCTTAAGTAAGTCCAAAGCCTGCCTCAAAGTCCAAAGCCTCTTAAGTAAGTCCAAAGCCTGCCTCAAAGTCCAAAGCCTCTTAAGTAAGTCCAAAGCCTCTTAAGTAAGTCCAAAGCCTCTTAAGTAAGTCCAAAGCCTGCCTCAAAGTCCAAAGCCTCTTAAGTAAGTCCAAAGCCTGCCTCAAAGTCCAAAGCCTCTTAAGAAAGTCCAAAGCCTCTTAAGTAAGTCCAAAGCCTGCCTCAAAGTCCAATACCTGCCTCAAAGTCCAAAGCCTCTTAAGTAAGTCCAAAGCCTGCCTCAAAGTCCAAAGCCTCTTAAGTAAGTCCAAAGCCTGCCTCAAAGTCCAAAGCCTCTGAAGTAAGTCCAAAGCCTCTTAAGTAAGTCCAAAGCCTCTTAAGTAAGTCCAAAGCCTCTTAAGTAAGTCCAAAGCCTGCCTCAAAGTCCAAAGCCTCTTAAGTAAGTCCAAAGCCTCTTAAGTAAGTCCAAAGCCTGCCTCAAACTCCAAAGCCTCTTAAGTAAGTCCAAAGCCTCTTAAGTAAGTCCAAAGCCTCTTAAGTAAGTCCAAAGCCTGCCTCAAAGTCCAAAGCCTGCCTCAAAGTCCAAAGCCTGCCTCAAAGTCCAAAGCCTGCCTCAAAGTCCAAAGCCTCTTAAGTAAGTCCAAAGCCTCTTAAGTAAGTCCAAAGCCTCTTAAGTAAGTCCAAAGCCTGCCTCAAAGTCCAAAGCCTCTTAAGTAAGTCCAAAGCCTCTTAAGTAAGTCCAAAGCCTGCCTCAAAGTCCAAAGCCTCTTAAGTAAGTCCAAAGCCTCTTAAGTAAGTCCAAAGCCTGCCTCAAAGTCCAAAGCCTCTTAAGTAAGTCCAAAGCCTCTTAAGTAAGTCCAAAGCCTGCCTCAAAGTCCAAAGCCTCTTAAGTAAGTCCAAAGCCTCTTAAGTAAGTCCAAAGCCTCTTAAGTAAGTCCAAAGCCTGCCTCAAAGTCCAAAGCCTCTTAAGTAAGTCCAAAGCCTGCCTCAAAGTCCAAAGCCTCTTAAGTAAGTCCAAAGCCTCTTAAGTAAGTCCAAAGCCTGCCTCAAAATCCAAAGCCTGCCTCAAAGTCCAAAGCCTGCCTCAAAGTCCAAAGCCTCTTAAGTAAGTCCAAAGCCTGCCTCAAAGTCCAAAGCCTCTTAAGTAAGTCCAAAGCCTCTTAAGTAAGTCCAAAGCCTGCCTCAAAGTCCAAAGCCTCTTAAGTAAGTCCAAAGCCTCTTAAGTAAGTCCAAAGCCTCTTAAGTAAGTCCAAAGCCTGCCTCAAAGTCCAAAGCCTCTTAAGTAAGTCCAAAGCCTGCCTCAAAGTCCAAAGCCTCTTAAGTAAGTCCAAAGCCTGCCTCAAAGTCCAAAGCCTCTTAAGTAAGTCCAAAGCCTGCCTCAAAGTCCAAAGCCTCTTAAGTAAGTCCAAAGCCTGCCTCAAAGTCCAAAGCCTCTTAAGTAAGTCCAAAGCCTGCATCAAAGTCCAAAGCCTCTTAAGTAAGTCCAAAGCCTGCCTCAAAGTCCAAAGCCTCTTAAGTAAGTCCAAAGCCTGCCTCAAAGTCCAAAGCCTCTTAAGTAAGTCCAAAGCCTGCCTCAAAGTCCAAAGCCTGCCTCAAAGTCCAAAGCCTGCCTCAAAGTCCAAAGCCTGCCTCAAAGTCCAAAGCCTCTTAAGTAAGTCCAAAGCCTGCCTCAAAGTCCAAAGCCTGCCTCAAAGTCCAAAGCCTCTTAAGTAAGTCCAAAGCCTGCCTCAAAGTCCAAAGCCTGCCTCAAAGTCCAAAGCCTCTTAAGTAAGTCCAAAGCCTGCCTCAAAGTCCAAAGCCTCTTAAGTAAGTCCAAAGCCTGCCTCAAAGTCCAAAGCCTCTTAAGTAAGTCCAAAGCCTGCCTCAAAGTCCAAAGCCTGCCTCAAAGTCCAAAGCCTGCCTCAAAGTCCAAAGCCTCTTAAGTAAGTCCAAAGCCTGCCTCAAAGTCCAAAGCCTGCCTCAAAGTCCAAAGCCTCTTAAGTAAGTCCAAAGCCTGCCTCAAAGTCCAAAGCCTCTTAAGTAAGTCCAAAGCCTGCCTCAAAGTCCAAAGCCTCTTAAGTAAGTCCAAAGCCTGCCTCAAAGTCCAAAGCCTCTTAAGTAAGTCCAAAGCCTGCCTCAAAGTCCAAAGCCTCTTAAGTAAGTCCAAAGCCTGCCTCAAAGTCCAAAGCCTCTTAAGTAAGTCCAAAGCCTGCCTCAAAGTCCAAAGCCTCTTAAGTAAGTCCAAAGCCTGCCTCAAAGTCCAAAGCCTGCCTCAAAGTCCAAAGCCTCTTAAGTAAGTCCAAAGCCTGCCTCAAAGTTCAAAGCCTCTTAAGTAAGTCCAAAGCCTGCCTCAAAGTCCAAAGCCTCTTAAGTAAGTCCAAAGCCTGCCTCAAAGTCCAAAGCCTCTTAAGTAAGTCCAAAGCCTGCCTCAAAGTCCAAAGCCTCTTAAGTAAGTCCAAAGCCTGCCTCAAAGTCCAAAGCCTCTTAAGTAAGTCCAAAGCCTGCCTCAAAGTCCAAAGCCTGCCTCAAAGTCCAAAGCCTGCCTCAAAGTCCAAAGCCTCTTAAGTAAGTCCAAAGCCTGCCTCAAATTCCAAAGCCTCTTAAGTAAGTCCAAAGCCTGCCTCAAAGTCCAAAGCCTCTTAAGTAAGTCCAAAGCCTCTTAAGTAAGTCCAAAGCCTCTTAAGTAAGTCCAAAGCCTGCCTCAAAGTCCAAAGCCTCTTAAGTAAGTCCAAAGCCTGCCTCAAAGTCCAAAGCCTCTTAAGTAAGTCCAAAGCATCTTAAGTAAGTCCAAAGCCTGCCTCAAAGTCCAAAGCCTGCCTCAAAGTCCAAAGCCTGCCTCAAAGTCCATAGCCTGCCTCAAAGTCCAAAGCCTGCCTCAAAGTCCAAAGCCTCTTAAGTAAGTCCAAAGCCTGCCTCAAAGTCCAAAGCCTCTTAAGTAAGTCCAAAGCCTGCCTCAAAGTCCAAAGCCTCTTAAGTAAGTCCAAAGCCTGCCTCAAAGTCCAAAGCCTCTTAAGTAAGTCCAAAGCCTGCCTCAAAGTCCAAAGCCTCTTAAGTAAGTCCAAAGCCTGCCTCAAAGTCCAAAGCCTCTTAAGTAAGTCCAAAGCCTGCCTCAAAGTCCAAAGCCTCTTAAGTAAGTCCAAAGCCTGCCTCAAAGTCCAAAGCCTCTTAAGTAAGTCCAAAGCCTGCCTCAAAGTCCAAAGCATGCCTCAAAGTCCAAAGCCTCTTAAGTAAGTCCAAAGCCTGCCTCAAAGTCCAAAGCCTGCCTCAAAGTCCAAAGCCTGCCTCAAAGTCCAAAGCCTGCCTCAAAGTCCAAAGCCTCTTAAGTAAGTCCAAAGCCTGCCTCAAAGTCCAAAGCCTGCCTCAAAGTCCAAAGCCTGCCTCAAAGTCCAAAGCCTCTTAAGTAAGTCCAAAGCCTCTTAAGTAAGTCCAAAGCCTCTTAAGTAAGTCCAAAGCCTCTTAAGTAAGTCCAAAGCCTGCCTCAAAGTCCAAAGCCTCTTAAGTAAGTCCAAAGCCTGCCTCAAAGTCCAAAGCCTCTTAAGTAAGTCCAAAGCCTGCCTCAAACTCCAAAGCCTCTTAAGTAAGTCCAAAGCCTGCCTCAAAGTCCAAAGCCTCTTAAGTAAGTCCAAACCCTGCCTCAAATTCCAAAACCTGCCTCAAAGTCCAAAGCCTCTTAAGTAAGTCCAAAGCCTGCCTCAAAGTCCAAAGCCTCTTAAGTAAGTCCAAAGCCTGCCTCAAAGTCCAAAGCCTCTTAAGTAAGTCCAAAGCCTGCCTCAAAGTCCAAAGCCTCTTAAGTAAGTCCAAAGCCTGCCTCAAAGTCCAAAGCCTCTTAAGTAAGTCCAAAGCCTGCCTCAAAGTCCAAAGCCTCTTAAGTAAGTCCAAAGCCTGCCTCAAAGTCCAAAGCCTCTTAAGTAAGTCCAAAGCCTGCCTCAAAGTCCAAAGCCTGCCTCAAAGTCCAAAGCCTCTTAAGTAAGTCCAAAGCCTGCCTCAAAGTCCAAAGCCTCTTAAGTAAGTCCAAAGCCTGCCTCAAAGTCCAAAGCCTCTTAAGTAAGTCCAAAGCCTCTTAAGTAAGTCCAAAGCCTCTTAAGTAATTCCAAAGCCTCTTAAGTAAGTCCAAAGCCTGCCTCAAAGTCCAAAGCCTCTTAAGTAAGTCCAAAGCCTGCCTCAAAGTCCAAAGCCTCTTAAGTAAGTCCAAAGCCTGCCTCAAAGTCCAAAGCCTCTTAAGTAATTCCAAAGCCTGCATCAAAGTCCAAAGCCTCTTAAGTAAGTCCAAAGCCTGCATCAAAGTCCAAAGCCTCTTAAGTAAGTCCAAAGCCTCTTAAGTAAGTCCAAAGCCTCTTAAGTAAGTCCAAAGCCTGCCTCAAAGTCCAAAGCCTCTTAAGTAAGTCCAAAGCCTGCCTCAAAGTCCAAAGCCTCTTAAGTAAGTCCAAAGCCTGCCTCAAAGTCCAAAGCCTCTTAAGTAAGTCCAAAGCCTCTTAAGTAAGTCCAAAGCCTCTTAAGTAAGTCCAAAGCCTCTTAAGTAAGTCCAAAGCCTCTTAAGTAAGTCCAAAGCCTCTTAAGTAAGTCCAAAGCCTCTTAAGTAAGTCCAAAGCCTCTTAAGTAAGTCCAAAGCCTGCCTCAAAGTCCAAAGCCTCTTAAGTAAGTCCAAAGCCTGCCTCAAAGTCCAAAGCCTCTTAAGTAAGTCCAAAGCCTGCCTCAAAGTCCAAAGCCTCTTAAGTAAGTCCAAAGCCTGCCTCAAAGTCCAAAGCCTCTTAAGTAAGTCCAAAGCCTGCCTCAAAGTCCAAAGCCTCTTAAGTAAGTCCAAAGCCTGCCTCAAAGTCCAAAGCCTGCCTCAAAGTCCAAAGCCTGCCTCAAAGTCCAAAGCCTGCCTCAAAGTCCAAAGCCTCTTAAGTAAGTCCAAAGCCTCTTAAGTAAGTCCAAAGCCTCTTAAGTAAGTCCAAAGCCTCTTAAGTAAGTCCAAAGCCTCTTAAGTAAGTCCAAAGCCTCTTAAGTAAGTCCAAAGCCTGCCTCAAAGTCCAAAGCCTCTTAAGTAAGTCCAAAGCCTGCCTCAAAGTCCAAAGCCTCTTAAGTAAGTCCAAAGCCTGCCTTAAAGTCCAAAGACTCTTAAGTAAGTCCAAAGCCTCTTAAGTAAGTCCAAAGCCTCTTAAGTAAGTCCAAAGCCTCTTAAGTAAGTCCAAAGCCTGCCTCAAAGTCCAAAGCCTCTTAAGTAAGTCCAAAGCCTGCCTCAAAGTCCAAAGCCTCTTAAGTAAGTCCAAAGCCTGCCTCAAAGTCCAAAGCCTCTTAAGTAAGTCCAAAGCCTGCCTCAAAGTCCGAAGCCTGCCTCAAAGTCCAAAGCCTGCCTCAAAGTCCAAAGCCTGCCTCAAAGTCCAAAGCCTGCCTCAAAGTCCAAAGCCTGCCTCAAAGTCCAAAGCCTCTTAAGTAAGTCCAAAGCCTCTTAAGTAAGTCCAAAGCCTCTTAAGTAAGTCCAAAGCCTCTTAAGTAAGTCCAAAGCCTCTTCAGTAAGTCCAAAGCCTCTTAAGTAAGTCCAAAGCCTCTTAAGTAAGTCCAAAGCCTGCCTCAAAGTCCAAAGCCTGCCTCAAAGTCCAAAGCCTGCCTCAAAGTCCAAAGCCTGCCTCAAAGTCCAAAGCCTGCCTCAAAGTCCAAAGCCTCTTAAGTAAGTCCAAAGCCTGCCTCAAAGTCCAAAGCCTCTTAAGTAAGTCCAAAGCCTGCCTCAAAGTCCAAAGCCTCTTAAGTAAGTCCAAAGCCTCTTAAGTAAGTCCAAAGCCTGCCTCAAAGTCCAAAGCCTCTTAAGTAAGTCCAAAGCCTCTTAAGTAAGTCCAAAGCCTGCCTCAAAGTCCAAAGCCTGCCTCAAAGTCCAAAGCCTCTTAAGTAAGTCCAAAGCCTGCCTCAAAGTCCAAAGCCTCTTAAGTAAGTCCAAAGCCTGCCTCAAAGTCCAAAGCCTCTTAAGTAAGTCCAAAGCCTGCCTCAAAGTCCAAAGCCTCTTAAGTAAGTCCAAAGCCTCTTAAGTAAGTCCAAAGCCTCTTAAGTAAGTAAGTCCAAAGCCTGCCTCAAAGTCCAAAGCCTCTTAAGTAAGTCCAAAGCCTGCCTCAAAGTCCAAAGCCTCTTAAGTAAGTCCAAAGCCTGCCTCAAAGTCCAAAGCCTCTTAAGTAAGTCCAAAGCCTGCCTCAAAGTCCAAAGCCTCTTAAGTAAGTCCAAAGCCTCTTAAGTAAGTCCAAAGCCTGCCTCAAAGTCCAAAGCCTGCCTCAAAGTCCAAAGCCTGCCTCAAAGTCCAAAGCCTGTCTCAAAGTCCAAAGCCTCTTAAGTAAGTCCAAAGCCTCTTAAGTAAGTCCAAAGCCTGCCTCAAAGTCCAAAGCCTCTTAAGTAAGTCCAAAGCCTCTTAAGTAAGTCCAAAGCCTCTTAAGTAAGTCCAAAGCCTGCCTCAAAGTCCAAAGCCTGCCTCAAAGTCCAAAGCCTCTTAAGTAAGTCCAAAGCCTGCCTCAAAGTCCAAAGCATGCCACAAAGTCCAAAGCCTGCCTCAAAGTCCAAAGCCTCTTAAGTAAGTCCAAAGCCTGATTCAAAGTCCAAAGCCTCTTAAGTAAGTCCAAAGCCTGCCTCAAAGTCCAAAGCCTCTTAAGTAAGTCCAAAGACTGCCTCAAAGTCCAAAGCCTGCCTCAAAGTCCAAAGCCTCTTAAGTAAGTCCAAAGACTGCCTCAAAGTCCAAAGCCTCTTAAGTAAGTCCAAAGACTGCCTCAAAGTCCAAAGCCTCTTAAGTAAGTCCAAAGACTGCCTCAAAGTCCAAAGCCTGCCTCAAAGTCCAAAGCCTCTTAAGTAAGTCCAAAGCCTGCCTCAAAGTCCAAAGCCTCTTAAGTAAGTCCAAAGCCTGCCTCAAAGTCCAAAGCCTCTTAAGTAAGTCCAAAGGCTGCCTCAAAGTCCAAAGCCTCTTAAGTAAGTCCAAAGCCTGCCTCAAAGTCCAAAGCCTCTTAAGTAAGTCCAAAGCCTGCCTCAAAGTCCAAAGACTCTTAAGTAAGTCCAAAGCCTGCCTCAAAGTCCAAAGCCTCTTAAGTAAGTCCAAAGCCTGCCTCAAAGTCCAAAGCCTCTTAAGTAAGTCCAAAGCCTGCCTCAAAGTCCAAAGCCTCTTAAGTAAGTCCAAAGCCTGCCTCAAAGTCCAAAGCCTCTTAAGTAAGTCCAAAGCCTGCCTCAAAGTCCAAAGCATGCCTCAAAGTCCAAAGCCTGCCTCAAAGTCCAAAGCCTGCCTCAAAGTCCAAAGCCTGCCTCAAAGTCCAAAGCCTGCCTCAAAGTCCAAAGCCTCTTAAGTAAGTCCAAAGCCTCTTAAGTAAGTCCAAAGCCTCTTAAGTAAGTCCAAAGCCTCTTAACTAAGTCCAAAGCCTCTTAACTAAGACCAAAGCCTCTTAACTAAGACCAAAGCCTCTTAACTAAGTCCAAAGCCTCTTAACTAAGTCCAAAGCCTCTTAACTAAGTCCAAAGCCTCTTAACTAATTCCAAATCCTCTTAACTAAGTCCAAAGCCTCTTAACTAAGTCCAAAGCCTCTTAACTAAGTCCAAAGCCTCTTAACTAAGTCCAAAGCCTCTTAACTAAGTCCAAAGCGTCTTAAGTAAGTCCAAGTCCAAAGCCTCTTAAGTAAGTCCAAAGCCTCTTAAGTAAGTCCAAAGCCTGCCTCAAAGTCCAAAGCCTCTTAAGTAAGTCCAAAGCCTGCCTCAAAGTCCAAAGCCTGCCTCAAAGTCCAAAGCCTCTTAAGTAAGTCCAAAGCCTGCCTCAAAGTCCAAAGCCTCTTAAGTAAGTCCAAAGCCTGCCTCAAAGTCCAAAGCCTCTTAAGTAAGTCCAAAGCCTGCCTCAAAGTCCAAAGCCTCTTAAGTAAGTCCAAAGCCTGCCTCAAAGTCCAAAGCCTCTTAAGTAAGTCCAAAGCCTGCCTCAAAGTCCAAAGCCTGCCTCAAAGTCCAAAGCCTGCCTCAAAGTCCAAAGCCTGCCTCAAAGTCCAAAGCCTCTTAAGTAAGTCCAAAGCCTCTTAAGTAAGTCCAAAGCCTGCCTCAAAGTCCAAAGCCTGCCTCAAAGTCCAAAGCCTGCCTCAAAGTCCAAAGCCTCTTAAGTAAGTCCAAAGCCTCTTAAGTAAGTCCAAAGCCTCTTAAGTAAGTCCAAAGCCTCTTAAGTAAGTCCAAAGCCTGCCTCAAAGTCCAAAGCCTGCCTCAAAGTCCAAAGCTTGCCTCAAAGTCCAAAGCCTGCCTCAAAGTCCAAAGCCTGCCTCAAAGTCCAAAGCCTCTTAAGTAAGTCCAAAGCCTGCCTCAAAGTCCAAAGCCTGCCTCAAAGTTCAAAGCCTGCCTCAAAGTCCAAAGCCTCTTAAGTAAGTCCAAAGCCTCTTAAGTAAGTCCAAAGCCTCTTAAGTAAGTCCAAAGCCTGCCTCAAAGTCCAAAGCCTCTTAAGTAAGTCCAAAGCCTGCCTCAAATTCCAAAGCCTCTTAAGTAAGTCCAAAGCCTGCCTCAAAGTCCAAAGCCTCTTAAGTAAGTCCAAAGCCTGCCTCAAAGTCCAAAGCCTCTTAAGTAAGTCCAAAGCCTGCCTCAAAGTCCAAAGCCTCTTAAGTAAGTCCAAAGCCTCTTAAGTAAGTCCAAAGCCTCTTAAGTAAGTCCAAAGCCTGCCTCAAAGTCCAAAGCCTCTTAAGTAAGTCCAAAGCCTGCCTCAAAGTCCAAAGCCTCTTAAGTAAGTCCAAAGCCTCTTAAGTAAGTCCAAAGCCTGCCTCAAAGTCCAAAGCCTCTTAAGTAAGTCCAAAGCCTCTTAAGTAACTCCAAAGCCTGCCTCAAAGTCCAAAGCCTCTTAAGTAAGTCCAAAGCCTGCCTCAAAGTCCAAAGCCTCTTAAGTAAGTCCAAAGCCTGCCTCAAAGTCCAAAGCCTCTTAAGTAAGTCCAAAGCCTCTTAAGTAAGTCCAAAGCCTGCCTCAAAGTCCAAAGCCTCTTAAGTAAGTCCAAAGCCTGCCTCAAAGTCCAAAGCCTCTTAAGTAAGTCCAAAGCCTGCCTCAAAGTCCAAAGCCTCTTAAGTAAGTCCAAAGCCTGCCTCAAAGTCCAAAGCCTCTTAAGTAAGTCCAAAGCCTGCCTCAAAGTCCAAAGCCTCTTAAGTAAGTCCAAAGCCTGCCTCAAAGTCCAAAGCCTGCCTCAAAGTCCAAAGCCTGCCTCAAAGTCCAAAGCCTCTTAAGTAAGTCCAAAGCCTGCCTCAAAGTCCAAAGCCTCTTAAGTAAGTCCAAAGCCTCTTAAGTAAGTCCAAAGCCTCTTAAGTAAGTCCAAAGCCTGCCTCAAAGTCCAAAGCCTGCCTCAAAGTCCAAAGCCTCTTAAGTAAGTCCAAAGCCTCTTAAGTAAGTCCAAAGCCTGCCTCAAAGTCCAAAGCCTCTTAAGTAAGTCCAAAGCCTGCCTCAAAGTCCAAAGCCTCTTAAGTAAGTCCAAAGCCTGCCTCAAAGTCCAAAGCCTCTTAAGTAAGTCCAAAGCCTGCCTCAAAGTCCAAAGCCTCTTAAGTAAGTCCAAAGCCTGCCTCAAAGTCCAAAGCCTCTTAAGTAAGTCCAAAGCCTGCCTCAAAGTCCAAAGCCTCTTAAGTAAGTCCAAAGCCTGCCTCAAAGTCCAAAGCCTCTTAAGTAAGTCCAAAGCCTGCCTCAAAGTCCAAAGCCTGCCTCAAAGTCCAAAGCCTGCCTCAAAGTCCAAAGCCTCTTAAGTAAGTCCAAAGCCTGCCTCAAAGTCCAAAGCCTGCCTCAAAGTCCAAAGCCTCTTAAGTAAGTCCAAAGCCTCTTAAGTAAGTCCAAAGCCTCTTAAGTAAGTCCAAAGCCTCTTAAGTAAGTCCAAAGCCTGCCTCAAAGTCCAAAGCCTGCCTCAAAGTCCAAAGCCTGCCTCAAAGTCCAAAGCCTGCCTCAAAGTCCAAAGCCTGCCTCAAAGTCCAAAGCCTGCCTCAAAGTCCAAAGCCTCTTAAGTAAGTCCAAAGCCTCTTAAGTAAGTCCAAAGCCTCTTAAGTAAGTCCAAAGCCTCTTAAGTAAGTCCAAAGCCTCTTAAGTAAGTCCAAAGCCTCTTAAGTAAGTCCAAAGCCTGCCTCAAAGTCCAAAGCCTCTTAAGTAAGTCCAAAGCCTGCCTCAAAGTCCAAAGCCTCTTAAGTAAGTCCAAAGCCTCTTAAGTAAGTCCAAAGCCTGCCTCAAAGTCCAAAGCCTCTTAAGTAAGTCCAAAGCCTGCCTCAAAGTCCAAAGCCTCTTAAGTAAGTCCAAAGCCTGCCTCAAAGTCCAAAGCCTCTTAAGTAAGTCCAAAGCCTGCCTCAAAGTCCAAAGCCTCTTAAGTAAGTCCAAAGCCTGCCTCAAAGTCCAAAGCCTCTTAAGTAAGTCCAAAGCCTGCCTCAAAGTCCAAAGCCTCTTAAGTAAGTCCAAAGCCTCTTAAGTAAGTCCAAAGCCTGCCTCAAAGTCCAAAGCCTCTTAAGTAAGTCCAAAGCCTGCCTCAAAGTCCAAAGCCTCTTAAGTAAGTCCAAAGCCTGCCTCAAAGTCCAAAGCCTCTTAAGTAAGTCCAAAGCCTCTTAAGTAAGTCCAAAGCCTCTTAAGTAAGTCCAAAGCCTGCCTCAAAGTCCAAAGCCTGCCTCAAAGTCCAAAGCCTGCCTCAAAGTCCAAAGCCTGCCTCAAAGTCCAAAGCCTGCCTCAAAGTCCAAAGCCTGCCTCAGAGTCCAAAGCCTGCCTCAAAGTCCAAAGCCTGCCTCAGAGTCCAAAGCGTGCCTCAGAGTCCAAAGCCTCTTAAGTAAGTCCAAAGCCTGCCTCAAAGTCCAAAGCCTCTTAAGTAAGTCCAAAGCCTGCCTCAAAGTCCAAAGCCTCTTAAGTAAGTCCAAAGCCTGCCTCAAAGTCCAAAGCCTCTTAAGTAAGTCCAAAGCCTCTTAAGTAAGTCCAAAGCCTCTTAAGTAAGTCCAAAGCCTCTTAAGTAAGTCCAAAGCCTGCCTCAAAGTCCAAAGCCTGCCTCAAAGTCCAAAGCCTGCCTCAAAGTCCAAAGCCTGCCTCAAAGTCCAAAGCCTCTTAAGTAAGTCCAAAGCCTCTTAAGTAAGTCCAAAGCCTGCCTCAAAGTCCAAAGCCTCTTAAGTAAGTCCAAAGCCTCTTAAGTAAGTCCAAAGCCTCTTAAGTAAGTCCAAAGCCTTCCTCAAAGTCCAAAGCCTCTTAAGTAAGTCCAAAGCCTGCCTCAAAGTCCAAAGCCTCTTAAGTAAGTCCAAAGCCTGCCTCAAAGTCCAAAGCCTCTTAAGTAAGTCCAAAGCCTGCCTCAAAGTCCAAAGCCTCTTAAGTAAGTCCAAAGCCTGCCTCAAAGTCCAAAGCCTCTTAAGTAAGTCCAAAGCCTGCCTCAAAGTCCAAAGCCTCTTAAGTAAGTCCAAAGCCTGCCTCAAAGTCCAAAGCCTCTTAAGTAAGTCCAAAGCCTCTTAAGTAAGTCCAAAGCCTCTTAAGTAAGTCCAAAGCCTCTTAAGTAAGTCCAAAGCCTCTTAAGCAAGTCCAAAGCCTCTTAAGTAAGTCCAAAGCCTGCCTCAAAGTCCAAAGCCTCTTAAGTAAGTCCAAAGCCTGCCTCAAAGTCCAAAGCCTCTTAAGTAAGTCCAAAGCCTGCCTCAAAGTCCAAAGCCTCTTAAGTAAGTCCAAAGCCTGCCTCAAAGTCCAAAGCCTCTTAAGTAAGTCCAAAGCCTGCCTCAAAGTCCAAAGCCTCTTAAGTAAGTCCAAAGCCTGCCTCAAAGTCCAAAGCCTCTTAAGTAAGTCCAAAGCCTGCCTCAAAGTCCAAAGCCTCTTAAGTAAGTCCAAAGCCTGCCTCAAAGTCCAAAGCCTCTTAAGTAAGTCCAAAGCCTGCCTCAAAGTCCAAAGCCTCTTAAGTAAGTCCAAAGCCTGCCTCAAAGTCCAAAGCCTCTTAAGTAAGTCCAAAGCCTGCCTCAAAGTCCAAAGCCTCTTAAGTAAGTCCAAAGCCTGCCTCAAAGTCCAAAGCCTCTTAAGTAAGTCCAAAGCCTCTTAAGTAAGTCCAAAGCCTGCCTCAAAGTCCAAAGCCTCTTAAGTAAGTCCAAAGCCTGCCTCAAAGTCCAAAGCCTGCCTCAAAGTCCAAAGCCTCTTAAGTAAGTCCAAAGCCTGCCTCAAAGTCCAAAGCCTCTTAAGTAAGTCCAAAGCCTGCCTCAAAGTCCAAAGCCTCTTAAGTAAGTCCAAAGCCTGCCTCAAAGTCCAAAGCCTCTTAAGTAAGTCCAAAGCCTGCCTCAAAGTCCAAAGCCTCTTAAGTAAGTCCAAAGCCTGCCTCAAAGTCCAAAGCCTCTTAAGTAAGTCCAAAGCCTGCCTCAAAGTCCAAAGCCTCTTAAGTAAGTCCAAAGCCTGCCTCAAAGTCCAAAGCCTCTTAAGTAAGTCCAAAGCCTGCCTCAAAGTCCAAAGCCTCTTAAGTAAGTCCAAAGCCTGCCTCAAAGTCCAAAGCCTCTTAAGTAAGTCCAAAGCCTGCCTCAAAGTCCAAAGCCTCTTAAGTAAGTCCAAAGCCTGCCTCAAAGTCCAAAGCCTCTTAAGTAAGTCCAAAGCCTGCCTCAAAGTCCAAAGCCTCTTAAGTAAGTCCAAAGCCTGCCTCAAAGTCCAAAGCCTGCCTCAAAGTCCAAAGCCTGCCTCAAAGTCCAAAGACTCTTAAGTAAGTCCAAAGCCTGCCTCAAAGTCCAAAGCCTCTTAAGTAAGTCCAAAGCCTGCCTCAAAGTCCAAAGCCTCTTAAGTAAGTCCAAAGCCTCTTAAGTAAGTCCAAAGCCTGTTAAGTAAGTCCAAAGCCTCTTAAGTAAGTCCAAAGCCTCTTAAGTAAGTCCAAAGCCTGCCTCAAAGTCCAAAGCCTCTTAAGTAAGTCCAAAGCCTCTTAAGTAAGTCCAAAGCCTCTTAAGTAAGTAAGTCCAAAGCCTCTTAAGTAAGTCCAAAGCCTGCCTCAAAGTCCAAAGCCTCTTAAGTAAGTCCAAAGCCTGCCTCAAAGTCCAAAGCCTCTTAAGTAAGTCCAAAGCCTGCCTCAAAGTCCAAAGCCTCTTAAGTAAGTCCAAAGCCTGCCTCAAAGTCCAAAGCCTCTTAAGTAAGTCCAAAGCCTGCCTCAAAGTCCAAAGCCTCTTAAGTAAGTCCAAAGCCTGCCTCAAAGTCCAAAGCCTCTTAAGTAAGTCCAAAGCCTGCCTCAAAGTCCAAAGCCTCTTAAGTAAGTCCAAAGCCTGCCTCAAAGTCCAAAGCCTCTTAAGTAAGTCCAAAGCCTGCCTCAAAGTCCAAAGCCTCTTAAGTAAGTCCAAAGCCTGCCTCAAAGTCCAAAGCCTCTTAAGTAAGTCCAAAGCCTGCCTCAAAGTCCAAAGCCTCTTAAGTAAGTCCAAAGCCTGCCTCAAAGTCCAAAGCCTGCCTCAAAGTCCAAAGCCTGCCTCAAAGTCCAAAGACTCTTAAGTAAGTCCAAAGCCTGCCTCAAAGTCCAAAGCCTCTTAAGTAAGTCCAAAGCCTGCCTCAAAGTCCAAAGCCTCTTAAGTAAGTCCAAAGCCTGCCTCAAAGTCCAAAGCCTCTTAAGTAAGTCCAAAGCCTCTTAAGTAAGTCCAAAGCCTGTTAAGTAAGTCCAAAGCCTCTTAAGTAAGTCCAAAGCCTCTTAAGTAAGTCCAAAGCCTGCCTCAAAGTCCAAAGCCTCTTAAGTAAGTCCAAAGCCTCTTAAGTAAGTCCAAAGCCTCTTAAGTAAGTAAGTCCAAAGCCTCTTAAGTAAGTCCAAAGCCTGCCTCAAAGTCCAAAGCCTCTTAAGTAAGTCCAAAGCCTGCCTCAAAGTCCAAAGCCTCTTAAGTAAGTCCAAAGCCTGCCTCAAAGTCCAAAGCCTCTTAAGTAAGTCCAAAGCCTGCCTCAAAGTCCAAAGCCTCTTAAGTAAGTCCAAAGCCTCTTAAGTAAGTCCAAAGCCTCTTAAGTAAGTCCAAAGCCTCTTAAGTAAGTCCAAAGCCTGCCTCAAAGTCCAAAGCCTCTTAAGTAAGTCCAAAGCCTCTTAAGTAAGTCCAAAGCCTCTTAAGTAAGTCCAAAGCCTGCCTCAAAGTCCAAAGCCTCTTAAGTAAGTCCAAAGCCTGCCTCAAAGTCCAAAGCCTGCCTCAAAGTCCAAAGCCTCTTAAGTAAGTCCAAAGCCTCTTAAGTAAGTCCAAAGCCTCTTAAGTAAGTCCAAAGCCTGCCTCAAAGTCCAAAGCCTCTTAAGTAAGTCCAAAGCCTCTTAAGTAAGTCCAAAGCCTCTTAAGTAAGTCCAAAGCCTGCCTCAAAGTCCAAAGCCTCTTAAGTAAGTCCAAAGCCTCTTAAGTAAGTCCAAAGCCTGCCTCAAAGTCCAAAGCCTCTTAAGTAAGTCCAAAGCCTCTTAAGTAAGTCCAAAGCCTCTTAAGTAAGTAAGTCCAAAGCCTCTTAACTAAGTAAGTCCAAAGCCTCTTAAGTAAGTAAGTCCAAAGCCTCTTAAGTAAGTAAGTCCAAAGCCTCTTAAGTAAGTAAGTCCAAAGCCTCTTAAGTAAGTAAGTCCAAAGCCTCTTAAGTAAGTATGTCCAAAGCCTCTTAAGTAAGTCCAAAGCCTCTTAAGTAAGTCCAAAGCCTCTTAAGTAAGTCCAAAGCCTGCCTCAAAGTCCAAAGCCTCTTAAGTAAGTCCAAAGCCTCTTAAGTAAGTCCAAAGCCTCTTAAGTAAGTCCAAAGCCTCTTAAGTAAGTCCAAAGCCTCTTAAGTAAGTCCAAAGCCTGCCTCAAAGTCCAAAGCCTCTTAAGTAAGTCCAAAGCCTGCCTCAAAGTCCAAAGCCTCTTAAGTAAGTCCAAAGCCTGCCTCAAAGTCCAAAGCCTCTTAAGTAAGTCCAAAGCCTGCCTCAAAGTCCAAAGCCTCTTAAGTAAGTCCAAAGCCTCTTAAGTAAGTCCAAAGCCTCTTAAGTAAGTAAGTCCAAAGCCTCTTAAGTAAGTCCAAAGCCTGCCTCAAAGTCCAAAGCCTCTTAAGTAAGTCCAAAGCCTGCCTCAAAGTCCAAAGCCTCTTAAGTAAGTCCAAAGCCTGCCTCAAAGTCCAAAGCCTCTTAAGTAAGTCCAAAGCCTGCCTCAAAGTCCAAAGCCTCTTAAGTAAGTCCAAAGCCTGCCTCAAAGTCCAAAGCCTCTTAAGTAAGTCCAAAGCCTGCCTCAAAGTCCAAAGCCTCTTAAGTAAGTCCAAAGCCTGCCTCAAAGTCCAAAGCCTCTTAAGTAAGTCCAAAGCCTGCCTCAAAGTCCAAAGCCTCTTAAGTAAGTCCAAAGCCTGCCTCAAAGTCCAAAGCCTCTTAAGTAAGTCCAAAGCCTGCCTCAAAGTCCAAAGCCTCTTAAGTAAGTCCAAAGCCTGCCTCAAAGTCCAAAGCCTCTTAAGTAAGTCCAAAGCCTGCCTCAAAGTCCAAAGCCTGCCTCAAAGTCCAAAGCCTGCCTCAAAGTCCAAAGACTCTTAAGTAAGTCCAAAGCCTGCCTCAAAGTCCAAAGCCTCTTAAGTAAGTCCAAAGCCTGCCTCAAAGTCCAAAGCCTCTTAAGTAAGTCCAAAGCCTGCCTCAAAGTCCAAAGCCTCTTAAGTAAGTCCAAAGCCTCTTAAGTAAGTCCAAAGCCTGTTAAGTAAGTCCAAAGCCTCTTAAGTAAGTCCAAAGCCTCTTAAGTAAGTCCAAAGCCTGCCTCAAAGTCCAAAGCCTCTTAAGTAAGTCCAAAGCCTCTTAAGTAAGTCCAAAGCCTCTTAAGTAAGTAAGTCCAAAGCCTCTTAAGTAAGTCCAAAGCCTGCCTCAAAGTCCAAAGCCTCTTAAGTAAGTCCAAAGCCTGCCTCAAAGTCCAAAGCCTCTTAAGTAAGTCCAAAGCCTGCCTCAAAGTCCAAAGCCTCTTAAGTAAGTCCAAAGCCTGCCTCAAAGTCCAAAGCCTCTTAAGTAAGTCCAAAGCCTGCCTCAAAGTCCAAAGCCTCTTAAGTAAGTCCAAAGCCTCTTAAGTAAGTCCAAAGCCTCTTAAGTAAGTCCAAAGCCTGCCTCAAAGTCCAAAGCCTCTTAAGTAAGTCCAAAGCCTGCCTCAAAGTCCAAAGCCTCTTAAGTAAGTCCAAAGCCTGCCTCAAAGTCCAAAGCCTCTTAAGTAAGTCCAAAGCCTGCCTCAAAGTCCAAAGCCTCTTAAGTAAGTCCAAAGCCTGCCTCAAAGTCCAAAGCCTCTTAAGTAAGTCCAAAGCCTGCCTCAAAGTCCAAAGCCTCTTAAGTAAGTCCAAAGCCTGCCTCAAAGTCCAAAGCCTCTTAAGTAAGTCCAAAGCCTGCCTCAAAGTCCAAAGCCTCTTAAGTAAGTCCAAAGCCTGCCTCAAAGTCCAAAGCCTCTTAAGTAAGTCCAAAGCCTGCCTCAAAGTCCAAAGCCTCTTAAGTAAGTCCAAAGCCTGCCTCAAAGTCCAAAGCCTCTTAAGTAAGTCCAAAGCCTGCCTCAAAGTCCAAAGCCTCTTAAGTAAGTCCAAAGCCTGCCTCAAAGTCCAAAGCCTCTTAAGTAAGTCCAAAGCCTCTTAAGTAAGTCCAAAGCCTGCCTCAAAGTCCAAAGCCTCTTAAGTAAGTCCAAAGCCTGCCTCAAAGTCCAAAGCCTCTTAAGTAAGTCCAAAGCCTGCCTCAAAGTCCAAAGCCTCTTAAGTAAGTCCAAAGCCTGCCTCAAAGTCCAAAGCCTCTTAAGTAAGTCCAAAGCCTCTTAAGTAAGTCCAAAGCCTCTTAAGTAAGTCCAAAGCCTGCCTCAAAGTCCAAAGCCTCTTAAGTAAGTCCAAAGCCTGCCTCAAAGTCCAAAGCCTCTTAAGTAAGTCCAAAGCCTGCCTCAAAGTCCAAAGCCTCTTAAGTAAGTCCAAAGCCTGCCTCAAAGTCCAAAGCCTCTTAAGTAAGTCCAAAGCCTCTTAAGTAAGTCCAAAGCCTCTTAAGTAAGTCCAAAGCCTCTTAAGTAAGTCCAAAGCCTGCCTCAAAGTCCAAAGCCTCTTAAGTAAGTCCAAAGCCTCTTAAGTAAGTCCAAAGCCTCTTAAGTAAGTCCAAAGCCTGCCTCAAAGTCCAAAGCCTCTTAAGTAAGTCCAAAGCCTGCCTCAAAGTCCAAAGCCTGCCTCAAAGTCCAAAGCCTCTTAAGTAAGTCCAAAGCCTCTTAAGTAAGTCCAAAGCCTCTTAAGTAAGTCCAAAGCCTGCCTCAAAGTCCAAAGCCTCTTAAGTAAGTCCAAAGCCTCTTAAGTAAGTCCAAAGCCTGCCTCAAAGTCCAAAGCCTCTTAAGTAAGTCCAAAGCCTCTTAAGTAAGTCCAAAGCCTCTTAAGTAAGTAAGTCCAAAGCCTCTTAAGTAAGTAAGTCCAAAGCCTCTTAAGTAAGTAAGTCCAAAGCCTCTTAAGTAAGTAAGTCCAAAGCCTCTTAAGTAAGTAAGTCCAAAGCCTCTTAAGTAAGTAAGTCCAAAGCCTCTTAAGTAAGTATGTCCAAAGCCTCTTAAGTAAGTCCAAAGCCTCTTAAGTAAGTCCAAAGCCTGCCTCAAAGTCCAAAGCCTCTTAAGTAAGTCCAAAGCCTCTTAAGTAAGTCCAAAGCCTCTTAAGTAAGTCCAAAGACTCTTAAGTAAGTCCAAAGACTCTTAAGTAAGTCCAAAGCCTGCCTCAAAGTCCAAAGCCTCTTAAGTAAGTCCAAAGCCTCTTAAGTAAGTCCAAAGCCTCTTAAGTAAGTCCAAAGCCTGCCTCAAAGTCCAAAGCCTCTTAAGTAAGTCCAAAGCCTGCCTCAAACTCCAAAGCCTCTTAAGTAAGTCCAAAGCCTGCCTCAAAGTCCAAAGCCTCTTAAGTAAGTCCAAAGCCTGCCTCAAAGTCCAAAGCCTCTTAAGTAAGTCCAAAGGCTGCCTCAAAGTCCAAAGCCTCTTAAGTAAGTCCAAAGCCTGCCTCAAAGTCCAAAGCCTCTTAAGTAAGTCCAAAGCCTCTTAAGTAAGTCCAAAGCCTCTTAAGTAAGTCCAAAGCCTCTTAAGTAAGTCCAAAGCCTCTTAAGTAAGTCCAAAGCCTGCCTCAAAGTCCAAAGCCTCTTAAGTAAGTCCAAAGCCTGCCTCAAAGTCCAAAGCCTCTTAAGTAAGTCCAAAGCCTCTTAAGTAAGTCCAAAGCCTCTTAAGTAAGTCCAAAGCCTGCCTCAAAGTCCAAAGCCTCTTAAGTAAGTCAAAAGCCTCTTAATTAAGTCCAAAGCCTCTTAAGTAAGTCCAAAGCCTGCCTCAAAGTCCAAAGCCTCTTAAGTAAGTCCAAAGCCTCTTAAGTAAGTCCAAAGCCTGCCTCAAAGTCCAAAGCCTCTTAAGTAAGTCCAAAGCCTCTTAAGTAAGTCCAAAGCCTCTTAAGTAAGTAAGTCCAAAGCCTCTTAAGTAAGTAAGTCCAAAGCCTCTTAAGTAAGTAAGTCCAAAGCCTCTTAAGTAAGTAAGTCCAAAGCCTCTTAAGTAAGTAAGTCCAAAGCCTCTTAAGTAAGTATGTCCAAAGCCTCTTAAGTAAGTCCAAAGCCTCTTAAGTAAGTCCAAAGCCTCTTAAGTAAGTCCAAAGCCTGCCTCAAAGTCCAAAGCCTCTTAAGTAAGTCCAAAGCCTGCCTCAAAGTCCAAAGCCTCTTAAGTAAGTCCAAAGCCTCTTAAGTAAGTCCAAAGCCTCTTAAGTAAGTCCAAAGCCTGCCTCAAAGTCCAAAGCCTCTTAAGTAAGTCCAAAGTCTGCCTCAAACTCCAAAGCCTCTTAAGTAAGTCCAAAGCCTGCCTCAAAGTCCAAAGCCTCTTAAGTAAGTCCAAAGCCTGCCTCAAAGTCCAAAGCCTCTTAAGTAAGTCCAAAGCCTGCCTCAAAGTCCAAAGCCTCTTAAGTAAGTCCAAAGCCTGCCTCAAAGTCCAAAGCCTCTTAAGTAAGTCCAAAGCCTCTTAAGTAAGTCCAAAGCCTCTTAAGTAAGTCCAAAGCCTCTTAAGTAAGTCCAAAGCCTGCCTCAAAGTCCAAAGCCTCTTAAGTAAGTCCAAAGCCTGCCTCAAAGTCCAAAGCCTCTTAAGTAAGTCCAAAGCCTGCCTCAAAGTCCAAAGCCTGCCTCAAAGTCCAAAGCCTCTTAAGTAAGTCCAAAGCCTCTTAAGTAAGTCCAAAGCCTCTTAAGTAAGTCCAAAGCCTGCCTGAAAGTCCAAAGCCTGCCTCAAAGTCCAAAGCCTGCCTCAAAGTCCAAAGCCTCTTAAGTAAGTCCAAAGCCTCTTAAGTAAGTCCAAAGCCTCTTAAGTAAGTCCAAAGCCTCTTAAGTAAGTCCAAAGCCTGCCTCAAAGTCCAAAGCCTGCCTCAAAGCCCAAAGCCTCTTAAGTAAGTCCAAAGCCTCTTAAGTAAGTCCAAAGCCTGCCTCAAAGTCCAAAGCCTCTTAAGTAAGTCCAAAGCCTGCCTCAAAGTCCAAAGCCTGCCTCAAAGTCCAAAGCCTGCCTCAAAGTCCAAAGCCTGCCTCAAAGTCCAAAGCCTCTTAAGTAAGTCCAAAGCCTGCCTCAAAGTCCAAAGCCTCTTAAGTAAGTCCAAAGCCGCTTAAGTAAGTCCAAAGCCTGCCTCAAAGTCCAAAGCCTCTTAAGTAAGTCCAAAGCCTCTTAAGTAAGTCCAAAGCCTCTTAAGTAAGTCCAAAGCCTCTTAAGTAAGTCCAAAGCCTGCCTCAAAGTCCAAAGCCTCTTAAGTAAGTCCAAAGCCTGCCTCAAAGTCCAAAGCCTCTTAAGTAAGTCCAAAGCCTGCCTCAAAGTCCAAAGCCTCTTAAGTAAGTCCAAAGCCTGCCTCAAAGTCCAAAGCCTCTTAAGTAAGTCCAAAGCCTCTTAAGTAAGTCCAAAGCCGGCCTCAAAGTCCAAAGCCTCTTAAGTAAGTCCAAAGCCTGCCTCAAAGTCCAAAGCCTCTTAAGTAAGTCCAAAGCCTGCCTCAAAGTCCAAAGCCTCTTAAGTAAGTCCAAAGCCTCTTAAGTAAGTCCAAAGCCTCTTAAGTAAGTCCAAAGCCTGCCTCAAAGTCCAAAGCCTCTTAAGTAAGTCCAAAGCCTGCCTCAAAGTCCAAAGCCTCTTAAGTAAGTCCAAAGCCTGCCTCAAAGTCCAAAGCCTCTTAAGTAAGTCCAAAGCCTGCCTCAAAGTCCAAAGCCTCTTAAGTAAGTCCAAAGCCTGCCTCAAAGTCCAAAGCCTCTTAAGTAAGTCCAAAGCCTGCCTCAAAGTCCAAAGCCTCTTAAGTAAGTCCAAAGCCTGCCTCAAAGTCCAAAGCCTCTTAAGTAAGTCCAAAGCCTGCCTCAAAGTCCAAAGCCTCTTAAGTAAGTCCAAAGCCTGCCTCAAAGTCCAAAGCCTCTTAAGTAAGTCCAAAGCCTGCCTCAAAGTCCAAAGCCTCTTAAGTAAGTCCAAAGCCTCTTAAGTAAGTCCAAAGCCTCTTAAGTAAGTCCAAAGCCTCTTAAGTAAGTCCAAAGCCTGCCTCAAAGTCCAAAGCCTCTTAAGTAAGTCCAAAGCCTCTTAAGTAAGTCCAAAGCCTCTTAAGTAAGTCCAAAGCCTGCCTCAAAGTCCAAAGCCTCTTAAGTAAGTCCAAAGCCTCTTAAGTAAGTCCAAAGCCTGCCTCAAAGTCCAAAGCCTCTTAAGTAAGTCAAAAGCCTCTTAAGTAAGTCCAAAGCCTCTTAAGTAAGTCCAAAGCCTGCCTCAAAGTCCAAAGCCTCTTAAGTAAGTCCAAAGCCTGCCTCAAAGTCCAAAGCCTCTTAAGTAAGTCCAAAGCCTCTTAAGTAAGTCCAAAGCCTGCCTCAAAGTCCAAAGCCTCTTAAGTAAGTCCAAAGCCTCTTAAGTAAGTCCAAAGACTGCCTCAAAGTCCAAAGCCTCTTAAGTAAGTCCAAAGCCTCTTAAGTAAGTCCAAAGCCTGCCTCAAAGTCCAAAGCCTCTTAAGTAAGTCCAAAGCCTGCCTCAAAGTCCAAAGCCTCTTAAGTAAGTCCAAAGCCTGCCTCAAAGTCCAAAGCCTCTTAAGTAAGTCCAAAGCCTCTTAAGTAAGTCCAAAGCCTGCCTCAAAGTCCAAAGCCTCTTAAGTAAGTCCAAAGCCTCTTAAGTAAGTCCAAAGCCTCTTAAGTAAGTCCAAAGCCTGCCTCAAAGTCCAAAGCCTCTTAAGTAAGTCCAAAGCCTGCCTCAAAGTCCAAAGCCTCTTAAGTAAGTCCAAAGCCTGCCTCAAAGTCCAAAGCCTCTTAAGTAAGTCCAAAGCCTCTTAAGTAAGTCCAAAGCCTGCCTCAAAGTCCAAAGCCTCTTAAGTAAGTCCAAAGCCTGCCTCAAAGTCCAAAGCCTCTTAAGTAAGTCCAAAGCCTCTTAAGTAAGTCCAAAGCCTGCCTCAAAGTCCAAAGCCTGCCTCAAAGTCCAAAGCCTCTTAAGTAAGTCCAAAGCCTCTTAAGTAAGTCCAAAGCCTGCCTCAAAGTCCAAAGCCTCTTAAGTAAGTCCAAAGCCTGCCTCAAAGTCCAAAGCCTCTTAAGTAAGTCCAAAGCCTGCCTCAAAGTACAAAGCCACTTAAGTAAGTCCAAAGCCTCTTAAGTAAGTCCAAAGCCTGCCTCAAAGTCCAAAGCCTCTTAAGTAAGTCCAAAGCCTCTTAAGTAAGTCCAAAGCCTGCCTCAAAGTCCAAAGCCTCTTAAGTAAGTCCAAAGCCTGCCTCAAAGTCCAAAGCCTCTTAAGTAAGTCCAAAGCCTCTTAAGTAAGTCCAAAGCCTGCCTCAAAGTCCAAAGCCTCTTAAGTAAGTCCAAAGCCTGCCTCAAAGTCCAAAGCCTCTTAAGTAAGTCCAAAGCCTGCCTCAAAGTCCAAAGCCTCTTAAGTAAGTCCAAAGCCTGCCTCAAAGTCCAAAGCCTCTTAAGTAAGTCCAAAGCCTCTTAAGTAAGTCCAAAGCCGGCCTCAAAGTCCAAAGCCTCTTAAGTAAGTCCAAAGCCTGCCTCAAAGTCCAAAGCCTCTTAAGTAAGTCCAAAGCCTGCCTCAAAGTCCAAAGCCTCTTAAGTAAGTCCAAAGCCTCTTAAGTAAGTCCAAAGCCTCTTAAGTAAGTCCAAAGCCTGCCTCAAAGTCCAAAGCCTCTTAAGTAAGTCCAAAGCCTGCCTCAAAGTCCAAAGCCTCTTAAGTAAGTCCAAAGCCTGCCTCAAAGTCCAAAGCCTCTTAAGTAAGTCCAAAGCCTGCCTCAAAGTCCAAAGCCTCTTAAGTAAGTCCAAAGCCTGCCTCAAAGTCCAAAGCCTCTTAAGTAAGTCCAAAGCCTGCCTCAAAGTCCAAAGCCTCTTAAGTAAGTCCAAAGCCTGCCTCAAAGTCCAAAGCCTCTTAAGTAAGTCCAAAGCCTGCCTCAAAGTCCAAAGCCTCTTAAGTAAGTCCAAAGCCTGCCTCAAAGTCCAAAGCCTCTTAAGTAAGTCCAAAGCCTGCCTCAAAGTCCAAAGCCTCTTAAGTAAGTCCAAAGCCTCTTAAGTAAGTCCAAAGCCTCTTAAGTAAGTCCAAAGCCTCTTAAGTAAGTCCAAAGCCTGCCTCAAAGTCCAAAGCCTCTTAAGTAAGTCCAAAGCCTCTTAAGTAAGTCCAAAGCCTCTTAAGTAAGTCCAAAGCCTGCCTCAAAGTCCAAAGCCTCTTAAGTAAGTCCAAAGCCTCTTAAGTAAGTCCAAAGCCTGCCTCAAAGTCCAAAGCCTCTTAAGTAAGTCAAAAGCCTCTTAAGTAAGTCCAAAGCCTCTTAAGTAAGTCCAAAGCCTGCCTCAAAGTCCAAAGCCTCTTAAGTAAGTCCAAAGCCTGCCTCAAAGTCCAAAGCCTCTTAAGTAAGTCCAAAGCCTCTTAAGTAAGTCCAAAGCCTGCCTCAAAGTCCAAAGCCTCTTAAGTAAGTCCAAAGCCTCTTAAGTAAGTCCAAAGACTGCCTCAAAGTCCAAAGCCTCTTAAGTAAGTCCAAAGCCTCTTAAGTAAGTCCAAAGCCTGCCTCAAAGTCCAAAGCCTCTTAAGTAAGTCCAAAGCCTGCCTCAAAGTCCAAAGCCTCTTAAGTAAGTCCAAAGCCTGCCTCAAAGTCCAAAGCCTCTTAAGTAAGTCCAAAGCCTCTTAAGTAAGTCCAAAGCCTGCCTCAAAGTCCAAAGCCTCTTAAGTAAGTCCAAAGCCTCTTAAGTAAGTCCAAAGCCTCTTAAGTAAGTCCAAAGCCTGCCTCAAAGTCCAAAGCCTGCCTCAAAGTCCAAAGCCTCTTAAGTAAGTCCAAAGCCTGCCTCAAAGTCCAAAGCCTCTTAAGTAAGTCCAAAGCCTGCCTCAAAGTCCAAAGCCTCTTAAGTAAGTCCAAAGCCTCTTAAGTAAGTCCAAAGCCTGCCTCAAAGTCCAAAGCCTCTTAAGTAAGTCCAAAGCCTGCCTCAAAGTCCAAAGCCTCTTAAGTAAGTCCAAAGCCTCTTAAGTAAGTCCAAAGCCTGCCTCAAAGTCCAAAGCCTGCCTCAAAGTCCAAAGCCTCTTAAGTAAGTCCAAAGCCTCTTAAGTAAGTCCAAAGCCTGCCTCAAAGTCCAAAGCCTCTTAAGTAAGTCCAAAGCCTGCCTCAAAGTCCAAAGCCTCTTAAGTAAGTCCAAAGCCTGCCTCAAAGTACAAAGCCACTTAAGTAAGTCCAAAGCCTCTTAAGTAAGTCCAAAGCCTCTTAAGTAAGTCCAAAGCCTGCCTCAAAGTCCAAAGCCTCTTAAGTAAGTCCAAAGCCTGCCTCAAAGTCCAAAGCCTCTTAAGTAAGTCCAAAGCCTGCCTCAAAGTCCAAAGCCTCTTAAGTAAGTCCAAAGCCTGCCTCAAAGTCCAAAGCCTCTTAAGTAAGTCCAAAGCCTGCCTCAAAGTCCAAAGCCTCTTAAGTAAGTCCAAAGCCTGCCTCAAAGTCCAAAGCCTCTTAAGTAAGTCCAAAGCCTGCCTCAAAGTCCAAAGCCTCTTAAGTAAGTCCAAAGCCTCTTAAGTAAGTCCAAAGCCTGCCTCAAAGTCCAAAGCCTCTTAAGTAAGTCCAAAGCCTGCCTCAAAGTCCAAAGCCTCTTAAGTAAGTCCAAAGCCTGCCTCAAAGTCCAAAGCCTCTTAAGTAAGTCCAAAGCCTGCCTCAAAGTCCAAAGCCTGCCTCAAAGTCCAAAGCCTGCCTCAAAGTCCAAAGCCTGCCTCAAAGTCCAAAGCCTGCCTCAAAGTCCAAAGCCTCTTAAGTAAGTCCAAAGCCTCTTAAGTAAGTCCAAAGCCTGCCTCAAAGTCCAAAGCCTCTTAAGTAAGTCCAAAGCCTCTTAAGTAAGTCCAAAGCCTCTTAAGTAAGTCCAAAGCCTGCCTCAAAGTCCAAAGCCTGCCTCAAAGTCCAAAGCCTCTTAAGTAAGTCCAAAGCCTCTTAAGTAAGTCCAAAGCCTCTTAAGTAAGTCCAAAGCCTGCCTCAAATTCCAAAGCCTCTTAAGTAAGTCCAAAGCCTCTTAAGTAAGTCCAAAGCCTGCCTCAAAGTCCAAAGCCTGCCTCAAAGTCCAAAGCCTGCCTCAAAGTCCAAAGCCTCTTAAGTAAGTCCAAAGCCTCTTAAGTAAGTCCAAAGCCTCTTAAGTAAGTCCAAAGCCTCTTAAGTAAGTCCAAAGCCTGCCTCAAAGTCCAAAGCCTCTTAAGTAAGTCCAAAGCCTGCCTCAAAGTCCAAAGCCTCTTAAGTAAGTCCAAAGCCTGCCTCAAAGTCCAAAGCCTCTTAAGTAAGTCCAAAGCCTGCCTCAAAGTCCAAAGCCTGCCTCAAAGTCCAAAGCCTCTTAAGTAAGTCCAAAGCCTCTTAAGTAAGTCCAAAGCCTCTTAAGTAAGTCCAAAGCCTCTTAAGTAAGTCCAAAGCCTCTTAAGTAAGTCCAAAGCCTCTTAAGTAAGTCCAAAGCCTCTTAAGTAAGTCCAAAGCCTGCCTCAAAGTCCAAAGCCTCTTAAGTAAGTCCAAAGCCTGCCTCAAAGTCCAAAGCCTGCCTCAAAGTCCAAAGTCTGCCTCAAAGTCCAAAGCCTGCCTCAAAGTCCAAAGCCTGCCTCAAAGTCCAAAGCCTGCCTCAAAGTCCAAAGCCTGCCTCAAAGTCCAAAGCCTCTTAAGTAAGTCCAAAGCCTGCCTCAAAGTCCAAAGCCTCTTAAGTAAGTCCAAAGCCTGCCTCAAAGTCCAAAGCCTCTTAAGTAAGTCCAAAGCCTGCCTCAAAGTCCAAAGCCTCTTAAGTAAGTCCAAAGCCTGCCTCAAAGTCCAAAGCCTCTTAAGTAAGTCCAAAGCCTGCCTCAAAGTCCAAAGCCTCTTAAGTAAGTCCAAAGCCTGCCTCAAAGTCCAAAGCCTCTTAAGTAAGTCCAAAGCCTGCCTCAAAGTCCAAAGCCTCTTAAGTAAGTCCAAAGCCTCTTAAGTAAGTCCAAAGCCTCTTAAGTAAGTCCATAGCCTGCCTCAAAGTCCAAAGCCTCTTAAGTAAGTCCAAAGCCTCTTAAGTAAGTCCAAAGCCTCTTAAGTAAGTCCAAAGCCTCTTAAGTAAGTCCAAAGCCTCTTAAGTAAGTCCAAAGCCTCTTAAGTAAGTCCAAAGCCTGCCTCAAAGTCCAAAGCCTGCCTCAAAGTCCAAAGCGTGCCTCAAAGTCCAAAGCCTGCCTCAAAGTCCAAAGCCTGCCTCAAAGTCCAAAGCCTCTTAAGTAAGTCCAAAGCCTCTTAAGTAAGTCCAAAGCCTCTTAAGTAAGTCCAAAGCCTCTTAAGTAAGTCCAAAGCCTGCCTCAAAGTCCAAAGCCTCTTAAGTAAGTCCAAAGCCTCTTAAGTAAGTCCAAAGCCTGCCTCAAAGTCCAAAGCCTCTTAAGTAAGTCCAAAGCCTGCCTCAAAGTCCAAAGCCTCTTAAGTAAGTCCAAAGCCTGCCTCAAAGTCCAAAGCCTCTTAAGTAAGTCCAAAGCCTGCCTCAAAGTCCAAAGCCTCTTAAGTAAGTCCAAAGCCTGCCTCAAAGTCCAAAGCCTCTTAAGTAAGTCCAAAGCCTGCCTCAAAGTCCAAAGCCTCTTAAGTAAGTCCAAAGCCTGCCTCAAAGTCCAAAGCCTCTTAAGTAAGTCCAAAGCCTGCCTCAAAGTCCAAAGCCTCTTAAGTAAGTCCAAAGCCTGCCTCAAAGTCCAAAGCCTCTTAAGTAAGTCCAAATCCTGCCTCAAAGTCCAAAGCCTCTTAAGTAAGTCCAAAGCCTGCCTCAAAGTCCAAAGCCTCTTAAGTAAGTCCAAAGCCTCTTAAGTAAGTCCAAAGCCTCTTAAGTAAGTCCAAAGCCTGCCTCAAAGTCCAAAGCCTGCCTCAAAGTCCAAAGCCTGCCTCAAAGTCCAAAGCCTGCCTCAAAGTCCAAAGCCTCTTAAGTAAGTCCAAAGCCTCTTAAGTAAGTCCAAAGCCTGCCTCAAAGTCCAAAGCCTGCCTCAAAGTCCAAAGCCTCTTAAGTAAGTCCAAAGCCTCTTAAATAAGTCCAAAGCCTCTTAAGTAAGTCCAAAGCCTGCCTCAAAGTCCAAAGCCTCTTAAGTAAGTCCAAAGCCTGCCTCAAAGTCCAAAGCCTCTTAAGTAAGTCCAAAGCCTGCCTCAAAGTCCAAAGCCTCTTAAGTAAGTCCAAAGCCTCTTAAGTAAGTCCAAAGCCTGCCTCAAAGTCCAAAGCCTCTTAAGTAAGTCCAAAGACTCTTAAGTAAGTCCAAAGCCTCTTAAGTAAGTCCAAAGCCTGCCTCAAAGTCCAAAGCCTGCCTCAAAGTCCAAAGCCTGCCTCAGAGTCCAAAGCCTGCCTCAGAGTCCAAAGCCTGCCTCAAAGTCCAAAGCCTGCCTCAGAGTCCAAAGCCTGCCTCAAAGTCCAAAGCCTCTTAAGTAAGTCCAAAGCCTGCCTCAAAGTCCAAAGCCTCTTAAGTAAGTCCAAAGCCTGCCTCAAAGTCCAAAGCCTCTTAAGTAAGTCCAAAGCCTGCCTCAAAGTCCAAAGCCTCTTAAGTAAGTGCAAAGCCTGCATCAAAGTCCAAAGCCTCTTAAGTAAGTCCAAAGCCTGCCTCAAAGTCCAAAGCCTCTTAAGTAAGTCCAAAGCCTGCCTCAAAGTCCAAAGCCTCTTAAGTAAGTCCAAAGCCTGCCTCAAAGTCCAAAGCCTCTTAAGTAAGTCCAAAGCCTCTTAAGAAAGTCCAAAGCCTCTTAAGTAAGTCCAAAGCCTGCCTCAAAGTCCAAAGCCTCTTAAGTAAGTCCAAAGCCTGCCTCAAAGTCCAAAGCCTCTTAAGTAAGTCCAAAGCCTGCCTCAAAGTCCAAAGCCTCTTAAGTAAGTCCAAAGCCTCTTAAGTAAGTCCAAAGCCTCTTAAGTAAGTCCAAAGCCTCTTAAGTAAGTCCAAAGCCTGCCTCAAAGTCCAAAGCCTCTTAAGTAAGTCCAAAGCCTGCCTCAAAGTCCAAAGCCTCTTAAGTAAGTCCAAAGCCTCTTAAGTAAGTCCAAAGCCTGCCTCAAAGTCCAAAGCCTCTTAAGTAAGTCCAAAGCCTGCCTCAAAGTCCAAAGCCTCTTAAGTAAGTCCAAAGCCTGCCTCAAAGTCCAAAGCCTCTTAAGTAAGTCCAAAGCCTCTTAAGTAAGTCCAAAGCCTGCCTCAAAGTCCAAAGCCTGCCTCAAAGTCCAAAGCCTCTTAAGTAAGTCCAAAGCCTGCCTCAAAGTCCAAAGCCTCTTAAGTAAGTCCAAAGCCTGCCTCAAAGTCCAAAGCCTCTTAAGTAAGTCCAAAGCCTGCCTCAAAGTCCAAAGCCTCTTAAGTAAGTCCAAAGCCTCTTAAGTAAGTCCAAAGCCTCTTAAGTAAGTCCAAAGCCTGCCTCAAAGTCCAAAGCCTGCCTCAAAGTCCAAAGCCTGCCTCAAAGTCCAAAGCCTCTTAAGTAAGTCCAAAGCCTCTTAAGTAAGTCCAAAGCCTCTTAAGTAAGTCCAAAGCCTGCCTCAAAGTCCAAAGCCTCTTAAGTAAGTCCAAAGCATGCCTCAAAGTCCAAAGCCTCTTAAGTAAGTCCAAAACCTGCCTCAAAGTCCAAAGCCTCTTAAGTAAGTCCAAAGCCTCTTAAGTAAGTCCAAAGCCTGCCTCAAAGTCCAAAGCCTCTTAAGTAAGTCCAAAGACTCTTAAGTAAGTCCAAAGCCTCTTAAGTAATTCCAAAGCCTGCCTCAAAGTCCAAAGCCTCTTAAGTAAGTCCAAAGCCTGCCTCAAAGTCCAAAGCCTCTTAAGTAAGTCCAAAGCCTGCCTCAAAGTCCAAAGCCTGCCTCAGAGTCCAAAGCCTGCCTCAGAGTCCAAAGCCTCTTAAGTAAGTCCAAAGCCTGCCTCAAAGTCCAAAGCCTCTTAAGTAAGTGCAAAGCCTGCCTCAAAGTCCAAAGCCTCTTAAGTAAGTCCAAAGCCTGCCTCAAAGTCCAAAGCCTCTTAAGTAAGTCCAAAGCCTCTTAAGTAAGTCCAAAGCCTCTTAAGTAAGTCCAAAGCCTCTTAAGTAAGTCCAAAGCCTGCCTCAAAGTCCAAAGCCTGCCTCAAAGTCCAAAGCCTGCCTCAAAGTCCAAAGCCTGCCTCAAAGTCCAAAGCCTGCCTCAAAGTCCAAAGCCTCTTAAGTAAGTCCAAAGCCTCTTAAGTAAGTCCAAAGCCTCTTAAGTAAGTCCAAAGCCTGCCTCAAAGTCCAAAGCCTGCCTCAAAGTCCAAAGCCTGCCTCAAAGTCCAAAGCCCGCCTCAAAGTCCAAAGCCTCTTAAGTAAGTCCAAAGCCTGCCTCAAAGTCCAAAGCCTCTTAAGTAAGTCCAAAGCCTGCCTCAAAGTCCAAAGCCTCTTAAGTAAGTCCAAAGCCTGCCTCAAAGTCCAAAGCCTCTTAAGTAAGTCCAAAGCCTCTTAAGTAAGTCCAAAGCCTGCCTCAAAGTCCAAAGCCTGCCTCAAAGTCCAAAGCCTGCCTCAAAGTCCAAAGCCTCTTAAGTAAGTCCAAAGCCTCTTAAGTAAGTCCAAAGCCTGCCTCAAAGTCCAAAGCCTGCCTCAAAGTCCAAAGCCTGCCTCAAAGTCCAAAGCCTCTTAAGTAAGTCCAAAGCCTCTTAAGTAAGTCCAAAGCCTCTTAAGTAAGTCCAAAGCCTGCCTCAAAGTCCAAAGCCTCTTAAGTAAGTCCAAAGCCTGCCTCAAAGTCCAAAGCCTCTTAAGTAAGTCCAAAGCCTGCCTCAAAGTCCAAAGCCTCTTAAGTAAGTCCAAAGACTCTTAAGTAAGTCCAAAGCCTCTTAAGTAATTCCAAAGCCTCTTAAGTAAGTCCAAAGCCTGCCTCAAAGTCCAAAGCCTGCCTCAAAGTCCAAAGCCTGCCTCAGAGTCCAAAGCCTGCCTCAGAGTCCAAAGCCTGCCTCAGAGTCCAAAGCCTGCCTCAGAGTCCAAAGCCTGCCTCAGAGTCCAAAGCCTGCCTCAAAGTCCAAAGCCTCTTAAGTAAGTCCAAAGCCTGCCTCAAAGTCCAAAGCCTCTTAAGTAAGTCCAAAGCCTGCCTCAAAGTCCAAAGCCTCTTAAGTAAGTCCAAAGCCTGCCTCAAAGTCCAAAGCCTCTTAAGTAAGTGCAAAGCCTGCATCAAAGTCCAAAGCCTCTTAAGTAAGTCCAAAGCCTGCCTCAAAGTCCAAAGCCTGCCTCAAAGTCCAAAGCCTGCCTCAAAGTCCAAAGCCTCTTAAGTAAGTCCAAAGCCTCTTAAGTAAGTCCAAAGCCTCTTAAGTAAGTCCAAAGCCTGCCTCAAAGTCCAAAGCCTGCCTCAAAGTCCAAAGCCTGCCTCAAAGTCCAAAGCCTCTTAAGTAAGTCCAAAGCCTGCCTCAAAGTCCAAAGCCTCTTAAGTAAGTCCAAAGCCTGCCTCAAAGTCCAAAGCCTCTTAAGTAAGTCCAAAGCCTGCCTCAAAGTCCAAAGCCTCTTAAGTAAGTCCAAAGCCTCTTAAGTAAGTCCAAAGCCTCTTAAGTAAGTCCAAAGCCTCTTAAGTAAGTCCAAAGCCTGCCTCAAAGTCCAAAGCCTGCCTCAAAGTCCAAAGCCTGCCTCAAAGTCCAAAGCCTGCCTCAAAGTCCAAAGCCTCTTAAGTAAGTCCAAAGCCTCTTAAGTAAGTCCAAAGCCTCTTAAGTAAGTCCAAAGCCTGCCTCAAAGTCCAAAGCCTCTTAAGTAAGTCCAAAGCCTGCCTCAAAGTCCAAAGCCTCTTAAGTAAGTCCAAAGCCTCTTAAGTAAGTCCAAAGCCTGCCTCAAAGTCCAAAGCCTCTTAAGTAAGTCCAAAGACTCTTAAGTAAGTCCAAAGCCTCTTAAGTAATTCCAAAGCCTCTTAAGTAAGTCCAAAGCCTGCCTCAAAGTCCAAAGCCTCTTAAGTAAGTCCAAAGCCTGCCTCAAAGTCCAAAGCCTCTTAAGTAAGTCCAAAGCCTCTTAAGTAAGTCCAAAGCCTGCCTCAAAGTCCAAAGCCTGCCTCAAAGTCCAAAGCCTGCCTCAAAGTCCAAAGCCTCTTAAGTAAGTCCAAAGCCTCTTAAGTAAGTCCAAAGCCTCTTAAGTAAGTCCAAAGCCTCTTAAGTAAGTCCAAAGCCTGCCTCAAAGTCCAAAGCCTCTTAAGTAAGTCCAAAGCCTGCCTCAAAGTCCAAAGCCTCTTAAGTAAGTCCAAAGCCTCTTAAGTAAGTCCAAAGCCTGCCTCAAAGTCCAAAGCCTCTTAAGTAAGTCCAAAGACTCTTAAGTAAGTCCAAAGCCTCTTAAGTAATTCCAAAGCCTCTTAAGTAAGTCCAAAGCCTGCCTCAAAGTCCAAAGCCTGCCTCAAAGTCCAAAGCCTGCCTCAAAGTCCAAAGCCTGCCTCAAAGTCCAAAGCCTGCCTCAAAGTCCAAAGCCTGCCTCAGAGTCCAAAGCCTGCCTCAGAGTCCAAAGCCTGCCTCAGAGTCCAAAGCCTGCCTCAGAGTCCAAAGCCTGCCTCAAAGTCCAAAGCCTCTTAAGTAAGTCCAAAGCCTGCCTCAAAGTCCAAAGCCTCTTAAGTAAGTCCAAAGCCTGCCTCAAAGTCCAAAGCCTCTTAAGTAAGTCCAAAGCCTGCCTCAAAGTCCAAAGCCTCTTAAGTAAGTGCAAAGCCTGCATCAAAGTCCAAAGCCTCTTAAGTAAGTCCAAAGCCTGCCTCAAAGTCCAAAGCCTCTTAAGTAAGTCCAAAGCCTGCCTCAAAGTCCAAAGCCTCTTAAGTAAGTCCAAAGCCTGCCTCAAAGTCCAAAGCCTCTTAAGTAAGTCCAAAGCCTCTTAAGTAAGTCCAAAGCCTCTTAAGTAAGTCCAAAGCCTCTTAAGTAAGTCCAAAGCCTGCCTCAAAGTCCAAAGCCTCTTAAGTAAGTCCAAAGCCTCTTAAGTAAGTCCAAAGCCTCTTAAGTAAGTCCAAAGCCTGCCTCAAAGTCCAAAGCCTGCCTCAAAGTCCAAAGCCTGCCTCAGAGTCCAAAGCCTGCCTCAGAGTCCAAAGCCTGCCTCAGAGTCCAAAGCCTGCCTCAGAGTCCAAAGCCTGCCTCAAAGTCCAAAGCCTCTTAAGTAAGTCCAAAGCCTGCCTCAAAGTCCAAAGCCTCTTAAGTAAGTCCAAAGCCTGCCTCAAAGTCCAAAGCCTCTTAAGTAAGTCCAAAGCCTGCCTCAAAGTCCAAAGCCTCTTAAGTAAGTCCAAAGCCTGCCTCCAGGTCCAAAGCCTCTTAAGTAAGTCCAAAGCCTGCCTCCAGGTCCAAAGCCTCTTAAGTAAGTCCAAAGCCTCTTAAGTAAGTCCAAAGCCTCTTAAGTAAGTCCAAAGCCTGCCTCCAGGTCCAAAGCCTCTTAAGTAATTCCAAAGCCTCTTAAGTAGGTCCAAAGCCTCTTAAGTAAGTCCAAAGCCTCTTAAGTAGGTCCAAAGCCTCTTAAGTAAGTCCAAAGCCTGCCTCCAGGTCCAAAGCCTCTTAAGTAAGTCCAAAGCCTCTTAAGTAAGTCCAAAGCCTCTTAAGTAAGTCCAAAGCCTCTTAAGTAAGTCCAAAGCCTCTTAAGTAAGTCCAAAGCCTCTTAAGTAAGTCCAAAGCCTCTTAAGTCCCAAGCCCCTTAAGTCCCAAGCCCCTTAAGTCCAAAGCCCCTTAAGTCCAAAGCCCCTGAAGTCCAAAGCCCCTGAAGTCCAAAGCCCCTTAAGTCCAAAGCCCCTTAAGTCCAAAGCCCCTTAAGTCCAAAGCCCCTTAAGTCCAAAGCCTAATTAGTCCAAAGCCCCTTAAGTCCAAAGCCCCTTAAGTCCAAAGCCTCTTAAGTCCAAAGCCTCTTAAGTCCAAAGTCTCTTAAGTCCAAACCTATTTAGTCCAAAGCCTATTTAGTCCATAGCCTATTTAGTCCAAAGCCTACTTAGTCCAAAGCCTACTTAGACCATAGCCTACTTAGTCCAAAGCCTACTTAGTCCAAAGCCTACTTAGACCATAGCCTACTTAGTCCAAAGCCTACTTAGACCATAGCCTACTTAGTCCAAAGCCTCTAAGTCCAAAGCCTCTTAAGTCCAAAGCCTCTAAAGTCCAAAGCCTCTAAAATCCAAAGCCTATTTAGTCCAAAGCCTCTTTAGTCCAAAGCCTCTTTAGTCCAAAGCCTATTTAGTCCAAAGCCTATTTAGTCCAAAGCCTCTTAAGTAAGTCCAAAGCCTCTTAAGTAAGTCCAAAGCCTCTTAAGTAAGTCCAAACCTCTTAAGTAAGTCCAAAGCCTCTTAAGTCCAAAGCCTCTTAAGTCCAAAGCCTATTTAGTCCAAAGCCTATTTAGTCCAAAGCCTCCTAAGTCCAAAGCCTCCTAAGTCCAAAGCCTCCTAAGTCCAAATGCTCCTAAGTCCAAAGCCTATTTAGTCCAAAGCCTATTTAGTCCAAAGCCTCTTAAGTAAGTCCAAAGCCTCTTAAGTAAGTCCAAAGCCTCTTAAGTAAGTCCAAAGCCTCCTAAGTCCAAAGCCTTCTAAGTCCAAAGCCTCCTAAGTGCAAAGCCTCCTAAGTGCAAAGCCTCCTAAGTAAGTGCAAAGCCTCTTAAGTCCAAAGCCTCTTAAGTCCAAAGCCTATTTAGTCCAAAGCCTCCTAAGTCCAAAGCCTCCTAAGTCCAAAGCCTAATTAGTCCAAAGCCCCTTAAGTCCAAAGCCCCTTAAGTCCAAAGCCTCTTAAGTCCAAAGCTTCTTAAGTCCAAACCTATTTAGTCCAAAGCCTATTTAGTCCAAAGCCTACTTAGTCCAAAGCCTACTTAGTCCAAAGCCTACTTAGACCATAACCTTCTTAGTCCAAAGACTCTAAGTCCAAAGCCTCTTAAGTCCAAAGCCTCTTAAGTCCAAAGCCTATTCAGTCCAAAGCCTATTCAGTCCAAAGCCTATTTAGTCCAAAGCCTCCTAAGTCCAAAGCCTCCTAAGTCCAAAGCCTCCTAAGTCCAAATGCTCCTAAGTCCAAAGCCTATTTAGTCCAAAGCCTATTTAGTCCAAAGCCTCTTAAGTAAGTCCAAAGCCTCTTAAGTAAGTCCAAAGCCTCTTAAGTAAGTCCAAAGCCTCCTAAGTCCAAAGCCTTCTAAGCCCAAAGCCTCCTAAGTGCAAAGCCTCCTAAGTGCAAAGCCTCCTAAGTAAGTGCAAAGCCTCTTAAGTCCAAAGCCTCTTAAGTCCAAAGCCTATTTAGTCCAAAGCCTCCTAAGTCCAAAGCCTCCTAAGTCCAAAGCCTAATTAGTCCAAAGCCCCTTAAGTCCAAAGCCCCTTAAGTCCAAAGCCCCTTAAGTCCAAAGCCCCTTAAGTCCAAAGCCTCTTAAGTCCAAACCTATTTAGTCCAAAGCCTATTTAGTCCAAAGCCTACTTAGTCCAAAGCCTACTTAGTCCAAAGCCTACTTAGTCCAAAGCCTACTTAGACCATAGCCTTCTTAGTCCAAAGCCTCTAAGTCCAAAGCCTCTTAAGTCCAAAGCCTATTCAGTCCAAAGCCTATTCAGTCCAAAGCCTATTTAGTCCAAAGCCTCCTAAGTCCAAAGCCTCCTAAGTCCAAATGCTCCTAAGTCCAAATGCTCCTAAGTCCAAAGCCTATTTAGTCCAAAGCCTATTTAGTCCAAAGCCTCTTAAGTAAGTCCAAAGCCTCTTAAGTAAGTCCAAAGCCTCTTAAGTAAGTCCAAAGCCTCCTAAGTCCAAAGCCTTCTAAGCCCAAAGCCTCCTAAGTGCAAAGCCTCCTAAGTGCAAAGCCTCCTAAGTAAGTGCAAAGCCTCTTAAGTCCAAAGCCTCTTAAGTCCAAAGCCTATTTAGTCCAAAGCCTCCTAAGTCCAAAGCCTCCTAAGTCCAAAGCCTAATTAGTCCAAAGCCCCTTAAGTCCAAAGCCCCTTAAGTCCAAAGCCCCTTAAGTCCAAAGCCTCTTAAGTCCAAAGCCTCTTAAGTCCAAACCTATTTAGTCCAAAGCCTATTTAGTCCAAAGCCTACTTAGTCCAAAGCCTACTTAGTCCAAAGCCTACTTAGTCCAAAGCCTACTTAGACCATAGCCTTCTTAGTCCAAAGCCTCTAAGTCCAAAGCCTCTTAAGTCCAAAGCCTCTTAAGTCCAAAGCCTCTTAAGTCCAAAGCCTATTCAGTCCAAAGCCTATTTAGTCCAAAGCCTATTTAGTCCAAAGCCTCTTAAGTCCAAAGCCTCTTTAGTCCAAAGCCTCTTTAGTCCAAAGCCTATTTAGTCCAAAGTCTATTTAGTCCAAAGCCTATTTAGTCCGAAGCCTCTTAAGTAAGTCCAAACCTCTTAAGTAAGTCCAAAGCCTCTTAAGTCCAAAGCCTATTTAGTCCAAAGCCTATTTAGTCCAAAGCCTATTTAGTCCAAAGCCTCCTAAGTCCAAAGCCTCCTAAGTCCAAATGCTCCTAAGTCCAAAGCCTATTTAGTCCAAAGCCTATTTAGTCCAAAGCCTCTTAAGTAAGTCCAAAGCCTCTTAAGTAAGTCCAAAGCCTCTTAAGTAAGTGCAAAGCCTCCTAAGTGCAAAGCCTCCTAAGTAAGTGCAAAGCCTCTTCAGTCCAAAGCCTCTTAAGTGCAAAGCCTCTTAAGTCCAAAGCCTCTTAAGTCCAAAGCCTATTTAGTCCAAAGCCTATTAAGTCCAAAGCCTCTTAAGTCCAAACCTATTTAGTCCAAAGCCTATTTAGTCCAAAGCCTATTTAGTCCAAAGCCTCCTAAGTCAAAAGCCTCCTAAGTCCAAAGCCTCCTAAGTCCAAAGCCTATTTAGTCCAAAGCCTATTTAGTCCAAAGCCTCCTAAGTGCAAAGCCTCCTAAGTAAGTGCAAAGCCTCCTAAGTAAGTGCAAAGCCTCCTAAGTCCAAAGCCTCTTAAGTCCAAAGCCTATTTAGTCCAAAGCCTATTTAGTCCAAAGCCTATTTAGTCCAAAGCCTACTTAGTCCAAAGCCTACTTAGACCATAGCCTACTTAGACCATAGCCTACTTAGTCCAAAGCCTCTAAGTCCAAAGCCTATTTAGTCCAAAGCCTATTTAGTCCGAAGCCTATTTAGTCCAAAGCCTATTTAGTCCAAAGCCTCTTAAGTAAGTCCAAAGCCTCTTAAGTAAGTCCAAAGCCTCTTAAGTAAGTCCAAAGCCTCTTAAGTCCAAAGCCTCTTAAGTCCAAAGCCTATTTAGTCCAAAGACTATTTAGTCCAAAGCCTATTTAGTCCAAAGCCTCCTAAGTCCAAAGCCTCCTAAGTCCAAAGCCTCCAAAGTCAAAAGCCTCCTAAGTCCAAAGCCTCCTAAGTCCAAAGCCTATTTAGTCCAAAGCCTATTTAGTCCAAAGCCTCCTAAGTCCAAAGCCTCCTAAGTGCAAAGCCTCCTAAGTGCAAAGCCTCCTAAGTGCAAAGCCTCCTAAGTAAGTGCAAAGCCTCTTAAGTCCAAAGCCTCCTAAGTCCAAATGCTCCTAAGTCCAAAGCCTCCTAAGTCCAAAGCCTATTTAGTCCAAAGCCTCTTAAGTAAGTCCAAAGCCTCTTAAGTAAGTCCAAAGCCTCCTAAGTCCAAAGCCTCCTAAGTCCAAAGCCTCCTAAGTCCAAAGCCTCCTAAGTGCAAAGCCTCCTAAGTGCAAAGCCTCCTAAGTAAGTGCAAAGCCTCTTAAGTCCAAAGCCTCTTAAGTCCAAAGCCTCTTAAGTCCAAAGCCTATTTAGTCCAAAGCCTCCTAAGTCCAAAGCCTCCTAAGTCCAAAGCCTCCTAAGTCCAAAGCCTATTTAGTCAAAAGCCTATTTAGTCCAAAGCCTCCTAAGTGCAAAGCCTCCTAAGTGCAAAGCCTCCTAAGTGCAAAGCCTCCTAAGTAAGTGCAAAGCCTCTTAAGTCCAAAGCCTCCTAAGTCCAAAGCCTATTTAGTCCAAAGCCTCCTAAGTCCAAAACCTCCTATGTAAGTCCAAAGCCTCCTAAGTAAGTCCAAAGCCTCCTAAGTAAGTCCAAAGCCTCCTAAGTCCAAAGCCTCTTAAGTACGTCCCAAGCCTCTTAAGTACGTCCCAAGCCTCTTAAGTAACTCCCAAGCCTCTAAGTCCAAAGCCTCTTAAGTAAGTCCAAAGCCTCTTAAGTAAGTCCAAAGCCTCCTAAGTCCAAAGCCTCCTAAGTCCAAAGCCTCCTAAGTCCAAAGCCTATTTAGTCCAAAGCCTATTTAGTCCAAAGCCTCCTAAGTCCAAAGCCTCCTAAGTCCTAAGCCTCCTAAGTCCTAAGCCTCCTAAGTCCTAAGCCTATTTAGTCCAAAGCCTATTTAGTCCAAAGCCTATTTAGTCCAAAGCCTCCTAAGTAAGTCCAAATCCTCCTAAGTAAGTCCAAAGCCTCTAAGTCCAAAGCCTCTTAAGTAAGTCCAAAGCCTCTTAAGTAAGTCCAAAGCCTCTTTAGTCCAAAGACTATTTAGTCCAAAGCCTATTTAGTCCAAAGCCTCCTAAGTCCAAAGCCTCCTAAGTCCAAAGTCTCCTAAGTCCAAAGTCTCCTAAGTCCAAAGCCTATTTAGTCCAAAGCCTCCTAATTCCAAATCCTTCTAAGTCCAAAGCCTATTTAGTCCAAAGCCTATTTAGTCCAAAGCCTCCTAAGTAAGTCCAAATCCTCCTAAGTAAGTCCAAAGCCTCCTAAGTCCAAAGCCTCCTAAGTCCAAAGCCTATTAAGTCCAAAGCCTATTAAGTCCAAAGCCTCCTAAGTCCAAAGCCTCCTAAGTCCAAAGCCTATTTAGTCCAAAGCCTCTTAAGTAAGTCCAAAGCCTCTAAAGTCCAAAGCCTATTTAGTCCGAAGCCTATTTAGTCCAAAGCCTCTTAAGTAAGTCCAAACCTCTTAAGTAAGTCCAAACCTCTTAAGTAAGTCCAAACCTCTTAAGTCCAAAGCCTCTTAAGTCCAAAGCCTCTTAAGTCCAAAGCCTATTTAGTCCAAAGCCTATTTAGTCCAAAGCCTATTTAGTCCAAAGCCTCCTAAGTCCAAAGCCTCCTAAGTCCAAAGCCTCCTAAGTCCGTCCAAAGCCTCTTAAGTCCGTCCAAAGCCTCTTAAGTCCGTCCAAAGCCTCTTAAGTCAGTCCAAAGCCTCCTAAGTCCAAAACCTCCTATGTAAGTCCAAAGCCTCCAAAGTAAGTCCAAAGCCTCTTAAGTAAGTCCAAAGCCTCTTAAGTAAGTCCAAAGCCTCTTAAGTAAGTCCAAAGCCTCCTAAGTCCAAAGCCTCCTAAGTCCAAAGCCTCCTAAGTCCAAAGCCTCTTAAGTCCAAAGCCTATTTAGTCCAAAGCCTCTTAAGTCCAAAGCCTATTTAGTCCAAAGCCTATTTAGTCCAAAGCCTATATAGTCCAAAGCTTCCTAAGTCCAAAGCCTATTTAGTCCAAAGCCTCCTAAGTCCAAAGCCTCCTAAGTCCAAAGCCTCCTAAGTCCAAAGCCTCCTAAGTCCGTCCAAAGCCTCTTAAGTCCGTCCAAAGCCTCTTAAGTCAGTCCAAAGCCTCCTAAGTCCAAAGCCTCCTAAGTCCAAAGCCTCCTAAGTCCAAAGCCTATTTAGTCCAAAGCCTATTTAGTCCAAAGCCTATTTAGTCCAAAGCTTCCTAAGTCCAAAGCCTATTTAGTCCAAAGCCTCCTAAGTCCAAAGCCTCCTAAGTCCAAAGCCTCCTAAGTCCAAAGCCTATTTAGTCCAAAGCCTCTTAAGTCCAAAGCCTCTTAAGTCCAAATCCTATTTAGTCCAAAGCCTATTTAGTCCAAAGCCTCCTAAGTCCAAAGCCTCCTAAGTCCAAAGCCTCCTAAGTCCAAATGCTCCTAAGTCCAAAGCCTATTTAGTCCAAAGCCTATTTAGTCCAAAGCCTCTTAAGTAAGTCCAAAGCCTCTTAAGTAAGTCCAAAGCCTCCTAAGTGCAAAGCCTCCTAAGTGCAAAGCCTCCTAAGTAAGTGCAAAGCCTCCTAAGTAAGTGCAAAGCCTCTTAAGTCCAAAGCCTATTTAGTCCAAAGCCTATTTAGTCCAAAGCCTCTTAAGTCCAAAGCCTCTTAAGTCCAAAGCCTCTTAAGTCCAAACCCTATTTAGTCCAAACCTTATTTAGTCCAAAGCCTATTTAGTCCAAAGCCTATTTAGTCCAAAGCCTATTTAGTCCAAAGCTTCCTAAGTCCAAAGCCTATTTAGTCCAAAGCCTCCTAAGTCCAAAGCCTCCTAAGTCCAAAGCCTCCTAAGTCCAAAGCCTCCTAAGTCCAAAGCTTCCTAAGTCCAAAGCTTCCTAAGTCCAAAGCCTCTTAAGTCCAAAGCCTCTTAAGTCCAAAGCCTCTTAAGTCCAAAGCCTCTTATGTCCAAAGCTTCCTAAGTCCAAAGCCTATTTAGTCCAAAGCCTCCTAAGTGCAAAGCCTCCTAAGTCCAAAGCCTCCTAAGTCCGTCCAAAGCCTCTTAAGTCCGTCCAAAGCCTCTTAAGTCAGTCCAAAGCCTCCTAAGTCCAAAGCCTCCTAAGTCCAAAGCCTCCTAAGTCCAAAGCCTCCTAAGTCCAAAGCCTATTTAGTCCAAAGCCTCCTAAGTCCAAACCCTATTTAGTCCAAAGCCTCTTAAGTCCAAACCCTATTTAGTCCAAAGCCTATTTAGTCCAAAGCCTATTTAGTCCAAAGCCTATTTAGTCCAAAGCTTCCTAAGTCCAAAGCCTATTTAGTCCAAAGCCTCCTAAGTCCAAAGCCTCCTAAGTCCAAAGCCTCCTAAGTCCAAAGCCTCCTAAGTCCAAAGCCTATTTAGTCCAAAGCCTCTTAAGTCCAAAGCCTCTTAAGTCCAAAGCCTCTTAAGTCCAAACCCTATTTAGTCCAAAGCCTATTTAGTCCAAAGCCTATTTAGTCCAAAGCCTCCTAAGTCCAAAGCCTCCTAAGTCCAAAGCCTATTTAGTCCAAAGCCTATTTAGTCCAAAGCCTCTTAAGTCCAAAGCCTCTTACGTCCAAAGCCTCTTAAGTCCAAACCCTATTTAGTCCAAAGCCTATTTAGTCCAAAGCCTCCTAAGTCCAAAGCCTCCTAAGTCCAAAGCCTCCTAAGTCCGTCCAAAGCCTCCTAAGTCCGTCCAAAGCCTCTTAAGTCCGTCCAAAGCCTTTTAAGTCCGTCCAAAGCCTCTTAAGTCAGTCCAAAGCCTCCTAAGTCCAAAGCCTCCTAAGTCCAAAGCCTATTTAGTCCAAAGCCTCCTAAGTCCAAAGCCACCTAAGTCCAAAGCCTCCTATGTAAGTCCAAAGCCTCCTAAGTAAGTCCAAAGCCTCTAAGTCCCAAGCCTCTTAAGTAAGTCCAAAGCCTCTTAAGTAAGTCCAAAGCCTCCTAAGTCCAATGCCTCCTAAGTCCAAAGCCTCCTAAGTCCAAAGCCTCCTAAGTCCAAAGCCTATTCAGTCCAAAGCCTATTTAGTCCAAAGCCTATTTAGTCCAAAGCTTCCTAAGTCCAAAGCCTATTTAGTCCAAAGCCTCCTAAGTCCAAAGCCTCCTAAGTCCAAAGCCTATTTAGTCCAAAGCCTATTTAGTCCAAAGCCTATTTAGTCCAAAGCCTCTTAAGTCCAAAGCCTATTTAGTCCAAAGCCTCTTAAGTAAGTCCAAAGCCTCTTAAGTAAGTCCAAAGCCTCCTAAGTGCAAAGCCTCCTAAGTGCAAAGCCTCCTAAGTAAGTGCAAAGCCTCTTAAGTCCAAAGCCTCTTAAGTCCAAAGCCTATTTAGTCCAAAGCCTCTTAAGTCCAAAGCCTTTTAAGTCCAAAGCCTCTTAAGTCCAAAGCCTCTTAAGTCCAAAGCCTATTTAGTCCAAAGCCTATTTAGTCCAAAGCCTCCTAAGTCCAAAGCCTCCTAAGTCAAAAGCCTCCTAAGTCCAAAGCCTCCTAAGTCCAAAGCCTCCTAAGTCCAAAGCCTCTTTAGTCCAAAGCCTCCTAAGTCAAAAGCCTCCTAAGTCCAAAGCCTATTTAGTCCAAAGCCTATTTAGTCCAAAGCCTCCTAAGTCCAAAGCCTCCTAAGTCCAAAGCCTCCTAAGTGCAAAGCCTCCTAAGTAAGTGCAAAGCCTCTTAAGTCCAAAGCCTCATAAGTCCAAAGCCTATTTAGTCCAAAGCCTATTTAGTCCAAAGCCTCTTAAGTCCAAAGCCTCTTAAGTCCAAAGCCTATTTAGTCCAAAGCCTATTTAGTCCAAAGCCTCCTAAGTCAAAAGCCTCCTAAGTCCAAAGCCTCCTAAGTCCAAAGCCTCTTAAGTCAGTCCAAAGCCTCCTAAGTCCAAAGCCTCCTAAGTCCAAAGCCTATTTAGTCCAAAGCCTATTTAGTCCAAAGCCTCCTAAGTCCAAAGCCTCCTAAGTCCAAAGCCTCCTAAGTCCAAAGCCTCCTAAGTCCAAAGCCTATTTAGTCCAAAGCCTCTAAGTCCAAAGCCTCTAAGTCCAAAGCCTCTAAGTCCAAAGCCTCTTAAGTAAGTCCAAAGCCTCTTAAGTAAGTCCAAAGCCTCTTAAGATAGTCCAAAGCCTCTTTAGTCCAAAGCCTATTTAGTCCAAAGCCTATTTAGTCCAAAGCCTCTAAGTCCAAAGCCTCTTAAGTAAGTCCAAAGCCTCTTAAGTAAGTCCAAAGCCTCTTAAGTAAGTCCAAAGCCTCCTAAGTCCAAAGCCTCCTAAGTCCAAAGCCTCCTAAGTCCAAAGCCTCCTAAATCCAAAGCCTATTTAGTCCAAAGCCTATTTAGTCCAAAGCCTATTTAGTCCAAAGCCTCTAAGTCCAAAGCCTCTAAGTCCAAAGCCTCTTAAGTAAGTCCAAAGCCTATTTAGTCCAAAGCCTACTTAGTCCAAAGCCTCCTAAGTCCAAAGCCTCCTAAGTCCAAAGTCTCCGAAGTCCAAAGTCTCCGAAGTCCAAAGCCTATTTAGTCCAAAGCCTCCTAATTCCAAATCCTCCTAAGTCCAAAGCCTATTTAGTCCAAAGCCTATTTAGTCCAAAGCCTATTTAGTCCAAAGCCTCCTAAGTCCAAAGCCTCCTAAGTCCAAAGCCTCCTAAGTCCAAAGCCTCCTAAGTCCAAAGCCTATTTAGTCCATTCCTCTTAAGTAAGTCCAAAGCCTCTAAAGTCCAAACCCTATTTAGTCCAAAGCCTATTTAGTCCAAAGCCTCTTAAGTAAGTCCAAAGCCTCTTAAGTAAGTCCAAACCTCTTAAGTAAGTCCAAACCTCTTAAGTAAGTCCAAAGCCTCTTAAGTCCAAAGCCTCTTAAGTCCAAAGCCTCCTAAGTCCAAAGCCTCCTAAGTCCGTCCAAAGCCTTCTAAGTCCGTCCAAAGCCTCCTAAGTCCGTCCAAAGCCTCTTAAGTCCGTCCAAAGCCTCCTAAGTCCAAAGTCTCCTAAGTCCAAAGCCTCCTAAGTCCAAAACCTCCTATGTAAGTCCAAAGCCTCCTAAGTAAGTCCAAAGCCTCCTAAGTAAGTCCAAAGCCTCCTAAGTCCAAAGCCTCTTAAGTAAGTCCAAAGCCTCTTAAGTACGTCCCAAGCCTCTTAAGTAAGTCCCAAGCCTCTTAAGTAAGTCCCAAGCCTCTAAGTCCAAAGCCTCTTAAGTAAGTCCAAAGCCTCTTAAGTAAGTCCAAAGCCTCTTTAGTCCAAAGCCTATTTAGTCCAAAGCCTATTTAGTCCAAAGCCTCCTAAGTCCAAAGCCTCCTAAGTCCAAAGCCTCTTATGTCCAAAGCCTATTTAGTCCAAAGCCTATTTAGTCCAAAGCCTCCTAAGTCCAAAGCCTCCTAAGTCCAAAGCCTCCTAAGTCCAAAGCCTATTTAGTCCAAAGACTCTTAAGTCCAAAGCCTCTTAAGTCCAAAGCCTATTTAGTCCAAAGCCTATTTAGTCCAAAGCCTATTTAGTCCAAAGCCTCCTAAGTCCAAAGCCTCCTAAGTCCAAATGCTCCTAAGTCCAAAGCCTATTTAGTCCAAAGCCTCTTAAGTAAGTCCAAAGCCTCTTAAGTAAGTCCAAAGCCTCTTAAGTAAGTCCAAAGCCTCCTAAGTCCAAAGCCTCCTAAGTCCAAAGCCTCCTAAGTGCAAAGCCTCCTAAGTAAGTGCAAAGCCTCCTAAGTCCAAAGCCTCTTAAGTCCAAAGCCTATTTAGTCCAAAGCCTCTTAAGTCCAAAGCCTCCTAAGTCCAAAGCCTCCTAAGTCCAAAGCCTCCTAAGTCCAAAGCCTCCTAAGTGCAAAGCCTCCTAAGTCCAAAGCCTCCTAAGTAAGTCCAAAGCCTCTTAAGTCCAAAGCCTCTTAAGTCCAAAGCCTCTTAAGTCCAAAGCCTATTTAGTCCAAAGCCTATTTAGTCCAAAGCCTATTTAGTCCAAAGCCTATTTAGTCCAAAGCCTCCTAAGTCCAAAGCCTCCTAAGTCCAAAGCCTCCTAAGTCCAAAGCCTCTTAAGTCAGTCCAAAGCCTCTTAAGTCAGTCCAAAGCCTCTTAAGTCAGTCCAAAGCCTCCTAAGTCCAAAGCCTCCAAAGTCCAAAGCCTCCTAAGTCCAAAGCCTATTTAGTCCAAAGCCTATTTAGTCCAAAGCCTCTAAGTCCAAAGCCTCTAAGTCCAAAGCCTCTTAAGTAAGTCCAAAGCCTCTTTAGTCCAAAGCCTATTTAGTCCAAAGCCTATTTAGTCCAAAGCCTCCTAAGTCCAAAGCCTCCTAAGTCCAAAGCCTCCTAAGTCCAAAGCCTCTTAAGTAAGTCCAAAGCCTCTAAAGTCCAAAGCCTATTTAGTCCAAAGCCTATTTAGTCCAAAGCCTCTTAAGTAAGTCCAAAGCCTCTTAAGTAAGTCCAAACCTCTTAAGTAAGTCCAAACCTCTTAAGTAAGTCCAAACCTCTTAAGTAAGTCAAAAGCCTCTTAAGTCCAAAGCCTCTTAAGTCCAAAGCCTCCTAAGTCCAAAGCCTCCTAAGTCCAAAGCCTCCTAAGTCCAAAGCCTCCTAAGTCCAAAGCCTCCTAAGTCCAAAGCCTCCTAAGTCCGTCCAAAGCCTCTTAAGTCCGTCCAAAGCCTCTTAAGTCCGTCCAAAGCCTCTTAAGTCCGTCCAAAGCCTCCTAAGTCCAAAACCTCCTATGTAAGTCCAAAGCCTCCTAAGTAAGTCCAAAGCCTCCTAAGTAAGTCCAAAGCCTCCTAAGTCCAAAGCCTCTTAAGTAAGTCCAAAGCCTCTTAAGTACGTCCCAAGCCTCTTAAGTAAGTCCCAAGCCTCTTAAGTAAGTCCCAAGCCTCTAAGTCCAAAGCCTCTTAAGTAAGTCCAAAGCCTCTTAAGTCAGTCCAAAGCCTCTTTAGTCCAAAGCCTATTTAGTCCAAAGCCTATTTAGTCCAAAGCCTATTTAGTCCAAAGCCTCCTAAGTCCAAAGCCTCCTAAGTCCAAAGCCTCCTAAGTCCAAAGCCTCTTATGTCCAAAGCCTATTTAGTCCAAAGCCTATTTAGTCCAAAGCTTCCTAAGTCCAAAGCCTATTTAGTCCAAAGCCTCCTAAGTCCAAAGCCTCCTAAGTCCAAAGCCTCCTAAGTCCAAAGCCTCCTAAGTAAGTGCAAAGCCTCCTAAGTCCAAAGCCTATTTAGTCCAAAGCCTATTTAGTCCAAAGCCTCTTAAGTCCAAAGCCTATTTAGTCCAAAGCCTCCTAAGTCCAAAGCCTCCTAAGTCCAAAGCCTCCTAAGTGCAAAGCCTCCTAAGTGCAAAGCCTCCTAAGTGCAAAGCCTCCTAAGTCCAAAGCCTCCTAAGTAAGTCCAAAGCCTCTTAAGTCCAAAGCCTCTTAAGTCCAAAGCCTCTTAAGTCCAAAGCCTATTTAGTCCAAAGCCTCCTAAGTACAAAGCCTCCTAAGTCCAAAGCCTCCTAAGTCCAAAGCATATTAAGTCCAAAGCCTCCTAAGTCCAAAGCCTCCTAAGTCCAAAGCCTATTTAGTCCAAAGCCTCTTAAGTAAGTCCAAAGCCTATTTAGTCCGAAGGCTATTTAGTCCAAAGCCTATTTAGTCCAAAGCCTATTTAGTCCAAAGCCTCCTAAGTCCAAAGCCTCCTAAGTCCGTCCAAAGCCTCTTAAGTACGTCCAAAGCCTCTTAAGTCAGTCCAAAGCCTCCTAAGTCCAAAGCCTCCAAAGTCCAAAGCCTCCAAAGTCCAAAGCCTCCTAAGTCCAAAGCCTCCTAAGTCCTAAGCCTATTTAGTCCAAAGCCTATTTAGTCCAAAGCCTCTAAGTCCAAAGCCTCTAAGTCCAAAGCCTCTAAGTCCAAAGCCTCTTAAGTAAGTCCAAAGCCTCTTTAGTCCAAAGCCTATTTAGTCCAAAGCCTATTTAGTCCAAAGCCTATTTAGTCCAAAGCCTCCTAAGTCCAAAGCCTCCTAAGTCCAAAGCCTCCTAAGTCCAATGTCTCCTAAGTCCAAAGCCTATTTAGTCCAAAGCCTCCTAATTCCAAATCCTCCTAAGTTCAAAGCCTATTTAGTCCAAAGCCTATTTAGTCCAAAGCCTATTTAGTCCAAAGCCTCCTAAGTAAGTCCAAATCCTCCTAAGAAAGTCCAAAGACTCCTAAGTCCAAAGCCTCCTAAGTCCAAAGCCTATTAAGTCCAAAGCCTCCTAAGTCCAAAGCCTATTTAGTCCAAAGCCTATTTAGTCCAAAGCCTCTTAAGTAAGTCCAAAGCCTATTTAGTCCGAAGCCTCTTTAGTCCAAAGCCTCCAAAGTCCAAAGCCTCCTAAGTCCAAAGCCTCCTAAGTCCAAAGCCTCCTAAGTCCAAAGCCTCCTAAGTCCGTCCAAAGCCTCTTAAGTACGTCCAAAGCCTCTTAAGTCAGTCCAAAGCCTCCTAAGTCCAAAGCCTCCTAAGTCCAAAGCCTCCTAAGTCCAAAGCCTATTTAGTCCAAAGCCTCCTAAGTCCAAAGCCACCTAAGTCCAAAGCCACCTAAGTCCAAAGCCTCCTAAGTCCAAATGCTCCTAAGTCCAAATGCTCCTAAGTCCAAAGCCTATTTAGTCCAAAGCCTATTTAGTCCAAAGCATCTTAAGTAAGTCCAAAGCCTCCTAAGTAAGTCCAAAGCCTCCTAAGTGCAAAGCCTCCTAAGTGCAAAGCCTCCTAAGTGCAAAGCCTCCTAAGTGCAAAGCCTCCTAAGTAAGTGCAAAGCCTCTTAAGTCCAAAGCCTCTTAAGTCCAAAGCCTATTTAGTCCAAAGCCTCTTAAGTCCAAAGCCTCTTAAGTCCAAAGCCTCTTAAGTCCAAAGCCTATTTAGTCCAAAGCCTATTTAGTCCAAAGCCTCCTAAGTCAAAAGCCTCCTAAGTCCAAAGCCTCCTAAGTCCAAAGCCTCCTAAGTCCAAAGCCTATGTAGTCCAAAGCCTCCTAAGTCAAAAGCCTCCTAAGTCAAAAGCCTCCTAAGTCAAAAGCCTCCTAAGTCCAAAGCCTATTTAGTCCAAAGCCTATTTAGTCCAAAGCCTATTTAGTCCAAAGCCTCCTAAGTCCAAAGCCTCCTAATTCCAAAGCCTCCTAATTCGAAAGCCTCTAAGTCCAAAGCCTCTAAGTCCAAAGCCTCTTAAGTAAGTCCAAAGCCTCTTTAGTCCAAAGCCTATTTAGTCCAAAGCCTCTAAGTCCAAAGCCTCTTAAGTAAGTCCAAAGCCTCTTAAGTAAGTCCAAAGCCTCCTAAGTCCAAAGCCTCCTAAGTCCAAAGCCTATTTAGTCCAAAGCCTATTTAGTCCAAAGCCTATTTAGTCCAAAGCCTCTAAGTCCAAAGCCTATTTAGTCCAAAGCCTCTAAGTCCAAAGCCTCTAAGTCCAAAGCCTCTTAAGTAAGTCCAAAGCCTCTTAAGTAAGTCCAAAGCCTATTTAGTCCAAAGCCTATTTAGTCCAAAGCCTATTTAGTCCAAAGCCTCCTAAGTCCAAAGCCTCCTAAGTCCAAAGTCTCCGAAGTCCAAAGCCTATTTAGTCCAAAGCCTCCTAATTCCAAATCCTCCTAAGTCCAAAGCCTATTTAGTCCAAAGCCTATTTAGTCCAAAGCCTCCTAAGTAAGTCCAAATCCTCCTAAGAAAGTCCAAAGCCTCCTAAGTCCAAAGCCTCCTAAGTCCAAAGCCTCCTAAGTCCAAAGCCTATTAAGTCCAAAGCCTCATAAGTCCAAAGCCTCCTAAGTCCAAAGCCTCCTAAGTCCAAAGCCTATTTAGTCCAAAGCCTCTTAAGTAAGTCCAAAGCCTCTAAAGTCCAAAGCCTATTTAGTCCGAACCCTATTTAGTCCAAAGCCTCTTAAGTAAGTCCAAAGCCTCTTAAGTAAGTCCAAACCTCTTAAGTAAGTCCAAAGCCTCTTAAGTCCAAAGCCTCTTAAGTCCAAAGCCTCTTAAGTCCAAAGCCTATTTAGTCCAAAGCCTATTTAGTCCAAAGCCTCCTAAGTCAAAAACCTCCTAAGTCAAAAGCCTCCTAAGTCCAAAGCCTATTTAGTCCAAAGCCTCTTAAGTCCAAAGCCTCTTAAGTCAGTCCAAAGCCTCTTAAGTCAGTCCAAAGCCTCTTAAGTCAGTCCAAAGCCTCCTAAGTCCAAAGCCTCTTATGTCCAAAGCCTATTTAGTCCAAAGCCTCCTAAGTGCAAAGCCTCCTAAGTGCAAAGCCTCCTAAGTCCAAAGCCTCTTAAGTCAAAAGCCTATTTAGTCCAAAGCCTATTTAGTCCAAAGCCTCCTAAGTGCAAAGCCTCCTAAGTGCAAAGCCTCTTAAGTCCAAAGCCTCTTAAGTCAAAAGCCTATTTAGTCCAAAGCCTATTTAGTCCAAAGCCTCTTAAGTCCAAAGCCTCTTAAGTCCAAAGCCTATTTAGTCCAAAGCCTATTTAGTCCAAAGCCTCCTAAGTCCAAAGCCTCCTAAGTCCAAAGCCTCCTAAGTCCAAAGCCTCTTAAGTCAGTCCAAAGCCTCCTAAGTCCAAAGCCTCCTAAGTCCAAAGCCTCCTAAGTCCAAAGCCTATTTAGTCCAAAGCCTATTTAGTCCAAAGCCTATTTAGTCCAAAGCCTTTAAGTCCAAAGCCTCTAAGTCCAAAGCCTCTTAAGTAAGTCCAAAGCCTCTTAAGTTAGTCCAAAGCCTCTTTAGTCCAAAGCCTATTTAGTCCAAAGCCTATTTAGTCCAAAGCCTCTAAGTCCAAAGCCTCTTAAGTAAGTCCAAAGCCTCTTAAGTAAGTCCAAAGCCTCCTAAGTCCAAAGCCTCCTAAGTCCAAAGCCTCCTAAGTCCAAAGCCTCCTAAGTCCAAAGCCTATTTAGTCCAAAGCCTATTTAGTCCAAAGCCTATTTAGTCCAAGGCCTATTTAGTCCAAAGCCTCTAAGTCCAAAGCCTCTTAAGTAAGTCCAAAGCCTCTTAAGTAAGTCCAAAGCCTCTTAAGTAAGTCCAAAGCCTCTTTAGTCCAAAGCCTATTTAGTCCAAAGCCTATTTAGTCCAAAGCCTCCTAAGTCCAAATCCTCCTAAGTCCAAAGCCTCCGAAGTCCAAAGCCTATTTAGTCCAAAGCCTCCTAATTCCAAATCCTCCTAAGTCCAAAGCCTATTTAGTCCAAAGCCTATTTAGTCCAAAGCCTCCTAAGTAAGTCCAAATCCTCCTAAGAAAATCCAAAGCCTCCTAAGTCCAAAGCCTCCTAAGTCCAAAGCCTCCTAAGTCCAAAGCCTCCTAAGTCCAAAGCCTATTTAGTCCAAAGCCTATTTAGTCCAAAGCCTCTTAAGTAAGTCCAAAGCCTCTAAAGTCCAAAGCCTATTTAGTCCGAAGCCTATTTAGTCCAAAGTCTCTTAAGTAAGTCCAAAGCCTCTTAAGTAAGTCCAAACCTCTTAAGTAAGTCCAAACCTCTTAAGTAAGTCCAAAGCCTCTTAAGTCCAAAGCCTCTTAAGTCCAAAGCCTCTTAAGTCCAAAGCCTCCTAAGTCCAAAGCCTATTTAGTCCAAAGCCTATTAAGTCCAAAGCCTATTTAGTCCAAAGCCTATTTAGTCCAAAGCCTCTTAAGTCCAAAGCCTCTTAAGTCCAAAGCCTATTTAGTCCAAAGCCTATTTAGTCCAAAGCCTATTTAGTCCAAAGCCTCCTAAGTCCAAAGCCTCCTAAGTCCAAAGCCTCCTAAGTCCAAATGCTCCTAAGTACAAAATCTCCTAAGTCCAAAGCCTATTTAGTCCAAAGCCTCCTAATTCCAAATCCTCCTAAGTTCAAAGCCTATTTAGTCCAAAGCCTATTTAGTCCAAAGCCTCTTAAGTAAGTCCAAAGCCTCTTAAGTAAGTCCAAAGCCTCTTAAGTAAGTCCAAAGCCTCCTAAGTCCAAAGCCTCCTAAGTCCAAAGCCTCCTAAGTCCAAAGCCTCCTAAGTCCAAAGCCTCCTAAGTGCAAAGCCTCCTAAGTAAGTGCAAAGCCTCTTAAGTCCAAAGCCTCTTAAGTCCAAAGCCTCTTAAGTCCAAAGCCTATTTAGTCCAAAGCCTATTTAGTCCAAAGCCTATTTAGTCCAAACCCTCCTAAGTCAAAAGACTCCTAAGTCAAAAGCCTCCTAAGTCCAAAGCCTCCTAAGTCCAAAGCCTCTTAAGTAAGTCCAAAGCCTCTTAAGTCAGTCCAAAGCCTCTTAAGTCAGTCCAAAGCCTCCTAAGTCCAAAGCCTCTTATGTCCAAAGCCTATTTAGTCCAAAGCCTATTTAGTCCAAAGCCTATTTAGTCCAAAGCCTCCTAAGTCCAAAGCCTCCTAAGTCCAAAGCCTCCTAAGTCCAAAGCCTATTTAGTCCAAAGCCTATTTAGTCCAAAGCCTCTTAAGTCCAAAGCCTATTCAGTCCAAAGCCTCTTAAGTCCAAAGCCTCTTAAGTCCAAAGCCTCTTAAGTCCAAAGCCTACTTAGTCCAAAGCCTATTTAGTCCAAAGCCTCCTAAGTCCAAAGCCTCCTAAGTCCAAATGCTCCTAAGTCCAAATGCTCCTAAGTCCAAATGCTCCTAAGTCCAAAGCCTATTTAGTCCAAAGCCTATTTAGTCCAAAGCCTCTTAAGTAAGTCCAAAGCCTCCTAAGTCCAAAGCCTCCTAAGTAAGTGCAAAGCCTCTTAAGTCCAAAGCCACTTAAGTCCAAAGCCTCTTAAGTCCAAAGCCTCTTAAGTCCAAAGCCTATTTAGTCCAAAGCCTATTTAGTCCAAAGCCTCCTAAGTCAAAAGCCTCCTAAGTCCAAAGCCTATTTAGTCAAAAGCCTCTTAAGTCAGTCCAAAGCCTCTTAAGTCAGTCCAAAGCCTCTTAAGTCAGTCCAAAGCCTCCTAAGTCCAAAGCCTCCTAAGTCCTAAGCCTATTTAGTCCAAAGCCTATTTAGTCCAAAGCCTATTTAGTCCAAAGCCTATTTAGTCCAAAGCCGATTTAGTCCAAAGCCTCTAAGTCCAAAGCCTCTAAGTCCAAAGCCTCTTAAGTAAGTCCAAAGCCTCTTAAGTAAGTCCAAAGCCTATTTAGTCCAAAGCCTATTTAGTCCAAAGCCTATTTAGTCCAAAGCCTCCTAAGTCCAAAGCCTCCTAAGTCCAAATCCTCCTAAGTACAAAGCCTCCTAAGTACAAAGCCTCCTAAGTCCATAGCCTTTTTAGTCCAAAGCCTCCTAAGTCAAAAGCCTCCTAAGTCAAAAGCCTCCTAAGTCAAAAGCCAATTTAGTCCAAATCCTCCTAAGTCCAAAGCCTCCTAAGTCCAAAGCCTATTTAGTCCAAAGCCTCTAAGTCCAAAGACTCTATGTCCAAAGCCTCTAAGTCCAAAGCCTCTTAAGTAAGTCCAAAGCCTCTTAAGTAAGTCCAAAGCCACCTAAGTCCAAAGCCTCCTAAGTCCAAAGCCTCCTAAGTCAGTTCAAAGCCTCTTAAGTCAGTCCAAAGCCTCTTAAGTCAGTCCAAAGCCTCCTAAGTCAGTCCAAAGCCTCCTAAGTCCAAAGCCTCCTAAGTCCAAAGCCTCCTAAGTCCAAAGCCTCTTAAGTAAGTCCCAAGCCTCTTAAGTAAGTCCCAAGCCTCTTAAGTAAGTCCCAAGCCTCTAAGTCCAAAGCCTCTTATTTCCAAAGCCTATTAAGTAAGTCCAAAGCCTCTTAAGTAAGTCCAAAGCCTCCTAAGTCCAAAGCCTCCTAAGTCCAAAGCCTCCTAAGTCCAAAACCTCCTATGTCCAAAGCCTATTTAGTCCAAAGCCTATTTAGTCCAAAGCCTATTTAGTCCAAAGCCTATTTAGTCCAAAGCCTCCTAAGTCCAAAGCCTCATAAGTCCAAAGCCTCCTAAGTCCAAATGCTCCTAAGTCCAAAGTCTCCTAAGTCCAAAGCCTATTTAGTCCAAAGCCTCCTAATTCCAAATCCTCCTAAGTTCAAAGCCTATTTAGTCCAAAGCCTATTTAGTCCAAAGCCTCTTAAGTAAGTCCAAAGCCTCTTAAGTAAGTCCAAAGCCTCCTAAGTCCAAAGCCTCCTAAGTCCAAAGCCTCCTAAGTGCAAAGCCTCCTAAGTGCAAAGCCTCCTAAGTGCAAAGCCTCCTAAGTAAGTCCAAAGCCTCTTAAGTCCAAAGACTCTTAAGTCCAAAGCCTCTTAAGTCCAAAGCCTCTTAAGTCCAAAGCCTATTTAGTCCAAAGCCTATTTAGTCCAAAGCCTCCTAAGTCAAAAGCCTCCTAAGTCAAAAGCCTCCTAAGTCAAAAGCCTCCTAAGTCCAAAGCCTCCTAAGTCCAAAGCCTATTTAGTCCAAAGCCTCTTAAGTAAGTCCAAAGCCTCTTAAGTCAGTCCAAAGCCTCTTAAGTCAGTCCAAAGCCTCCTAAGTCCAAAGCCTCTTATGTCCAAAGCCTATTTAGTCCAAAGCCTCTTAAGTCCAAAGCCACCTAAGTCCAAAGCCACCTAAGTGCAAAGCCTCCTAAGTGCAAAGCCTCCTAAGTAAGTGCAAAGCCTCTTAAGTCCAAAGCCTCTTAAGTCAAAAGCCTATTTAGTCCAAAGCCTATTTAGTCCAAAGCCTATTTAGTCCAAAGCCTCTTAAGTCCAAAGCCTATTTAGTCCAAAGCCTATTTAGTCCAAAGCCTCCTAAGTCCAAAGCCTCCTAAGTCCAAAGCCTCTTAAGTCAGTCCAAAGCCTCCTAAGTCCAAAGCCTCCTAAGTCCAAAGCCTCCTAAGTCCAAAGTCTATTTAGTCCAAAGCCTATTTAGTCCAAAGCCTATTTAGTCCAAAGCCTCTAAGTCCAAAGCCTCTAAGTCCAAAGCCTCTTAAGTAAGTCCAAAGCCTCTTAAGTTAGTCCAAAGCCTCTTTAGTCCAAAGCCTATTTAGTCCAAAGCCTATTTAGTCCAAAGCCTCTAAGTCCAAAGCCTCTTAAGTAAGTCCAAAGCCTCTTAAGTAAGTCCAAAGCCTCTTAAGTAAGTCCAAAGCCTCCTAAGTCCAAAGCCTCCTAAGTCCAAAGCCTCCTAAGTCCAAAGCCTCCTAAGTCCAAAGCCTCTTTAGTCCAAAGCCTATTTAGTCCAAAGCCTATTTAGTCCAAAGCCTCTTAAGTAAGTCCAAAGCCTCTTAAGTAAGTCCAAAGCCTCTTAAGTAAGTCCAAAGCCTCTTTAGTCCAAAGCCTATTTAGTCCAAAGCCTATTTAGTCCAAAGCCTCCTAAGTCCAAAGCCTCCTAAGTCCAAAGTCTCCGAAGTCCAAAGCCTATTTAGTCCAAAGCCTCCTAATTCCAAATCCTCCTAAGTCCAAAGCCTATTTAGTCCAAAGCCTATTTAGCCCAAAGCCTATTTAGTCCAAAGCCTCCTAAGTAAGTCCAAATCCTCCTAAGAAAATCCAAAGCCTCCTAAGTCCAAAGCCTCCTAAGTCCAATGCCTCCTAAGTCCAAAGCCTCCTAAGTCCAAAGCCTATTTAGTCCAAAGCCTATTTAGTCCAAAGCCTCTTAAGTAAGTCCAAAGCCTCTAAAGTCCAAAGCCTATTTATTCCGAAGCCTATTTAGTCCAAAGCCTCTTAAGTAAGTCCAAAGCCTCTTAAGTAAGTCCAAACCTCTTAAGTAAGTCCAAACCTCTTAAGTAAGTCCAAAGCCTCCTAAGTCCAAAGCCTCCTAAGTCCAAAGCCTCCTAAGTCCGTCCAAAGCCTCTTAAGTCCGTCCAAAGCCTCTTAAGTCCGTCCAAAGCCTCCTAAGTCCAAAGCCTCCTAAGTCCAAAGCCTCCTAAGTCCAAAACCTCCTATGTAAGTCCAAAGCCTCCTAAGTAAGTCCAAAGCCTCCTAAGTAAGTCCAAAGCCTCCTAAGTCCAAAGCCTCTTAAGTAAGTCCAAAGCCTCTTAAGTACGTCCCAAGCCTCTTAAGTACGTCCCAAGCCTCTTAAGTAAGTCCCAAGCCTCTTAAGTAAATCCCAAACCTCTTAAGTAAGTCCAAAGTCTCTAAGTCCAAAGCCTCTTAAGTAAGTCCAAAGCTTCTTAAGTAAGTCCAAAGCCTCTTAAGTAAGTCCAAAGCCTATTTAGTCCAAAGCCTATTTAGTCCAAAGCCTCCTAAGTCGAAAGCCTCCTAAGTCCAAAGCCTCCTAAGTCCAAAGCCTCCTAAGTCCAAAGCCTCTTATGTCCAAAGCCTATTTAGTCCAAAGCCTATTTAGTCAGAAGCCTATTTAGTCCAAAGCCTATTTAGTCCAAAGCTTCCTAAGTCCAAAGCCTATTTAGTCCAAAGCCTCCTAAGTCCAAAGCCTCCTAAGTCCAAAGCCTCCTAAGTCCAAAGCCTATTTAGTCCAAAGCCTATTTAGTCCAAAGCCTCTTAAGTCCAAAGCCTCTTAAGTCCAAAGCCTATTTAGTCCAAAGCCTATTTAGTCCAAAGCCTATTTAGTCCAAAGCCTATTTAGTCCAAAGCCACCTAAGTCCAAAGCCTCCTAAGTCCATAGCCTCCTAAGTCCAAAGCCTCCTAAGTCCAAATGCTCCTAAGTCCAAAGCCTATTTAGTCCAAAGCCTCTTAAGTAAGTCCAAAGCCTCTTAAGTAAGTCCAAAGCCTCCTAAGTCCAAAGCCTCCTAAGTCCAAAGCCTCCTAAGTCCAAAGCCTCTTAAGTCCAAAGCCTCTTAAGTCCAAAGCCTATTTAGTCCAAAGCCTCTTAAGTCCAAAGCCTATTTAGTCCAAAGCCTATTTAGTCCATAGCCTCCTAAGTCAAAAGCCTCCTAAGTCAAAAGCCTCCTAAGTCCAAAGCCTATTTAGTCCAAAGCCTATTTAGTCCAAAGCCTCCTAAGTCCAAAGCCTCCTAAGTCCAAAGCCTCCTAAGTGCAAAGCCCCCTAAGTGCAAAGCCTCCTAAGTGCAAAGCCTCCTAAGTCCAAAGCCTCCTAAGTAAGTCCAAAGCCTCTTAAGTCCAAAGCCTCTTAAGTCCAAAGCCTCTTAAGTCCAAAGCCTATTTAGTCCAAAGCCTCCTAAGTCCAAAGCCTCCTAAGTCCAAAGCCTCCTAAGTCCAAAGCCTCTTAAGTCAGTCCAAAGCCTCTTAAGTCAGTCCAAAGCCTCTTAAGTCAGTCCAAAGCCTCCTAAGTCCAAAGCCTCCTAAGTCCAAAGCCTCCTAAGTCCAAAGCCTATTTAGTCCAAAGCCTATTTAGTCCAAAGCCTATTTAGTCCAAAGCCTATTTACTCCAAAGCCTCCTAAGTCCAAAGTATCCTAAGTCCAAAGTCTCCTAAGTCCAAAGCCTATTTAGTCCAAAGCCTCCTAATTCCAAATCCTCCTAAGTTCAAAGCCTATTTAGTCCAAAGCCTATTTAGTCCAAAGCCTATTTAGTCCAAAGCCTCCTAAGTAAGTCCAAACCCTCCTAAGAAAGTCCAAAGCCTCTTAAGTCCAAAGCCTCTTAAGTCCAAAGCCTCTTAAGTCCAAAGCCTATTTAGTCCAAAGCCTATTTAGTCCAAAGCCTATTTAGTCCAAAGCCTATTTAGTCCAAAGCCTCCTAAGTCCGTCCAAAGCCTCTTAAGTCCGTCCAAAGCCTCTTAAGTCCGTCCAAAGCCTCTTAAGTCCGTCCAAAGCCTCCTAAGTCCAAAGCCTCCTAAGTCCAAAGCCTATTTAGTCCAAAGCCTCCTAAGTCCAGAGCCTCCTAAGTCCAAAACCTCCTATGTAAGTCCAAAGCCTCCTAAGTAAGTCCAAAGCCTCCTAAGTCCAAAGCCTCCTAAGTACGTCCCAAGCCTCTTAAGTACGTCCCAAGCCTCTTAAGTAAGTCCCAAGCCTCTAAGTCCAAAGCCTCTTAAGTAAGTCCAAAGCCTCTTAAGTAAGTCCAAAGCCTCCTAAGTCCAAAGCCTCCTAAGTCCAAAGCCTCCTAAGTCCAAAGCCTCCTAAGTCCAAAGCCTCCTAAGTCCAAAGCCTATTTAGTCCAAAGCCTATTTAGTCCAAAGCCTCCTAAGTCAAAAGCCTCCTAAGTCCAAAGCCTCCTAAGTCCAAATGCTCCTAAGTCCAAAGTCTCCTAAGTCCAAAGCCTATTTAGTCCAAAGCCTCCTAATTCCAAATCCTCCTAAGTTCAAAGCCTATTTAGTCCAAAGCCTATTTAGTCCAAAGCCTCTTAAGTAAGTCCAAAGCCTCTTAAGTAAGTCCAAAGCCTCCTAAGTCCAAAGCCTCCTTAGTCCAAAGCCTCCTAAGTGCAAAGCCTCCTAAGTGCAAAGCCTCCTAAGTAAGTCCAAAGCCTCTTAAGTCCAAAGCCTATTTAGTCCAAAGCCTATTTAGTCCAAAGCCTATTTAGTCCAAAGCCTATTTAGTCCAAAGCCTATTTAGTCCAAAGCCTCCTAAGTCCAAAGCCTATTTAGTCCAAAGCCTATTTAGTCCAAAGCCTCTTAAGTCAGTCCAAAGCCTCTTAAGTCAGTCCAAAGCCTCCTAAGTCCAAAGCCTCTTATGTCCAAAGCCTCTTATGTCCAAAGCCTCTTATGTCCAAAGCCTATTTAGTCCAAAGCCTATTTAGTCCAAAGCCTCTTAAGTCCAAAGCCTCTTAAGTCCAAAGCCTCTTAAGTCCAAAGCCTATTTAGTCCAAAGCCTATTTAGTCCAAAGCCTCTTAAGTCCAAAGCCTCTTAAGTCCAAAGCCTATTTAGTCCAAAGCCTATTTAGTCCAAAGCCTATTTAGTCCAAAGCCTCCTAAGTCAAAAGCCTCCTAAGTCCAAAGCCTATTTAGTCCAAAGCCTATTTAGTCCAAAGCCTCTTAAGTCAGTCCAAAGCCTCTTAAGTCAGTCCAAAGCCTCCTAAGTCCAAAGCCTCTTATGTCCAAAGCCTCTTATGTCCAAAGCCTCTTATGTCCAAAGCCTATTTATTCCAAAGCCTATTTAGTCCAAAGCCTCTTAAGTCCAAAGCCTCTTAAGTCCAAAGCCTCCTAAGTGCAAAGCCTCCTAAGTGCAAAGCCTCCTAAGTAAGTGCAAAGCCTCTTAAGTCCAAAGCCTCTTAAGTCAAAAGCCTATTTAGTCCAAAGCCTATTTAGTCCAAAGCCTCTTAAGTCCAAAGCCTCTTAAGTCCAAAGCCTATTTAGTCCAAAGCCTCCTAAGTCCAAAGCCTCCTAAGTCCAAAGCCTCCTAAGTCAGTCCAAAGCCTCCTAAGTCCAAAGCCTCCTAAGTCCAAAGCCTCCTAAGTCCAAAGCCTATTTAGTCCAAAGCCTATTTAGTCCAAAGCCTATTTAGTCCAAAGCCTCTAAGTCCAAAGCCTCTAAGTCCAAAGCCTCTTAGTCCAAAGCCTCTTAAGTAAGTCCAAAGCCTCTTAAGTTAGTCCAAAGCCTCTTTAGTCCAAAGCCTATTTAGTCCAAAGCCTATTTAGTCCAAAGCCTCTAAGTCCAAAGCCTCTTAAGTAAGTCCAAAGCCTCTTAAGTAAGTCCAAAGCCTCCTAAGTCCAAAGCCTCCTAAGTCCAAAGCCTCCTAAGTCCAAAGCCTATTTAGTCCAAAGCCTATTTAGTCCAAAGCCTATTTAGTCAAAAGCCTCCTAAGTCAAAAGCCTCCTAAGTCCAAAGCCTCCTAAGTCCAAAGCCTCCTAAGTCCAAAGCCTATTTAGTCCAAAGCCTATTTAGTCCAAAGCCTCCTAAGTCCAAAGCCTCCTAAGTGCAAAGCCCCCTAAGTGCAAAGCCTCCTAAGTACAAAGCCTCCTAAGTAAGTCCAAAGCCTCTTAAGTCCAAAGCCTATTTAGTCCAAAGCCTCCTAAGTCCAAAGCCTCCTAAGTCCAAAGCCTCCTAAGTCCAAAGCCTCCTAAGTCCAAAGCCTCTTAAGTCAGTCCAAAGCCTCTTAAGTCAGTCCAAAGCCTCCTAAGTCCAAAGCCTCCTAAGTCCTAAGCCTATTTAGTCCAAAGCCTATTTAGTCCAAAGCCTATTTAGTCCAAAGCCTATTTAGTCCAAAGCCTCCTAAGTCCAAAGTATCCTAAGTCCAAAGTCTCCTAAGTCCAAAGCCTATTTAGTCCAAAGCCTCCTAATTCCAAATCCTCCTAAGTTCAAAGCCTATTTAGTCCAAAGCCTATTTAGTCCAAAGCCTATTTAGTCCAAAGCCTCCTAAGTAAGTCCAAATCCTCCTAAGAAAGTCCAAAGCCTCTTAAGTCCAAAGCCTCTTAAGTCCAAAGCCTCTTAAGTCCAAAGCCTATTTAGTCCAAAGCCTATTTAGTCCAAAGCCTCCTAAGTCCGTCCAAAGCCTCTTAAGTCCGTCCAAAGCCTCTTAAGTCCGTCCAAAGCCTCTTAAGTCAGTCCAAAGCCTCCTAATTCCAAAGCCTCCTAAGTCCAAAGCCTATTTAGTCCAAAGCCTCCTAAGTCCAAAGCCTCCTAAGTCCAAAACCTCCTATGTAAGTCCAAAGCCTCCTAAGTAAGTCCAAAGCCTCCTAAGTAAGTCCAAAGCCTCCTAAGTCCAAAGCCTCCTAAGTACTTCCCAAGCCTCTTAAGTACGTCCCAAGCCTCTTAAGTAAGTCCCAAGCCTCTTAAGTAAGTCCAAAGCCTCTTAAGTAAGTCCAAAGCCTCCTAAGTCCAAAGCCTCCTAATTCCAAAGCCTCCTAAGTCCAAAGCCTATTTAGTCCAAAGCCTCCTAAGTCCAAAGCCTCCTAAGTCCAAAACCTCCTATGTAAGTCCAAAGCCTCCTAAGTAAGTCCAAAGCCTCCTAAGTAAGTCCAAAGCCTCCTAAGTCCAAAGCCTCCTAAGTACTTCCCAAGCCTCTTAAGTACGTCCCAAGCCTCTTAAGTAAGTCCCAAGCCTCTTAAGTAAGTCCAAAGCCTCTTAAGTAAGTCCAAAGCCTCCTAAGTCCAAAGCCTCTTATGTCCAAAGCCTATTTAGTCCAAAGCCTATTTAGTCCAAAGCCTCCTAAGTCCAAAGCCTCCTAAGTCCAAAGCCTCCTAAGTCCAAATGCTCCTAAGTCCAAATGCTCCTAAGTCCAAAGTCTCCTAAGTCCAAAGCCTATTTAGTCCAAAGCCTCCTAATTCCAAATCCTCCTAAGTTCAAAGCCTATTTAGTCCAAAGCCTATTTAGTCCAAAGCCTATTTAGTCCAAAGCCTCTTAAGTAAGTCCAAAGCCTCTTAAGTAAGTCCAAAGCCTCTTAAGTAAGTCCAAAGCCTCCTAAGTCCAAAGCCTCCTAAGTCCAAAGCCTCCTAAGTCCAAAGCCTCCTAAGTGCAAAGCCTCCTAAGTAAGTCCAAAGCCTCTTAAGTCCAAAGCCTCTTAAGTCCAAAGCCTCTTAAGTCCAAAGCCTATTTAGTCCAAAGCCTATTTAGTCCAAAGCCTCCTAAGTCAAAAGCCTCCTAAGTCCAAAGCCTCCTAAGTCCAAAGCCTCCTAAGTCAGTCCAAAGCCTCCTAAGTCCAAAGCCTCCTAAGTCCAAAGCCTCCTAAGTCCAAAGCCTATTTAGTCCAAAGCCTATTTAGTCCAAAGCCTATTTAGTCCAAAGCCTCTAAGTCCAAAGCCTCTAAGTCCAAAGCCTCTAAGTCCAAAGCCTCTTAGTCCAAAGCCTCTTAAGTAAGTCCAAAGCCTCTTAAGTTAGTCCAAAGCCTCTTTAGTCCAAAGCCTATTTAGTCCAAAGCCTATTTAGTCCAAAGCCTCTAAGTCCAAAGCCTCTTAAGTAAGTCCAAAGCCTCTTAAGTAAGTCCAAAGCCTCCTAAGTCCAAAGCCTCCTAAGTCCAAAGCCTCCTAAGTCCAAAGCCTATTTAGTCCAAAGCCTATTTAGTCCAAAGCCTCCTAAGTCAAAAGCCTCCTAAGTCCAAAGCCTCCTAAGTCCAAAGCCTCCTAAGTCCAAAGCCTATTTAGTCCAAAGCCTATTTAGTCCAAAGCCTCCTAAGTCCAAAGCCTCCTAAGTGCAAAGCCCCCTAAGTGCAAAGCCTCCTAAGTACAAAGCCTCCTAAGTAAGTCCAAAGCCTCTTAAGTCCAAAGCCTATTTAGTCCAAAGCCTCCTAAGTCCAAAGCCTCCTAAGTCCAAAGCCTCCTAAGTCCAAAGCCTCCTAAGTCCAAAGCCTCCTAAGTCCAAAGCCTCTTAAGTCAGTCCAAAGCCTCTTAAGTCAGTCCAAAGCCTCCTAAGTCCAAAGCCTCCTAAGTCCTAAGCCTATTTAGTCCAAAGCCTATTTAGTCCAAAGCCTATTTAGTCCAAAGCCTATTTAGTCCAAAGCCTCCTAAGTCCAAAGCCTCCTAAGTCCAAAGTATCCTAAGTCCAAAGTCTCCTAAGTCCAAAGCCTATTTAGTCCAAAGCCTCCTAATTCCAAATCCTCCTAAGTTCAAAGCCTATTTAGTCCAAAGCCTATTTAGTCCAAAGCCTATTTAGTCCAAAGCCTCCTAAGTAAGTCCAAATCCTCCTAAGAAAGTCCAAAGCCTCTTAAGTCCAAAGCCTCTTAAGTCCAAAGCCTCTTAAGTCCAAAGCCTATTTAGTCCAAAGCCTATTTAGTCCAAAGCCTCCTAAGTCCGTCCAAAGCCTCTTAAGTCCGTCCAAAGCCTCTTAAGTCCGTCCAAAGCCTCTTAAGTCAGTCCAAAGCCTCCTAATTCCAAAGCCTCCTAAGTCCAAAGCCTATTTAGTCCAAAGCCTCCTAAGTCCAAAGCCTCCTAAGTCCAAAACCTCCTATGTAAGTCCAAAGCCTCCTAAGTAAGTCCAAAGCCTCCTAAGTAAGTCCAAAGCCTCCTAAGTCCAAAGCCTCCTAAGTACTTCCCAAGCCTCTTAAGTACGTCCCAAGCCTCTTAAGTAAGTCCCAAGCCTCTTAAGTAAGTCCAAAGCCTCTTAAGTAAGTCCAAAGCCTCCTAAGTCCAAAGCCTCCTAATTCCAAAGCCTCCTAAGTCCAAAGCCTATTTAGTCCAAAGCCTCCTAAGTCCAAAGCCTCCTAAGTCCAAAACCTCCTATGTAAGTCCAAAGCCTCCTAAGTAAGTCCAAAGCCTCCTAAGTAAGTCCAAAGCCTCCTAAGTCCAAAGCCTCCTAAGTACTTCCCAAGCCTCTTAAGTACGTCCCAAGCCTCTTAAGTAAGTCCCAAGCCTCTTAAGTAAGTCCAAAGCCTCTTAAGTAAGTCCAAAGCCTCCTAAGTCCAAAGCCTCTTATGTCCAAAGCCTATTTAGTCCAAAGCCTATTTAGTCCAAAGCCTCCTAAGTCCAAAGCCTCCTAAGTCCAAAGCCTCCTAAGTCCAAATGCTCCTAAGTCCAAATGCTCCTAAGTCCAAAGTCTCCTAAGTCCAAAGCCTATTTAGTCCAAAGCCTCCTAATTCCAAATCCTCCTAAGTTCAAAGCCTATTTAGTCCAAAGCCTATTTAGTCCAAAGCCTATTTAGTCCAAAGCCTCTTAAGTAAGTCCAAAGCCTCTTAAGTAAGTCCAAAGCCTCTTAAGTAAGTCCAAAGCCTCCTAAGTCCAAAGCCTCCTAAGTCCAAAGCCTCCTAAGTCCAAAGCCTCCTAAGTGCAAAGCCTCCTAAGTAAGTCCAAAGCCTCTTAAGTCCAAAGCCTCTTAAGTCCAAAGCCTATTTAGTCCAAAGCCTATTTAGTCCAAAGCCTATTTACTCCAAAGCCTCCTAAGTCCAAAGTATCCTAAGTCCAAAGTCTCCTAAGTCCAAAGCCTATTTAGTCCAAAGCCTCCTAATTCCAAATCCTCCTAAGTTCAAAGCCTATTTAGTCCAAAGCCTATTTAGTCCAAAGCCTATTTAGTCCAAAGCCTCCTAAGTAAGTCCAAACCCTCCTAAGAAAGTCCAAAGCCTCTTAAGTCCAAAGCCTCTTAAGTCCAAAGCCTCTTAAGTCCAAAGCCTATTTAGTCCAAAGCCTATTTAGTCCAAAGCCTATTTAGTCCAAAGCCTATTTAGTCCAAAGCCTCCTAAGTCCGTCCAAAGCCTCTTAAGTCCGTCCAAAGCCTCTTAAGTCCGTCCAAAGCCTCTTAAGTCCGTCCAAAGCCTCCTAAGTCCAAAGCCTCCTAAGTCCAAAGCCTATTTAGTCCAAAGCCTCCTAAGTCCAGAGCCTCCTAAGTCCAAAACCTCCTATGTAAGTCCAAAGCCTCCTAAGTAAGTCCAAAGCCTCCTAAGTCCAAAGCCTCCTAAGTACGTCCCAAGCCTCTTAAGTACGTCCCAAGCCTCTTAAGTAAGTCCCAAGCCTCTAAGTCCAAAGCCTCTTAAGTAAGTCCAAAGCCTCTTAAGTAAGTCCAAAGCCTCCTAAGTCCAAAGCCTCCTAAGTCCAAAGCCTCCTAAGTCCAAAGCCTATTTAGTCCAAAGCCTATTTAGTCCAAAGCCTCCTAAGTCCAAAGCCTCCTAAGTCCAAAGCCTCCTAAGTCCAAATGCTCCTAAGTCCAAAGTCTCCTAAGTCCAAAGCCTATTTAGTCCAAAGCCTCCTAATTCCAAATCCTCCTAAGTTCAAAGCCTATTTAGTCCAAAGCCTATTTAGTCCAAAGCCTCTTAAGTAAGTCCAAAGCCTCTTAAGTAAGTCCAAAGCCTCCTAAGTCCAAAGCCTCCTTAGTCCAAAGCCTCCTAAGTGCAAAGCCTCCTAAGTGCAAAGCCTCCTAAGTAAGTCCAAAGCCTCTTAAGTCCAAAGCCTATTTAGTCCAAAGCCTATTTAGTCCAAAGCCTATTTAGTCCAAAGCCTATTTAGTCCAAAGCCTCCTAAGTCCAAAGCCTATTTAGTCCAAAGCCTATTTAGTCCAAAGCCTCTTAAGTCAGTCCAAAGCCTCTTAAGTCAGTCCAAAGCCTCCTAAGTCCAAAGCCTCTTATGTCCAAAGCCTCTTATGTCCAAAGCCTCTTATGTCCAAAGCCTATTTAGTCCAAAGCCTATTTAGTCCAAAGCCTCTTAAGTCCAAAGCCTCTTAAGTCCAAAGCCTCTTAAGTCCAAAGCCTATTTAGTCCAAAGCCTCTTAAGTCCAAAGCCTCTTAAGTCCAAAGCCTATTTAGTCCAAAGCCTATTTAGTCCAAAGCCTATTTAGTCCAAAGCCTATTTAGTCCAAAGCCTCCTAAGTCAAAAGCCTCCTAAGTCCAAAGCCTATTTAGTCCAAAGCCTATTTAGTCCAAAGCCTCTTAAGTCAGTCCAAAGCCTCTTAAGTCAGTCCAAAGCCTCCTAAGTCCAAAGCCTCTTATGTCCAAAGCCTCTTATGTCCAAAGCCTCTTATGTCCAAAGCCTATTTAGTCCAAAGCCTATTTAGTCCAAAGCCTCTTAAGTCCAAAGCCTCTTAAGTCCAAAGCCTCCTAAGTGCAAAGCCTCCTAAGTGCAAAGCCTCCTAAGTAAGTGCAAAGCCTCTTAAGTCCAAAGCCTCTTAAGTCAAAAGCCTATTTAGTCCAAAGCCTATTTAGTCCAAAGCCTCTTAAGTCCAAAGCCTCTTAAGTCCAAAGCCTATTTAGTCCAAAGCCTCCTAAGTCCAAAGCCTCCTAAGTCCAAAGCCTCCTAAGTCCAAAGCCTCCTAAGTCAGTCCAAAGCCTCCTAAGTCCAAAGCCTCCTAAGTCCAAAGCCTATTTAGTCCAAAGCCTATTTAGTCCAAAGCCTATTTAGTCCAAAGCCTCTAAGTCCAAAGCCTCTAAGTCCAAAGCCTCTTAGTCCAAAGCCTCTTAAGTAAGTCCAAAGCCTCTTAAGTTAGTCCAAAGCCTCTTTAGTCCAAAGCCTATTTAGTCCAAAGCCTAGTTAGTCCAAAGCCTCTAAGTCCAAAGCCTCTTAAGTAAGTCCAAAGCCTCTTAAGTAAGTCCAAAGCCTCCTAAGTCCAAAGCCTCCTAAGTCCAAAGCCTCCTAAGTCCAAAGCCTATTTAGTCCAAAGCCTATTTAGTCCAAAGCCTATTTAGTCAAAAGCCTCCTAAGTCAAAAGCCTCCTAAGTCCAAAGCCTCCTAAGTCCAAAGCCTCCTAAGTCCAAAGCCTATTTAGTCCAAAGCCTATTTAGTCCAAAGCCTCCTAAGTCCAAAGCCTCCTAAGTGCAAAGCCCCCTAAGTGCAAAGCCTCCTAAGTACAAAGCCTCCTAAGTAAGTCCAAAGCCTCTTAAGTCCAAAGCCTATTTAGTCCAAAGCCTCCTAAGTCCAAAGCCTCCTAAGTCCAAAGCCTCCTAAGTCCAAAGCCTCCTAAGTCCAAAGCCTCTTAAGTCAGTCCAAAGCCTCTTAAGTCAGTCCAAAGCCTCCTAAGTCCAAAGCCTCCTAAGTCCTAAGCCTATTTAGTCCAAAGCCTATTTAGTCCAAAGCCTATTTAGTCCAAAGCCTATTTAGTCCAAAGCCTCCTAAGTCCAAAGTATCCTAAGTCCAAAGTCTCCTAAGTCCAAAGCCTATTTAGTCCAAAGCCTCCTAATTCCAAATCCTCCTAAGTTCAAAGCCTATTTAGTCCAAAGCCTATTTAGTCCAAAGCCTATTTAGTCCAAAGCCTCCTAAGTAAGTCCAAATCCTCCTAAGAAAGTCCAAAGCCTCTTAAGTCCAAAGCCTCTTAAGTCCAAAGCCTATTTAGTCCAAAGCCTATTTAGTCCAAAGCCTCCTAAGTCCGTCCAAAGCCTCTTAAGTCCGTCCAAAGCCTCTTAAGTCCGTCCAAAGCCTCTTAAGTCAGTCCAAAGCCTCCTAATTCCAAAGCCTCCTAAGTCCAAAGCCTATTTAGTCCAAAGCCTCCTAAGTCCAAAGCCTCCTAAGTCCAAAACCTCCTATGTAAGTCCAAAGCCTCCTAAGTAAGTCCAAAGCCTCCTAAGTAAGTCCAAAGCCTCCTAAGTCCAAAGCCTCCTAAGTACTTCCCAAGCCTCTTAAGTACGTCCCAAGCCTCTTAAGTAAGTCCCAAGCCTCTTAAGTAAGTCCAAAGCCTCTTAAGTAAGTCCAAAGCCTCCTAAGTCCAAAGCCTCCTAATTCCAAAGCCTCCTAAGTCCAAAGCCTATTTAGTCCAAAGCCTCCTAAGTCCAAAGCCTCCTAAGTCCAAAACCTCCTATGTAAGTCCAAAGCCTCCTAAGTAAGTCCAAAGCCTCCTAAGTAAGTCCAAAGCCTCCTAAGTCCAAAGCCTCCTAAGTACTTCCCAAGCCTCTTAAGTACGTCCCAAGCCTCTTAAGTAAGTCCCAAGCCTCTTAAGTAAGTCCAAAGCCTCTTAAGTAAGTCCAAAGCCTCCTAAGTCCAAAGCCTCTTATGTCCAAAGCCTATTTAGTCCAAAGCCTATTTAGTCCAAAGCCTCCTAAGTCCAAAGCCTCATAAGTCCAAAGCCTCCTAAGTCCAAATGCTCCTAAGTCCAAATGCTCCTAAGTCCAAAGTCTCCTAAGTCCAAAGCCTATTTAGTCCAAAGCCTCCTAATTCCAAATCCTCCTAAGTTCAAAGCCTATTTAGTCCAAAGCCTATTTAGTCCAAAGCCTATTTAGTCCAAAGCCTCTTAAGTAAGTCCAAAGCCTCTTAAGTAAGTCCAAAGCCTCTTAAGTAAGTCCAAAGCCTCCTAAGTCCAAAGCCTCCTAAGTCCAAAGCCTCCTAAGTCCAAAGCCTCCTAAGTGCAAAGCCTCCTAAGTAAGTCCAAAGCCTCTTAAGTCCAAAGCCTCTTAAGTCCAAAGCCTCTTAAGTCCAAAGCCTATTTAGTCCAAAGCCTATTTAGTCCAAAGCCTCCTAAGTCAAAAGCCTCCTAAGTCCAAAGCCTCCTAAGTCCAAAGCCTCCTAAGTCAGTCCAAAGCCTCCTAAGTCCAAAGCCTCCTAAGTCCAAAGCCTCCTAAGTCCAAAGCCTATTTAGTCCAAAGCCTATTTAGTCCAAAGCCTCTAAGTCCAAAGCCTCTAAGTCCAAAGCCTCTAAGTCCAAAGCCTCTTAGTCCAAAGCCTCTTAAGTAAGTCCAAAGCCTCTTAAGTTAGTCCAAAGCCTCTTTAGTCCAAAGCCTATTTAGTCCAAAGCCTATTTAGTCCAAAGCCTCTAAGTCCAAAGCCTCTTAAGTAAGTCCAAAGCCTCTTAAGTAAGTCCAAAGCCTCCTAAGTCCAAAGCCTCCTAAGTCCAAAGCCTCCTAAGTCCAAAGCCTATTTAGTCCAAAGCCTATTTAGTCCAAAGCCTCCTAAGTCAAAAGCCTCCTAAGTCCAAAGCCTCCTAAGTCCAAAGCCTCCTAAGTCCAAAGCCTATTTAGTCCAAAGCCTATTTAGTCCAAAGCCTCCTAAGTCCAAAGCCTCCTAAGTGCAAAGCCCCCTAAGTGCAAAGCCTCCTAAGTACAAAGCCTCCTAAGTAAGTCCAAAGCCTCTTAAGTCCAAAGCCTATTTAGTCCAAAGCCTCCTAAGTCCAAAGCCTCCTAAGTCCAAAGCCTCCTAAGTCCAAAGCCTCCTAAGTCCAAAGCCTCCTAAGTCCAAAGCCTCTTAAGTCAGTCCAAAGCCTCTTAAGTCAGTCCAAAGCCTCCTAAGTCCAAAGCCTCCTAAGTCCTAAGCCTATTTAGTCCAAAGCCTATTTAGTCCAAAGCCTATTTAGTCCAAAGCCTATTTAGTCCAAAGCCTCCTAAGTCCAAAGTATCCTAAGTCCAAAGTCTCCTAAGTCCAAAGCCTATTTAGTCCAAAGCCTCCTAATTCCAAATCCTCCTAAGTTCAAAGCCTATTTAGTCCAAAGCCTATTTAGTCCAAAGCCTATTTAGTCCAAAGCCTCCTAAGTAAGTCCAAATCCTCCTAAGAAAGTCCAAAGCCTCTTAAGTCCAAAGCCTCTTAAGTCCAAAGCCTCTTAAGTCCAAAGCCTATTTAGTCCAAAGCCTATTTAGTCCAAAGCCTCCTAAGTCCGTCCAAAGCCTCTTAAGTCCGTCCAAAGCCTCTTAAGTCCGTCCAAAGCCTCTTAAGTCAGTCCAAAGCCTCCTAATTCCAAAGCCTCCTAAGTCCAAAGCCTATTTAGTCCAAAGCCTCCTAAGTCCAAAGCCTCCTAAGTCCAAAACCTCCTATGTAAGTCCAAAGCCTCCTAAGTAAGTCCAAAGCCTCCTAAGTAAGTCCAAAGCCTCCTAAGTCCAAAGCCTCCTAAGTACTTCCCAAGCCTCTTAAGTACGTCCCAAGCCTCTTAAGTAAGTCCCAAGCCTCTTAAGTAAGTCCAAAGCCTCTTAAGTAAGTCCAAAGCCTCCTAAGTCCAAAGCCTCCTAATTCCAAAGCCTCCTAAGTCCAAAGCCTATTTAGTCCAAAGCCTCCTAAGTCCAAAGCCTCCTAAGTCCAAAACCTCCTATGTAAGTCCAAAGCCTCCTAAGTAAGTCCAAAGCCTCCTAAGTAAGTCCAAAGCCTCCTAAGTCCAAAGCCTCCTAAGTACTTCCCAAGCCTCTTAAGTACGTCCCAAGCCTCTTAAGTAAGTCCCAAGCCTCTTAAGTAAGTCCAAAGCCTCTTAAGTAAGTCCAAAGCCTCCTAAGTCCAAAGCCTCTTATGTCCAAAGCCTATTTAGTCCAAAGCCTATTTAGTCCAAAGCCTCCTAAGTCCAAAGCCTCCTAAGTCCAAAGCCTCCTAAGTCCAAATGCTCCTAAGTCCAAATGCTCCTAAGTCCAAAGTCTCCTAAGTCCAAAGCCTATTTAGTCCAAAGCCTCCTAATTCCAAATCCTCCTAAGTTCAAAGCCTATTTAGTCCAAAGCCTATTTAGTCCAAAGCCTATTTAGTCCAAAGCCTCTTAAGTAAGTCCAAAGCCTCTTAAGTAAGTCCAAAGCCTCTTAAGTAAGTCCAAAGCCTCCTAAGTCCAAAGCCTCCTAAGTCCAAAGCCTCCTAAGTCCAAAGCCTCCTAAGTGCAAAGCCTCCTAAGTAAGTCCAAAGCCTCTTAAGTCCAAAGCCTCTTAAGTCCAAAGCCTCTTAAGTCCAAAGCCTATTTAGTCCAAAGCCTATTTAGTCCAAAGCCTCCTAAGTCAAAAGCCTCCTAAGTCAAAAGCCTCCTAAGTCAAAAGCCTCCTAAGTCAAAAGCCTCCTAAGTCCAAAGCCTATTTAGTCCAAAGCCTCTTAAGTAAGTCCAAAGCCTCTTAAGTCAGTCCAAAGCCTCTTAAGTCAGTCCAAAGCCTCCTAAGTCCAAAGCCTCTTATGTCCAAAGCCTATTTAGTCCAAAGCCTATTTAGTCCAAAGCCTCCTAAGTGCAAAGCCTCCTAAGTCCAAAGCCTCCTAAGTGCAAAGCCTCCTAAGTGCAAAGCCTCCTAAGTAAGTGCAAAGCCTCTTAAGTCCAAAGCCTCTTAAGTCCAAAGCCTATTTAGTCCAAAGCCTCCTAAGTCCAAAGCCTCCTAAGTCCAAAGCCTCCTAACTCCAAAGCCTCATAAGTCCAAAGCCTCCTAAGTCCAAAGCCTCCTAAGTCCAAAGCCTCCTAATTCCAAATCCTCCTAAGTTCAAAGCCTATTTAGTCCAAAGCCTATTTAGTCCAAAGCCTCTTAAGTAAGTCCAAAGCCTCTTAAGTAAGTCCAAAGCCTCCTAAGTCCAAAGCCTCCTAAGTCCAAAGCCTCCTAAGTCCAAAGCCTCCTAAGTGCAAAGCCTCCTAAGTAAGTCCAAAGCCTCTTAAGTCCAAAGCCTCTTAAGTCCAAAGCCTATTTAGTCCAAAGCCTATTTAGTCCAAAGCCTCCTAAGTCAAAAGCCTCCTAAGTCAAAAGCCTCCTAAGTCCAAACCCTATTTAGTCCAAAGCCTATTTAGTCCAAAGCCTCTTAAGTCAGTCCAAAGCCTCTTAAGTCAGTCCAAAGCCTCCTAAGTCCAAAGCCTCTTATATCCAAAGCCTCTTATGTCCAAAGCCTATTTAGTCCAAAGCCTATTTAGTCCAAAGCCTCTTAAGTCCAAAGCCTCCTAAGTGCAAAGCCTCCTAAGTGCAAAGCCTCCTAAGTAAGTGCAAAGCCTCTAAGTCCAAAGCCTCTTAAGTCAAAAGCCTATTTAGTCCAAAGCCTATTTAGTCCAAAGCCTCTTAAGTCCAAAGCCTCTTAAGTCCAAAGCCTATTTAGTCCAAAGCCTATTTAGTCCAAAGCCTCCTAAGTCCAAAGCCTCCTAAGTCCAAAGCCTCTTAAGTCAGTCCAAAGCCTCCTAAGTCCAAAGCCTCCTAAGTCCAAAGCCTCCTAAGTCCAAAGCCTCCTAAGTCCAAAGCCTATTTAGTCCAAAGCCTATTTAGTCCAAAGCCTATTTAGTCCAAAGCCTCTAAGTCCAAAGCCTCTAAGTCCAAAGCCTCTTAGTCCAAAGCCTCTTAGTCCAAAGCCTCTTAAGTAAGTCCAAAGCCTCTTAAGTTAGTCCAAAGCCTCTTTAGTCCAAAGCCTATTTAGTCCAAAGCCTATTTAGTCCAAAGCCTCTAAGTCCAAAGCCTCTTAAGTAAGTCCAAAGCCTCTTAAGTAAGTCCAAAGCCTCTTAAGTAAGTCCAAAGCCTCCTAAGTCCAAAGCCTCCTAAGTCCAAAGCCTATTTAGTCCAAAGCCTATTTAGTCCAAAGCCTATTTAGTCCAAAGCCTCTAAGTCCAAAGCCTCTTAAGTAAGTCCAAAGCCTCTTAAGTAAGTCCAAAGCCTCTTAAGTAAGTCCAAAGCCTCTTAAGTAAGTCCAAAGCCTCATTAGTCCAAAGCCTATTTAGTCCAAAGCCTATTTAGTCCAAAGCCTATTTAGTCCAAAGCCTCCTAAGTCCAAAGCCTATTTAGTCCAAAGCCTATTTAGTCCAAAGCCTCCTAAGTCCAAAGCCTCCTAAGTCCAAAGCCTCCTAAGTCCAAAGCCTAATAAGTAAGTGCAAAGCCTCTTAAGTCCAAAGCCTCTTAAGTCCAAAGCCTATTTAGTCCAAAGCCTATTTAGTCCAAAGCCTCCTAAGTCAAAAGCCTCCTAAGTCAAAAGCCTCCTAAGTCCAAAGCCTCCTAAGTCCAAAGCCTCCTAAGTCCAAAGCCTATTTAGTCCAAAGCCTATTTAGTCCAAAGCCTCCTAAGTCCAAAGCCTCCTAAGTGCAAAGCCCCCTAAGTGCAAAGCCTCCTAAGTGCAAAGCCTCCTAAGTAAGTCCAAAGCCTCTTAAGTCCAAAGCCTATTTAGTCCAAAGCCTATTTAGTCCAAAGCCTCCTAAGTCCAAAGCCTCCTAAGTCCAAAGCCTCCTAAGTCCAAAGCCTCTTAAGTCAGTCCAAAGCCTCTTAAGTCAGTCCAAAGCCTCTTAAGTCAGTCCAAAGCCTCCTAAGTCCAAAGCCTCCTAAGTCCAAAGCCTCCTAAGTCCTAAGCCTCCTAAGTCCTAAGCCTATTTAGTCCAAAGCCTATTTAGTCCAAAGCCTATTTAGTCCAAAGCCTATTTAGTCCAAAGCCTATTTAGTCCAAAGCCTCCTAATTCCAAATCCTCCTAAGTTCAAAGCCTATTTAGTCCAAAGCCTATTTAGTCCAAAGCCTATTTAGTCCAAAGCCTCCTAAGTAAGTCCAAACCCTCCTAAGAAAGTCCAAAGCCTCTTAAGTCCAAAGCCTCTTAAGTCCAAAGCCTCTTAAGTCCAAAGCCTATTTAGTCCAAAGCCTATTTAGTCCAAAGCCTATTTAGTCCAAAGCCTATTTAGTCCAAAGCCTATTTAGTCCAAAGCCTATTTAGTCCAAAGCCTCCTAAGTCCGTCCAAAGCCTCTTAAGTCCGTCCAAAGCCTCTTAAGTCCGTCCAAAGCCTCTTAAGTCCGTCCAAAGCCTCCTAAGTCCAAAGCCTCCTAAGTCCAAAGCCTATTTAGTCCAAAGCCTCCTAAGTCCAGAGCCTCCTAAGTCCAAAACCTCCTATGTAAGTCCAAAGCCTCCTAAGTAAGTCCAAAGCCTCCTAAGTCCAAAGCCTCCTAAGTACGTCCCAAGCCTCTTAAGTACGTCCCAAGCCTCTTAAGTAAGTCCCAAGCCTCTAAGTCCAAAGCCTCTTAAGTAAGTCCAAAGCCTCTTAAGTAAGTCCAAAGCCTCCTAAGTCCAAAGCCTCCTAAGTCCAAAGCCTCCTAAGTCCAAAGCCTCCTAAGTCCAAAGCCTCCTAAGTCCAAAGCCTATTTAGTCCAAAGCCTATTTAGTCCAAAGCCTCCTAAGTCCAAAGCCTCCTAAGTCCAAAGCCTCCTAAGTCCAAAGCCTCCTAAGTCCAAATGCTCCTAAGTCCAAAGTCTCCTAAGTCCAAAGCCTACTTAGTCCAAAGCCTCCTAATTCCAAATCCTCCTAAGTTCAAAGCCTATTTAGTCCAAAGCCTATTTAGTCCAAAGCCTCTTAAGTAAGTCCAAAGCCTCTTAAGTAAGTCCAAAGCCTCCTAAGTCCAAAGCCTCCTTAGTCCAAAGCCTCCTAAGTGCAAAGCCTCCTAAGTGCAAAGCCTCCTAAGTAAGTCCAAAGCCTCTTAAGTCCAAAGCCTCTTAAGTCCAAAGCCTATTTAGTCCAAAGCCTATTTAGTCCAAAGCCTATTTAGTCCAAAGCCTATTTAGTCCAAAGCCTCCTAAGTCAAAAGCCTCCTAAGTCCAAAGCCTATTTAGTCCAAAGCCTATTTAGTCCAAAGCCTCTTAAGTCAGTCCAAAGCCTCTTAAGTCAGTCCAAAGCCTCCTAAGTCCAAAGCCTCTTATGTCCAAAGCCTCTTATGTCCAAAGCCTATTTAGTCCAAAGCCTATTTAGTCCAAAGCCTATTTAGTCCAAAGCCTCTTAAGTCCAAAGCCTCTTAAGTCCAAAGCCTATTTAGTCCAAAGCCTCTTAAGTCCAAAGCCTCTTAAGTCCAAAGCCTATTTAGTCCAAAGCCTATTTAGTCCAAAGCCTATTTAGTCCAAAGCCTCCTAAGTCAAAAGCCTCCTAAGTCCAAAGCCTATTTAGTCCAAAGCCTATTTAGTCCAAAGCCTCTTAAGTCAGTCCAAAGCCTCTTAAGTCAGTCCAAAGCCTCCTAAGTCCAAAGCCTCTTATGTCCAAAGCCTCTTATGTCCAAAGCCTCTTATGTCCAAAGCCTATTTAGTCCAAAGCCTATTTAGTCCAAAGCCTCTTAAGTCCAAAGCCTCCTAAGTGCAAAGCCTCCTAAGTGCAAAGCCTCCTAAGTAAGTGCAAAGCCTCTTAAGTCCAAAGCCTCTTAAGTCAAAAGCCTATTTAGTCCAAAGCCTATTTAGTCCAAAGCCTCTTAAGTCCAAAGCCTATTTAGTCCAAAGCCTCCTAAGTCCAAAGCCTCCTAAGTCCAAAGCCTCCTAAGTCAGTCCAAAGCCTCCTAAGTCCAAAGCCTCCTAAGTCCAAAGCCTCCTAAGTCCAAAGCCTATTTAGTCCAAAGCCTATTTAGTCCAAAGCCTATTTAGTCCAAAGCCTCTAAGTCCAAAGCCTCTAAGTCCAAAGCCTCTAAGTCCAAAGCCTCTTAGTCCAAAGCCTCTTAAGTAAGTCCAAAGCCTCTTAAGTTAGTCCAAAGCCTCTTTAGTCCAAAGCCTATTTAGTCCAAAGCCTATTTAGTCCAAAGCCTCTAAGTCCAAAGCCTCTTAAGTAAGTCCAAAGCCTCTTAAGTAAGTCCAAAGCCTCCTAAGTCCAAAGCCTCCTAAGTCCAAAGCCTCCTAAGTCCAAAGCCTATTTAGTCCAAAGCCTATTTAGTCCAAAGCCTATTTAGTCAAAAGCCTCCTAAGTCAAAAGCCTCCTAAGTCCAAAGCCTCCTAAGTCCAAAGCCTCCTAAGTCCAAAGCCTATTTAGTCCAAAGCCTATTTAGTCCAAAGCCTCCTAAGTCCAAAGCCTCCTAAGTGCAAAGCCCCCTAAGTGCAAAGCCTCCTAAGTACAAAGCCTCCTAAGTAAGTCCAAAGCCTCTTAAGTCCAAAGCCTATTTAGTCCAAAGCCTCCTAAGTCCAAAGCCTCCTAAGTCCAAAGCCTCCTAAGTCCAAAGCCTCCTAAGTCCAAAGCCTCTTAAGTCAGTCCAAAGCCTCTTAAGTCAGTCCAAAGCCTCCTAAGTCCAAAGCCTCCTAAGTCCTAAGCCTATTTAGTCCAAAGCCTATTTAGTCCAAAGCCTATTTAGTCCAAAGCCTATTTAGTCCAAAGCCTCCTAAGTCCAAAGTATCCTAAGTCCAAAGTCTCCTAAGTCCAAAGCCTATTTAGTCCAAAGCCTCCTAATTCCAAATCCTCCTAAGTTCAAAGCCTATTTAGTCCAAAGCCTATTTAGTCCAAAGCCTATTTAGTCCAAAGCCTCCTAAGTAAGTCCAAATCCTCCTAAGAAAGTCCAAATCCTCCTAAGAAAGTCCAAAGCCTCTTAAGTCCAAAGCCTCTTAAGTCCAAAGCCTATTTAGTCCAAAGCCTATTTAGTCCAAAGCCTCCTAAGTCCGTCCAAAGCCTCTTAAGTCCGTCCAAAGCCTCTTAAGTCCGTCCAAAGCCTCTTAAGTCAGTCCAAAGCCTCCTAATTCCAAAGCCTCCTAAGTCCAAAGCCTATTTAGTCCAAAGCCTCCTAAGTCCAAAGCCTCCTAAGTCCAAAACCTCCTATGTAAGTCCAAAGCCTCCTAAGTAAGTCCAAAGCCTCCTAAGTAAGTCCAAAGCCTCCTAAGTCCAAAGCCTCCTAAGTACGTCCCAAGCCTCTTAAGTAAGTCCCAAGCCTCTTAAGTAAGTCCAAAGCCTCTTAAGTAAGTCCAAAGCCTCCTAAGTCCAAAGCCTCCTAAGTCCAAAGCCTCCTAAGTCCAAAGCCTCTTATGTCCAAAGCCTATTTAGTCCAAAGCCTATTTAGTCCAAAGCCTCCTAAGTCCAAAGCCTCCTAAGTCCAAAGCCTCCTAAGTCCAAATGCTCCTAAGTCCAAATGCTCCTAAGTCCAAAGTCTCCTAAGTCCAAAGCCTATTTAGTCCAAAGCCTCCTAATTCCAAATCCTCCTAAGTTCAAAGCCTATTTAGTCCAAAGCCTATTTAGTCCAAAGCCTATTTAGTCCAAAGCCTCTTAAGTAAGTCCAAAGCCTCTTAAGTAAGTCCAAAGCCTCTTAAGTAAGTCCAAAGCCTCCTAAGTCCAAAGCCTCCTAAGTCCAAAGCCTCCTAAGTCCAAAGCCTCCTAAGTGCAAAGCCTCCTAAGTAAGTCCAAAGCCTCTTAAGTCCAAAGCCTCTTAAGTCCAAAGCCTCTTAAGTCCAAAGCCTATTTAGTCCAAAGCCTATTTAGTCCAAAGCCTATTTAGTCCAAAGCCTCCTAAGTCAAAAGCCTCCTAAGTCAAAAGCCTCCTAAGTCAAAAGCCTCCTAAGTCCAAAGCCTATTTAGTCCAAAGCCTCTTAAGTAAGTCCAAAGCCTCTTAAGTCAGTCCAAAGCCTCTTAAGTCAGTCCAAAGCCTCCTAAGTCCAAAGCCTCTTATGTCCAAAGCCTATTTAGTCCAAAGCCTATTTAGTCCAAAGCCTCCTAAGTGCAAAGCCTCCTAAGTCCAAAGCCTCCTAAGTGCAAAGCCTCCTAAGTGCAAAGCCTCCTAAGTAAGTGCAAAGCCTCTTAAGTCCAAAGCCTCTTAAGTCCAAAGCCTATTTAGTCCAAAGCCTCCTAAGTCCAAAGCCTCCTAAGTCCAAAGCCTCATAAGTCCAAAGCCTCCTAAGTCCAAAGCCTATTTAGTCCAAAGCCTCCTAATTCCAAATCCTCCTAAGTTCAAAGCCTATTTAGTCCAAAGCCTATTTAGTCCAAAGCCTCTTAAGTAAGTCCAAAGCCTCTTAAGTAAGTCCAAAGCCTCCTAAGTCCAAAGCCTCCTAAGTCCAAAGCCTCCTAAGTCCAAAGCCTCCTAAGTGCAAAGCCTCCTAAGTAAGTCCAAAGCCTCTTAAGTCCAAAGCCTCTTAAGTCCAAAGCCTCTTAAGTCCAAAGCCTCTTAAGTCCAAAGCCTATTTAGTCCAAAGCCTATTTAGTCCAAAGCCTCCTAAGTCAAAAGCCTCCTAAGTCAAAAGCCTCCTAAGTCCAAACCCTATTTAGTCCAAAGCCTATTTAGTCCAAAGCCTCTTAAGTCAGTCCAAAGCCTCTTAAGTCAGTCCAAAGCCTCCTAAGTCCAAAGCCTCTTATGTCCAAAGCCTCTTATGTCCAAAGCCTATTTAGTCCAAAGCCTATTTAGTCCAAAGCCTCTTAAGTCCAAAGCCTCCTAAGTGCAAAGCCTCCTAAGTGCAAAGCCTCCTAAGTAAGTGCAAAGCCTCTAAGTCCAAAGCCTCTTAAGTCAAAAGCCTATTTAGTCCAAAGCCTATTTAGTCCAAAGCCTCTTAAGTCCAAAGCCTCTTAAGTCCAAAGCCTATTTAGTCCAAAGCCTATTTAGTCCAAAGCCTCCTAAGTCCAAAGCTTCCTAAGTCCAAAGCCTCTTAAGTCAGTCCAAAGCCTCCTAAGTCCAAAGCCTCCTAAGTCCAAAGCCTCCTAAGTCCAAAGCCTATTTAGTCCAAAGCCTATTTAGTCCAAAGCCTATTTAGTCCAAAGCCTCTAAGTCCAAAGCCTCTAAGTCCAAAGCCTCTTAGTCCAAAGCCTCTTAAGTAAGTCCAAAGCCTCTTAAGTTAGTCCAAAGCCTCTTTAGTCCAAAGCCTATTTAGTCCAAAGCCTATTTAGTCCAAAGCCTCTAAGTCCAAAGCCTCTTAAGTAAGTCCAAAGCCTCTTAAGTAAGTCCAAAGCCTCTTAAGTAAGTCCAAAGCCTCCTAAGTCCAAAGCCTCCTAAGTCCAAAGCCTCCTAAGTCCAAAGCCTATTTAGTCCAAAGCCTATTTAGTCCAAAGCCTATTTAGTCCAAAGCCTATTTAGTCCAAAGCCTCTAAGTCCAAAGCCTCTTAAGTAAGTCCAAAGCCTCTTAAGTAAGTCCAAAGCCTCTTAAGTAAGTCCAAAGCCTCTTTAGTCCAAAGCCTATTTAGTCCAAAGCCTATTTAGTCCAAAGCCTATTTAGTCCAAAGCCTCCTAAGTCCAAAGCCTATTTAGTCCAAAGCCTATTTAGTCCAAAGCCTATTTAGTCCAAAGCCTCCTAAGTCCAAAGCCTCCTAAGTCCAAAGCCTAATAAGTAAGTGCAAAGCCTCTTAAGTCCAAAGCCTCTTAAGTCCAAAGCCTATTTAGTCCAAAGCCTATTTAGTCCAAAGCCTCCTAAGTCAAAAGCCTCCTAAGTCAAAAGCCTCCTAAGTCCAAAGCCTCCTAAGTCCAAAGCCTCCTAAGTCCAAAGCCTATTTAGTCCAAAGCCTATTTAGTCCAAAGCCTCCTAAGTCCAAAGCCTCCTAAGTGCAAAGCCCCCTAAGTGCAAAGCCTCCTAAGTAAGTCCAAAGCCTCTTAAGTCCAAAGCCTATTTAGTCCAAAGCCTCCTAAGTCCAAAGCCTCCTAAGTCCAAAGCCTCCTAAGTCCAAAGCCTCCTAAGTCCAAAGCCTCTTAAGTCAGTCCAAAGCCTCTTAAGTCAGTCCAAAGCCTCCTAAGTCCAAAGCCTCCTAAGTCCAAAGCCTCCTAAGTCCTAAGCCTATTTAGTCCAAAGCCTATTTAGTCCAAAGCCTATTTAGTCCAAAGCCTATTTAGTCCAAAGCCTCCTAAGTCCAAAGTATCCTAAGTCCAAAGTCTCCTAAGTCCAAAGGCTATTTAGTCCAAAGCCTCCTAATTCCAAATCCTCCTAAGTTCAAAGCCTATTTAGTCCAAAGCCTATTTAGTCCAAAGCCTATTTAGTCCAAAGCCTCCTAAGTAAGTCCAAATCCTCCTAAGTAAGTCCAAATCCTCCTAAGAAAGTCCAAAGCCTCTTAAGTCCAAAGCCTCTTAAGTCCAAAGCCTCTTAAGTCCAAAGCCTATTTAGTCCAAAGCCTATTTAGTCCAAAGCCTATTTAGTCCAAAGCCTATTTAGTCCAAAGCCTCCTAAGTCCGTCCAAAGCCTCTTAAGTCCGTCCAAAGCCTCTTAAGTCCGTCCAAAGCCTCTTAAGTCAGTCCAAAGCCTCCTAAGTCCAAAGCCTCCTAAGTCCAAAGCCTATTTAGTCCAAAGCCTCCTAAGTCCAAAGCCTCCTAAGTCCAAAACCTCCTATGTAAGTCCAAAGCCTCCTAAGTAAGTCCAAAGCCTCCTAAGTAAGTCCAAAGCCTCCTAAGTCCAAAGCCTCCTAAGTCCAAAGCCTCCTAAGTCCAAAGCCTCCTAAGTCCAAAGCCTCTTATGTCCAAAGCCTCTTATGTCCAAAGCCTATTTAGTCCAAAGCCTATTTAGTCCAAAGCCTCCTAAGTCCAAAGCCTCCTAAGTCCAAAGCCTCCTAAGTCCAAAGCCTCTTAAGTAAGTCCAAAGCCTCCTAAGTCCAAAGCCTCCTAAGTTCAAAGCCTATTTAGTCCAAAGCCTATTTAGTCCAAAGCCTATTTAGTCCAAAGCCTCTTAAGTAAGTCCAAAGCCTCTTAAGTAAGTCCAAAGCCTCTTAAGTAAGTCCAAAGCCTCCTAAGTCCAAAGCCTCCTAAGTCCAAAGCCTCCTAAGTAAGTCCAAAGCCTCTTAAGTCCAAAGCCTCTTAAGTCCAAAGCCTCTTAAGTCCAAAGCCTATTTAGTCCAAAGCCTATTTAGTCCAAAGCCTATTTAGTCCAAAGCCTCCTAAGTCAAAAGCCTCCTAAGTCAAAAGCCTCCTAAGTCCAAAGCCTATTTAGTCCAAAGCCTCTTAAGTAAGTCCAAAGCCTCTTAATTCAGTCCAAAGCCTCTTAAGTCAGTCCAAAGCCTCTTATGTCCAAAGCCTATTTAGTCCAAAGCCTATTTAGTCCAAAGCCTCCTAAGTGCAAAGCCTCCTAAGTCCAAAGCCTCCTAAGTCCAAAGCCTCCTAAGTGCAAAGCCTCCTAAGTAAGTGCAAAGCCTCTTAAGTCCAAAGCCTCTTAAGTCCAAAGCCTCTTAAGTCCAAAGCCTCTTAAGTCCAAAGCCTATTTAGTCCAAAGCCTATTTAGTCCAAAGCCTCCTAAGTCCAAAGCCTCCTAAGTCCAAAGCCTCCTAAGTCCAAAGCCTCCTAAGTCAGTCCAAAGCCTCCTAAGTCAGTCCAAAGCCTCCTAAGTCCAAAGCCTCCTAAGTCCAAAGCCTATTTAGTCCAAAGCCTATTTAGTCCAAAGCCTCTAAGTCCAAAGCCTCTAAGTCCAAAGCCTCTTAAGTAAGTCCAAAGCCTCTTAAGTTAGTCCAAAGCCTCTTTAGTCCAAAGCCTATTTAGTCCAAAGCCTCTAAGTCCAAAGCCTCTAAGTCCAAAGCCTCTTAAGTAAGTCCAAAGCCTCTTAAGTAAGTCCAAAGCCTCCTAAGTCCAAAGCCTCCTAAGTCCAAATGCTCCTAAGTCCAAATGCTCCTAAGTCCAAAGCCTATTTAGTCCAAAGCCTCTTAAGTAAGTCCAAAGCCTCTTAAGTCAGTCCAAAGCCTCTTAAGTCAGTCCAAAGACTCCTAAGTCCAAAGCCTCCTAAGTCCTAAGCCTATTTAGTCCAAAGCCTATTTAGTCCAAAGCCTATTTAGTCCAAAGCCTATTTAGGCCAAAGCCTATTTAGGCCAAACCCTATTTAGTCCAAAGCCTATTAAGTCCAAAGCCTCCTAAGTCCAAAGCCTCCTAAGTCCAAAGCCTCCTAAGTCCAAAGCCTATTTAGTCCAAAGCCTATTTAGTCCAAAGCCTATTTAGTCCAAAGCCTCTAAGTCCAAAGCCTCTAAGTCCAAAGCCTCTTAAGTAAGTCCAAAGCCTCTTAAGTAAGTCCAAAGCCTCTTAAGTAAGTCCAAAGCCTATTTAGTCCAAAGCCTATTTAGTCCAAAGCCTATTTAGTCCAAAGCCTCCTAAGTCCAAAGCCTCCTAAGTCCAAAGCCTCCTAAGTCCAAAGCCTCCTAAGTCCAAAGCCTCCTAAGTCCATAGCCTTTTTAGTCCAAAGCCTCCTAAGTCAAAAGCCTCCTAAGTCAAAAGCCTCCTAAGTCAAAAGCCAATTTAGTCCAAATCCTCCTAAGTCCAAAGCCTCCTAAGTCCAAAGCCTATTTAGTCCCAAGCCTCTTAAGTCCAAAGCCTCTTAAGTCCAAAGCTTCTTAAGTCCAAAGCCTCTAAGTCCAAAGCCTCTAAGTCCAAAGCCTCTTAAGTAAGTCCAAAGCCTCTTAAGTAAGTCCAAAGCCTCTTAAGTAAGTCCAAAGCCTCCTAAGTCCAAAGCCACCTAAGTCCAAAGCCTCCTAAGTCCAAAGCCTCCTAAATCAGTCCAAAGCCTCTTAAGTCAGTCCAAAGCCTCTTAAGTCAGTCCAAAGCCTCTTAAGTCAGTCCAAAGCCTCCAAAGTCCAAAGCCTCCTAAGTCCAAAGCCTCCTAAGTCCCAAGCCTCTTAAGTAAGTCCCAATCCTCTTAAGTAAGTCCCAAGCCTCTTAAGTAAGTCCCAAGCCTCTAAGTCCAAAGCCTCTTATTTCCAAAGCCTATTAAGTAAGTCCAAAGCCTCTTAAGTAAGTCCAAAGCCTCCTAAGTCCAAAGCCTCCTAAGTCCAAAGCCTCCTAAGTCCAAAGCCTCCTAAGTCCAAAGCCTCCTAAGTCCAAAGCCTCTTTAGTCCAAAGCCTCCTTAGTCCAAAGCCTCCTTAGTCCAAAGCCTCCTTAGTCCAAAGCCTACTAAGTCCAAAGCCTCTTATGTCCAAAGCCTCTTATGTCCAAAGCCTCTTAAGTCCAAAGCCTATTTAGTCCAAAGCCTCTTAAGTAAGTCCAAAGCCTCCTAAGTCCAAAGCCTCCTAAGTCCAAAGCCTCCTAAGTCCAAAGCCTATTTAGTCCAAAGCCTATTTAGTCCAAAGCCTCTTAAGTAAGTCCAAAGCCTCCTAAGTCCAAAGCCTATTTAGTCCAAAGCCTATTTAGTCCAAAGCCTATTTAGTCCAAAGCCTCCTTAGTCCAAAGCCTCCTTAGTCCAAAGCCTCCTATGTCCAAAGCCTCCTATGTCCAAAGCCTCCTATGTCCAAAGACTCTTAAGTCCAAAGCCTCTTAAGTCCAAAGCCTCTTAAGTCCAAAGCCTCTTAAGTCCAAAGCCTCTTAAGTAAGTCCAAAGCCTCCTAAGTCCAAAGCCTCCTAAGTCCAAAGCCTCCTATGTCCAAAGCCTCTTAAGTCCAAAGCCTCTTAAGTCCAAAGCCTCCTAAGTCCAAAGCCTCCTAAGTCCAAATCCTCTTAAGTAACTCCAAAGCCTCTAAAGTCCAAAGCCTCTAAAGTCCAAAGCCTCTAAAGTCCAAAGCCTCTAAAGTCCAAAGCCTCTAATGTCCAAAGCCTCCTACGTCCAAAGCCTCCTACGTCCAAAGCCTCCTACGTCCAAAGCCTATTTAGTCCAAAGCCTCTTAAGTCCAAAGCCTATTTAGTCCAAAGCCTATTTAGTCCAAAGCCTATTTAGTCCAAAGCCTCCTAAGTCCAAAGCCTCCTAAGTCCAAACCTCCTAAGTGCAAAGCCTCCTAAGTGCAAAGCCTATTTAGTCCAAAGCCTATTTAGTCCAAAGCCTCTTAAGTCCAAAGCCTCTTAAGTCCAAAGCCTATTTAGTCCAAAGCCTATTTAGTCCAAAGCCTCCTAAGTCAAAAGCCTCCTAAGTCAAAAGCCTCCTAAGTCAAAAGCCTATTTAGTCCAAAGCCTCCTAAGTCCAAAGCCTCCTAAGTCCAATGCCTCCTAAGTCCAAAGCCTCCTAAGTCCAAAGCCTATTTAGTCCAAAGCCTATTTAGTCCAAAGCCTATTTAGTCCAAAGCCTATTTATTCCAAAGCCTCTAAGTCCAAACCCTCTAAGTCCAAAGCCTCTTAAGTAAGTCCAAAGCCTCTTAAGTAAGTCCAAAGCCTCTTAAGTCCAAAACCTGTTAAGTCAAAAGCCTCTTAAGTCCAAAGCCTCTTAAGTCCAAAGCCTCTTAAGTCCAAAGCCTATTTAGTCCAAAGCCTATTTAGTACAAAGCCTATTTAGTCCAAAGCCTCCTAAGTCCAAAGCCTCCTAAGTCCAAAGCCTATTTAGTCCAAAGCCACTTAAGTAAGTCCAAAGCCTCTTAAGTAAGTCCAAAGCCTCTTAAGTAAGTCCAAAGCCTCCTAAGTCCAAAGCCTCCTAAGTGCAAAGCCTATTTAGTCCAAAGCCTATTTAGTCCAAAGCCTATTTAGTCCAAAGCTTCCTAAGTCCAAAGCCTATTTAGTCCAAAGCCTCCTAAGTCCAAAGCCTCCTAAGTCCAAAGCCTCCTAAGTCTAAAGCCTCCTAAGTCCAAAGCCTCCTAAGTCCAAATGCTCCTAAGTCCAAATGCTCCGAAGTCCAAATGCTCCTAAGTCCAAAGCCTCTTAAGTAAGTCCAAAGCCTCTTAAGTAAGTCCAAAGCCTCTTAAGTAAGTCCAAAGCCTCCTAAGTCCAAAGCCTCCTAAGTGCAAAGCCTCCTAAGTAAGTGCAAAGCCTCTTAAGTCCAAAGCCTCTTAAGTCCAAAGCCTCCTAAGTCCAAAGCCTCCTAAGTTAAAAGCCTCCTAAGTCCAAATCCTCCTAAGTCCAAAGCCTATTTAGTCCAAAGCCTATTTAGGCCAAAGCCTATTTAGTCCAAAGCCTATTTAGTCCAAAGCCTCCTAAGTCCAAAGCCTCCTAAGTCCAAAGCCTATTTAGTCCAAAGCCTATTTAGTCCAAAGCCTATTTAGTCCAAAGCCTCTAAGTCCAAAGCCTCTTAAATAAGTCCAAAGCCTCTTAAGTAAATCCAAAGCCTCTTAAGTAAGTCCAAAGCCTCTTAAGTAAGTCCAAAGCCTCCTAAGTCCAAAGCCTCCTAAGTCCAAAGCCTATTTAGTCCAAAGTTTCCTAAGTCAAAAGCCTCCTAAGTCAAAAGCCTCCTAAGTCAAAAGCCTATTTAGTCCAAATCCTCCTAAGTCCAAAGCCTCTAAGTCCAAAGCCTCTAAGTCCAAAGCCTCTAAGTCCAAAGCCTCTAAGTCCAAAGCCTCTAAGTCCAAAGCCTCTTAAGTTAGTCCAAAGCCTCTTTAGTCCAAAGCTTCTAAAGTCCAAAGCCTATTTAGTCCAAAGCCTATTTAGTCCAAAGCCTCCTAAGTCCAAAGCCTATTTAGTCCAAAGCCTATTTAGTCCAAAGCCTCCTAAGTCCAAAGCCTATTTAGTCCAATGCCTCCTAAGTCCAAAGCCTATTTAGTCCAAAGCCTATTTAGTCCAAAGCCTATTTAGTCCAAAGCCTCCTAAGTAAGCCCAAAGCCTCCTAAGTAAGCCCAAAGCCTATTTAGTCAGTCCAAAGCCTCATAAGTAAGTCCAAAGCCTCTTAAGTAAGTCCAAAGCCTCCTAAGTCCAAAGCCTCCTAAGTCCAAAGCCTCCTAAGTCCAAAGCCTCCTAAGTCCAAAGCCTCCTAAGTCCAAAGCCTCCTAAGTCAGTCCAAAGCCTCTTAAGTCAGTCCAAAGCCTCCTAAGTCCAAAGCCTCCTAAGTCCAAAGCCTCCTAAGTCCAAAGCCTCCTAAGTCCAAAGCCTATTTAGTCCAAAGCCTCCTAAGTCCAAAGCCTCCTAAGTCCAAAGCCTCCTAAGTCCCAAGCCTCTTAAGTAAGTCCCAAGCCTCTTAAGTAAGTCCCAAGCCTCTTAAGTAAGTCCCAAGCCTCCTAAGTAAGCCCAAAGCCTCCTAAGTAAGCCCAAAGCCTCCTAAGTAAGTCCAAAGCCTATTTAGTCCAAAGCCTCCTAAGTAAGTCCAAAGCCTCCTAAGTAAGTCCAAAGCCTCTTAAGTAAGTCCAAAGCCTCCTAAGTCCAAAGCCTCCTAAGTGCAAAGCCTCCTAAGTGCAAAGCCTCCTAAGTGCAAAGCCTCCTAAGTGCAAAGCCTCCTAAGTGCAAAGCCTATTTAGTCCAAAGCCTATTTAGTCCAAAGCCTATTTAGTCCAAAGCCTCCTAAGTCCAAAGCCTCTTAAGTCCAAAGCCTCTTAAGTCCAAAGCCTATTTAGTCCAAAGCCTATTTAGTCCAAAGCCTATTTAGTCCAAAGCCTCCTAAGTCCAAAGCCTCCTAAGTCCAAAGCCTCCTAAGTCCAAATGCTCCTAAGTCCAAATGCTCCTAAGTCCAAAGCCTCTTAAGTAAGTCCAAAGCCTCTTAAGTAAGTCCAAAGCCTCCTAAGTCCAAAGCCTCCTAAGTCCAAAGCCTCCTAAGTGCAAAGCCTCCTAAGTAAGTGCAAAGCCTCCTAAGTAAGTGCAAAGCCTCTTAAGTGCAAAGCCTCTTAAGTGCAAAGCCTCTTAAGTGCAAAGCCTCTTAAGTCCAAAGCCTATTTAGTCCAAAGCCTATTTAGTCCAAAGCCTCTTAAGTCAGTCCAAAGCCTCTTAAGTCAGTCCAAAGCCTCCTAAGTCCTAAGCCTATTTAGTCCTAAGCCTATTTAGTCCAAAGCCTATTTAGTCCAAAGCCTATGTAGTCCAAAGCCTATTTAGTACAAAGCCTCCTAAGTCCAAAGCCTCCTAAGTCCAAAGCCTCCTAAGTCCAAAGCCTATTTAGTCCAAAGCCTCTAAGTCCAAAGCCTCTAAGTCCAAAGCCTCTAAGTCCAAAGCCTCTAAGTCCAAAGCCTCTTAAATAAGTCCAAAGCCTCTTAAGTAAGTCCAAAGCCTCCTAAGTCCAAAGCCTCCTAAGTCCAAAGCCTCCTAAGTCCAAAGCCTCCTAAGTCCAAAGCCTATTTAGTCCAAAGCCTCCTAAGTCCAAAGCCTATTTAGTCCAAAGCCTCCAAAGTCAAAAGCCTCCAAAGTCAAAAGCCTCCAAAGTCAAAAGCCTCCTAAGTCAAAAGCCTCCTAAGTCAAAAGCCTCCTAAGTCCAAAGCCTCCTAAGTCCAAAGCCTCCTAAGTCCAAAGCCTCCTAAGTCCAAAGCCTCTAAGTCCAAAGCCTCTTAAGTAAGTCCAAAGCCTCTTAAGTTAGTCCAAAGCCTCTTAAGTTAGTCCAAAGCCTCTTTAGTCCAAAGCTTCTAAAGTCCAAAGCCTATTTAGTCCAAAGCCTATTTAGTCCAAAGCCTCCTAAGTCCAAAGCCTATTTAGTCCAAAGCCTATTTAGTCCAAAGCCTCTTAAGTAAGTCCAAAGCCTCCTAAGTCCAAAGCCTATTTAGTCCAAAGCCTATTTAGTCCAAAGCCTATTTAGTCCAAAGCCTCCTTAGTCCAAAGCCTCCTTAGTCCAAAGCCTCCTATGTCCAAAGCCTCCTATGTCCAAAGCCTCCTATGTCCAAAGACTCTTAAGTCCAAAGCCTCTTAAGTCCAAAGCCTCTTAAGTCCAAAGCCTCTTAAGTCCAAAGCCTCTTAAGTAAGTCCAAAGCCTCCTAAGTCCAAAGCCTCCTAAGTCCAAAGCCTCCTATGTCCAAAGCCTCTTAAGTCCAAAGCCTCTTAAGTCCAAAGCCTCCTAAGTCCAAAGCCTCCTAAGTCCAAATCCTCTTAAGTAACTCCAAAGCCTCTAAAGTCCAAAGCCTCTAAAGTCCAAAGCCTCTAAAGTCCAAAGCCTCTAAAGTTCAAAGCCTCTAATGTCCAAAGCCTCCTACGTCCAAAGCCTCCTACGTCCAAAGCCTCCTACGTCCAAAGCCTCCTACGTCCAAAGCCTATTTAGTCCAAAGCCTCTTAAGTCCAAAGCCTATTTAGTCCAAAGCCTATTTAGTCCAAAGCCTATTTAGTCCAAAGCCTATTTAGTCCAAAGCCTCCTAAGTCCAAAGCCTCCTAAGTCCAAACCTCCTAAGTGCAAAGCCTCCTAAGTGCAAAGCCTATTTAGTCCAAAGCCTATTTAGTCCAAAGCCTCTTAAGTCCAAAGCCTCTTAAGTCCAAAGCCTATTTAGTCCAAAGCCTATTTAGTCCAAAGCCTCCTAAGTCAAAAGCCTCCTAAGTCAAAAGCCTCCTAAGTCAAAAGCCTATTTAGTCCAAAGCCTCCTAAGTCCAAAGCCTCCTAAGTCCAATGCCTCCTAAGTCCAAAGCCTATTTAGTCCAAAGCCTATTTAGTCCAAAGCCTATTTAGTCCAAAGCCTATTTAGTCCAAAGCCTATTTATTCCAAAGCCTCTAAGTCCAAACCCTCTAAGTCCAAAGCCTCTTAATTAAGTCCAAAGCCTCTTAAGTAAGTCCAAAGCCTCTTAAGTCCAAAACCTGTTAAGTCAAAAGCCTCTTAAGTCCAAAGCCTCTTAAGTCCAAAGCCTCTTAAGTCCAAAGCCTATTTAGTCCAAAGCCTATTTAGTACAAAGCCTATTTAGTCCAAAGCCTCCTAAGTCCAAAGCCTCCTAAGTCCAAAGCCTATTTAGTCCAAAGCCTCTTAAGTAAGTCCAAAGCCTCTTAAGTAAGTCCAAAGCCTCTTAAGTAAGTCCAAAGCCTCCTAAGTCCAAAGCCTCCTAAGTGCAAAGCCTATTTAGTCCAAAGCCTATTTAGTCCAAAGCCTATTTAGTCCAAAGCTTCCTAAGTCCAAAGCCTATTTAGTCCAAAGCCTCCTAAGTCCAAAGCCTCCTAAGTCCAAAGCCTCCTAAGTCCAAAGCCTCCTAAGTCTAAAGCCTCCTAAGTCCAAAGCCTCCTAAGTCCAAATGCTCCTAAGTCCAAATGCTCCGAAGTCCAAATGCTCCTAAGTCCAAAGCCTCTTAAGTAAGTCCAAAGCCTCTTAAGTAAGTCCAAAGCCTCTTAAGTAAGTCCAAAGCCTCCTAAGTCCAAAGCCTCCTAAGTGCAAAGCCTCCTAAGTAAGTGCAAAGCCTCTTAAGTCCAAAGCCTCTTAAGTCCAAAGCCTCCTAAGTCCAAAGCCTCCTAAGTTAAAAGCCTCCTAAGTCCAAATCCTCCTAAGTCCAAAGCCTATTTAGTCCAAAGCCTATTTAGGCCAAAGCCTATTTAGTCCAAAGCCTATTTAGTCCAAAGCCTCCTAAGTCCAAAGCCTCCTAAGTCCAAAGCCTCCTAAGTCCAAAGCCTATTTAGTCCAAAGCCTATTTAGTCCAAAGCCTATTTAGTCCAAAGCCTCTAAGTCCAAAGCCTCTTAAATAAGTCCAAAGCCTCTTAAGTAAATCCAAAGCCTCTTAAGTAAGTCCAAAGCCTCTTAAGTAAGTCCAAAGCCTCTTAAGTAAGTCCAAAGCCTCCTAAGTCCAAAGCCTCCTAAGTCCAAAGCCTATTTAGTCCAAAGTTTCCTAAGTCAAAAGCCTCCTAAGTCAAAAGCCTCCTAAGTCAAAAGCCTATTTAGTCCAAATCCTCCTAAGTTCAAAGCCTCTAAGTCCAAAGCCTCTAAGTCCAAAGCCTCTAAGTCCAAAGCCTCTAAGTCCAAAGCCTCTTAAGTTAGTCCAAAGCCTCTTTAGTCCAAAGCTTCTAAAGTCCAAAGCCTATTTAGTCCAAAGCCTATTTAGTCCAAAGCCTCCTAAGTCCAAAGCCTATTTAGTCCAAAGCCTATTTAGTCCAAAGCCTCCTAAGTCCAAAGCCTATTTAGTCCAATGCCTCCTAAGTCCAAAGCCTATTTAGTCCAAAGCCTATTTAGTCCAAAGCCTCCTAAGTAAGCCCAAAGCCTCCTAAGTAAGCCCAAAGCCTATTTAGTCAGTCCAAAGCCTCATAAGTAAGTCCAAAGCCTCTTAAGTAAGTCCAAAGCCTCCTAAGTCCAAAGCCTCCTAAGTCCAAAGCCTCCTAAGTCCAAAGCCTCCTAAGTCCAAAGCCTCTTAAGTCAGTCCAAAGCCTCTTAAGTCAGTCCAAAGCCTCCTAAGTCCAAAGCCTCCTAAGTCCAAAGCCTCCTAAGTCCAAAGCCTATTTAGTCCAAAGCCTCCTAAGTCCAAAGCCTCCTAAGTCCAAAGCCTCCTAAGTCCCAAGCCTCTTAAGTAAGTCCCAAGCCTCTTAAGTAAGTCCCAAGCCTCTTAAGTAAGTCCCAAGCCTCCTAAGTAAGCCCAAAGCCTCCTAAGTAAGCCCAAAGCCTCCTAAGTAAGTCCAAAGCCTATTTAGTCCAAAGCCTCCTAAGTAAGTCCAAAGCCTCCTAAGTAAGTCCAAAGCCTCTTAAGTAAGTCCAAAGCCTCCTAAGTCCAAAGCCTCCTAAGTCCAAAGCCTCCTAAGTGCAAAGCCTCCTAAGTGCAAAGCCTCCTAAGTGCAAAGCCTCCTAAGTGCAAAGCCTCCTAAGTGCAAAGCCTATTTAGTCCAAAGCCTATTTAGTCCAAAGCCTATTTAGTCCAAAGCCTATTTAGTCCAAAGCCTCCTAAGTCCAAAGCCTCTTAAGTCCAAAGCCTCTTAAGTCCAAAGCCTATTTAGTCCAAAGCCTATTTAGTCCAAAGCCTCCTAAGTACAAAGCCTCCTAAGTCCAAAGCCTCCTAAGTCCAAAGCCTCCTAAGTCCAAATGCTCCTAAGTCCAAATGCTCCTAAGTCCAAAGCCTCTTAAGTAAGTCCAAAGCCTCTTAAGTAAGTCCAAAGCCTCCTAAGTCCAAAGCCTCCTAAGTCCAAAGCCTCCTAAGTCCAAAGCCTCCTAAGTGCAAAGCCTCCTAAGTAAGTGCAAAGCCTCCTAAGTAAGTGCAAAGCCTCTTAAGTGCAAAGCCTCTTAAGTGCATAGCCTCTTAAGTGCAAAGCCTCTTAAGTCCAAAGCCTATTTAGTCCAAAGCCTATTTAGTCCAAAGCCTCTTAAGTCAGTCCAAAGCCTCTTAAGTCAGTCCAAAGCCTCCTAAGTCCTAAGCCTATTTAGTCCTAAGCCTATTTAGTCCAAAGCCTATTTAGTCCAAAGCCTATGTAGTCCAAAGCCTATTTAGTCCAAAGCCTATTTAGTCCAAAGCCTATTTAGTACAAAGCCTCCTAAGTCCAAAGCCTCCTAAGTCCAAAGCCTCCTAAGTCCAAAGCCTCCTAAGTCCAAAGCCTATTTAGTCCAAAGCCTCTAAGTCCAAAGCCTCTAAGTCCAAAGCCTCTAAGTCCAAAGCCTCTAAGTCCAAAGCCTCTTAAATAAGTCCAAAGCCTCTTAAGTAAGTCCAAAGCCTCCTAAGTCCAAAGCCTCCTAAGTCCAAAGCCTCCTAAGTCCAAAGCCTCCTAAGTCCAAAGCCTATTTAGTCCAAAGCCTCCTAAGTCCAAAGCCTATTTAGTCCAAAGCCTCCAAAGTCAAAAGCCTCCAAAGTCAAAAGCCTCCAAAGTCAAAAGCCTCCTAAGTCAAAAGCCTCCTAAGTCCAAAGCCTCCTAAGTCCAAAGCCTCCTAAGTCCAAAGCCTCCTAAGTCCAAAGCCTCTAAGTCCAAAGCCTCTTAAGTAAGTCCAAAGCCTCTTAAGTTAGTCCAAAGCCTCTTAAGTTAGTCCAAAGCCTCTTTAGTCCAAAGCTTCTAAAGTCCAAAGCCTATTTAGTCCAAAGCCTATTTAGTCCAAAGCCTCCTAAGTCCAAAGCCTATTTAGTCCAAAGCCTATTTAGTCCAAAGCCTCCTAAGTCCAAAGCCTATTTAGTCCAAAGCCTCCTAAGTCCAAAGCCTATTTAGTCCAAAGCCTATTTAGTCCAAAGCCTATTTAGTCCAAAGCCTCCTAAGTAAGCCCAAAGCCTCCTAAGTAAGCCCAAAGCCTCCTAAGTAAGCCCAAAGCCTATTTAGTCAGTCCAAAGCCTAAGTAAGTCCAAAGCCTCCTAAGTAAGTCCAAAGCCTCCTAAGTAAGTCCAAAGCCTCCTAAGTAAGTCCAAAGCCTCCTAAGTAAGTCCAAAGCCTCCTAAGTCCAAAGCCTCCTAAGTCCAAAGCCTCTTAAGTCAGTCCAAAGCCTCTTAAGTCAGTCCAAAGCCTCCTAAGTCCAAAGCCTCCTAAGTCCAAAGCCTATTTAGTCCAAAGCCTCCTAAGTCCAAAGCCTCTTAAGTAAGTCCCAAGCCTCTTAAGTAAGTCCCAAGCCTCCTAAGTAAGTCCCAAGCCTCCTAAGTAAGTCCCAAGCCTCCTAAGTAAGTCCAAAGCCTCCTAAGTAAGTCCAAAGCCTCCTAAATAAGTCCAAAGCCTCCTAAGTAAGTCCAAAGCCTCCTAAATATGTCCAAAGCCTCCTAAGTCCAAAGCCTCTTTAGTCCAAAGCCTCCTAAGTCCAAAGCCTCCTAAGTCCAAAGCCTCCTAAGTCCAAAGCCTCCTAAGTCCAAAGCCTCTTTAGTCCAAAGCCTCTTATGTCCAAAGCCTCTTAAGTCCAAACCCTATTTAGTCCAAAGCCTATTTAGTCCAAAGCCTCCTAAGTCCAAAGCCTATTTAGTCCAAAGCCTCCTAATTCCAAATCCTCCTAAGTCCAAAGCCTATTTAGTCCATAGCCTCTTAAGTAAGTCCAAAGCCTCTTAAGTAAGTCCAAAGCCTCCTAAGCCCAAAGCCTCCTAAGTCCAAAGCCTCCTAAGTCCAAAGCCTATTTAGTCCAAAGCCTCTTAAGTTAGTCCAAAGCCTCTTAAGTAAGTCCAAAGCCTCTTAAGTAAATCCAAAGCCTCCTAAGTCCAAAGCCTCCTAAGTCCAAAGCCTCCTAAGTCCAAAGCCTATTTAGTCCAAAGCCTATTTAGTCCAAAGCCTATTTAGTCCAAAGCCTCTTAAGTAAGTCCAAAGCCTCTTAAGTAAGTCCAAAGCCTCCTAAGTCCAAAGCCTCCTAAGTCCAAAGCCTCCTAAGTCCAAAGCCTCCTAAGTCAGTCCAAAGCCTGTTAAGTCAGTCCAAAGCCTCTTAAGTCAGTCCAAACCCTCCTAAGTCCAAAGCCTCCTAAGTCCCAAGCCTCTTAAGTAAGTCCCAAGCCTCTTAAGTAAGTCCCAAGCCTCTTAAGTAAGTCCCAAGCCTCTTAAGTAAGTCCCAAGCCTCTTAAGTAAGTCCCAAGCCTCTAAGTCCAAAGCCTCTTATTTCCAAAGCCTATTAAGTAAGTCCAAAGCCTCTTAAGTAAGTCCAAAGCCTCTAAGTCCAAAGCCTCTTTAGTCCAAAGCCTCTAAGTCCAAAGCCTCTTAAGTCCAAAGCCTCTTAAGTCCAAAGCCTCTTATGTCCAAAGCCTCTTAAGTCCAAAGCCTCTTATGTCCAAAGCCTCCTAAGTCCAAAGCCTCCTAAGTCCAAAGCCTCCTAAGTCCAAAGCCTCTTTAGTCCAAAGCCTCTAAGTCCAAAGCCTCTTTAGTCCAAAGCCTCCTTAGTCCAAAGCCTCTTTAGTCCAAAGCCTCCTTAGTCCAAAGCCTCTTATGTCCAAAGCCTCTTATGTCCAAAGCCTATTTAGTCCAAAGCCTATTTAGTCCAAAGCCTCTTAAGTAAGTCCAAAGCCTCCTAAGTCCAAAGCCTCCTAAGTCCAAAGCCTCCTAAGTCCAAAGCCTCCTAAGTAAGTCCAAAGCCTCCTAAGTAAGTCCAAAGCCTCCTAAGTAAGTCCAAAGCCTCTAAAGTCCAAAGCCTCTAAAGTCCAAAGCCTCTAAAGTCCAAAGCCTCCTACGTCCAAAGCCTCCTACGTCCAAAGCCTCCTACGTCCAAAGCCTATTTAGTCCAAAGCCTATTTAGTCCAAAGCCTATTTAGTCCAAAGCCTCCTAAGTCCAAAGCCTATTTAGTCCAAAGCCTATTTAGTCCAAAGCCTATTTAGTCCAAAGCCTATTCAGTCCAAAGCCTCCTAAGTCCAAAGCCTCCTAAGTCCAAACCTCCTAAGTGCAAAGCCTCCTAAGTGCAAAGCCTCCTAAGTGCAAAGCCTCCTAAGTGCAAAGCCTATTTAGTCCAAAGCCTATTTAGTCCAAAGCCTATTTAGTCCAAAGCCTCTTAAGTCCAAAGCCTCTTAAGTCCAAAGCCTCTTAAGTCCAAAGCCTCCTAAGTCAAAAGCCTCCTAAGTCAAAAGCCTCCTAAGTCAAAAGCCTATTTAGTCCAAAGCCTCCTAAGTCCAAAGCCTCCTAAGTCCAAAGCCTCCTAAGTCCAAAGCCTATTTAGTCCAAAGCCTATTTATTCCAAAACCTCTAAGTCCAAAGCCTCTTAAGTAAGTCCAAAGCCTCTTAAGTAAGTCCAAAGCCTCTTAAGTAAGTCCAAAGCCTCCTAAGTAAGTCCAAAGCCTCCTAAGTCCAAAGCCTCCTAAGTCCAAAGCCTCTTAAGTCAGTCCAAAGCCTCTTAAGTCAGTCCAAAGCCTCTTAAGTCAGTCCAAAGCCTCTTAAGTCAGTCCAAACCCTCCTAAGTCCAAAGCCTCCTAAGTCCAAAGCCTCCTAAGTCCAAAGCCTCTTAAGTAAGTCCCAAGCCTCTTAAGTAAGTCCCAAGCCTCTTAAGTAAGTCCCAAGCCTCTTAAGTAAGTCCCAAGCCTCTTAAGTAAGTCCCAAGCCTCTAAGTCCAAAGCCTCTTATTTCCAAAGCCTATTAAGTAAGTCCAAAGCCTCTTAAGTAAGTCCAAAGCCTCTAAGTCCAAAGCCTCTTTAGTCCAAAGCCTACTTATTCCAAAGCCTCCTTAGTCCAAAGTCTCCTAAGTCCAAAGCCTCTTATGTCCAAAGCCTCTTAAGTCCAAAGCCTCTTAAGTCCAAAGCCTCCTAAGTCCAAAGCCTCCTAAGTCCAAAGCCTCCTAAGTCCAAAGCCTCTAAGTCCAAAGCCTCTTTAGTCCAAAGCCTCCTTAGTCCAAAGCCTCCTAAGTCCAAAGCCTCCTAAGTCCAAAGCCTCCTAAGTCCAAAGCCTATTTAGTCCAAAGCCTATTTAGTCCAAAGCCTATTTAGTCCAAAGCCTCTTAAGTAAGTCCAAAGCCTCCTAAGTCCAAAGCCTCCTAAGTCCAAAGCCTCCTAAGTCCAAAGCCTCCTAAGTAAGTCCAAAGCCTAATAAGTCCAAAGCCTCCTAAGTCCAAATCCTCTTAAGTAAGTCCAAAGCCTCTCAAGTCCAAAGCCTCTCAAGTCCAAAGCCTCTAAATTTCAAAGCCTCTAAATTCCAAAGCCTCCTACGTCCAAAGCCTCCTACGTCCAAAGCCTGTTTAGTCCAAAGCCTATTTAGTCCAAAGCCTCTTAAGTCCAAAGCCTCTTAAGTCCAAAGCCTATTTAGTCCAAAGCCTCCTAAGTCCAAACCTCCTAAGTGCAAAGCCTCCTAAGTGCAAAGCCTCCTAAGTGCAAAGCCTCCTAAGTGCAAAGCCTATTTAGTCCAAAGCCTATTTAGTCCAAAGCCTCTTAAGTCCAAAGCCTCTTAAGTCCAAAGCCTCTTAAGTAAGTCCAAAGCCTCCTAAGTCCAAAGCCTCCTAAGTCCAAAGCCTCCTAAGTCCAAAGCCTCCTAAGTCCAAAGCCTCCTAAGTCCAAACCTCCTAAGTGCAAAGCCTCCTAAGAGCAAAGCCTATTTAGTCCAAAGCCTATTTAGTCCAAAGCCTATTTAGCCCAAAGCCTATTAAGTCCAAAGCCTCTTAAGTCCAAAGCCTATTTAGTCCAAAGCCTATTTAGTCCAAAGCCTATTTAGTCCAAAGCCTCCTAAGTCAAAAGCCTATTTAGTCCAAAGCCTATTTAGTCCAAAGCCTATTTAGTCCAAAGCCTATTTAGTCCAAAGCCTCCTAAGTCCAAAGCCTCCTAAGTCCAAAGCCTCCTAAGTCCAAAGCCTATTTAGTCCAAAGCCTATTTAGTCCAAAGCCTCTAAGTCCAAAGCCTCTAAGTCCAAAGCCTCTTAAATAAGTGCAAAGCCTCTTAAATAAGTGCAAAGCCTCTTAAATAAGTCCAAAGCCTCTTAAATAAGTCCAAAGCCTCTTAAGTCCAAAGCCTCTTAAGTCCAAAGCCTATTTAGTCCAAAGCCTCCTAAGTCCAAAGCCTCCTAAGTCCAAAGCCTCCTAAGTCCAAAGCCTATTTAGTCCAAAGCCTATTTAGTCCAAAGCCTATTTAGTCCAAAGCCTCTTAAGTCCAAAGCCTCTAAGTCCAAAGCCTCTAAGTCCAAAGCCTCCTAAGTCCAAAGCCTCTTAAGTAAGTCCAAAGCCTCTTAAGTAAGTCCAAAGCCTCTTAAGTAAGTCCAAAGCCCCTTATTTCCAAAGCCTCTTAAGTAAGTCCAAAGCCTCTTAAGTAAGACCAAAGCCTCTTAAGTAAGTCCAAAGCCACTTAAGTAAGTCCAAAGCCTCTTAACTAAGTCCAAAGCCTATTATTTCCAAAGCCTCTTATTTCCAAAGCCTCTTATTTCCAAAGCCTCTTAAGTAAGTCCAAAGCCTCTTAAGTAAGTCCAAAGCCACTTAAGTAAGTCCAAAGCCACTTAAGTAAGTCCAAAGCCTCTTAACTAAGTCCAAAGCCTATTATTTCCAAAGCCTCTTATTTCCAAAGCCTCTTAAGTAAGTCCAAAGCCTCCTAAGTCCAAAGCCTCCTAAGTCCAAAGCCTCCTAAGTGCAAAGCCTCTTTAGTCCAAAGCCTATTTAGTCCAAAGCCTATTTAGTCCAAAGCCCCTTAAGTCTAAAGCCCTTTAAGTCCAAAGCCTATTTAGTCCAAAGCCTCCTTAGTCCAAAGCCTATTTAGTCCAAAGCCTCCTTAGTCCAAAGCCTCCTAAGTCCAAAGCCTCCTTAGTCCAAAGCCTCCTAAGTCCAAAGCCTCCTTAGTCCAAAGCCTCCTAAGTCCAAAGCCTCCTAAGTCCAAAGCCTCCTAAGTCCAAAGTCTATTTAGTCCAAAGTCTATTTAGTCCAAAGCCTCCTAAGTCCAAAGCCTCCTAAGTCCAAAGCCTCTTAAGTAAGTCCAAAGCCTCCAAAGTCCAAAGCCTCCAAAGTCCAAAGCCTCCAAAGTCCAAAGCCTCCAAAGTCCAAAGCCTCTTAAGAAAGTCCAAAGCCTCTTAAGAAAGTCCAGAGCCTCCTAAGTCCAGAGCCTCCTAAGTCCAGAGCCTCCTAAGTCCAGAGCCTCCTAAGTCCAAAGCCTCCTAAGTAAGTCCAAAGCCTCTTAAGTAAGTCCAAAGCCTCTTAAGTAAGTCCAAAGCCTCTTAAGAAAGTCCAAAGCCTCTTAAGAAAGTCCAAAGCCTCTTAAGTAAGTCCAAAGCCTCTTAAGTAAGTCCAGAGCCTCCTAAGTCCAGAGCCTCCTAAGTCCAGAGCCTCCTAAGTCCAGAGCCTCCTAAGTCCAGAGCCTCCTAAGTCCAAAGCCTCCTAAGTCCAAAGCCTCTTAAGTAAGTCCAAAGCCTCTTAAGTAAGTCCAAAGCCTCTTAAATAAGTCCAAAGTCTCTTAAGTCCAAAGCCTCTTTAGTCCAAAGCCTATTTAGTCCAAAGCCTATTTAGTCCAAAGCCTCTTAATTCCAAAGCCTCTTAATTCCAAAGCCTATTTAGTCCAAAGCCTCTAAGTCCAAAGCCTCTAAGTCCAAAGCCTATTTAGTCCAAAGCCTATTTAGTCCAAAGCCTATTTAGTCCAAAGCCTATTTAGTTCAAAGGCTATTTAGTTCAAAGCCTCCTAAGTCCAAAGCCTCCTAAGTCCAAAACCTATTTAGTCCAAAGCCTATTTAGTCCAAAGCCTCCTAAGTCCAAATCCTCCTAAGTCCAAAGCCTCCTAAGTCCAAAGCCTCCTAAGTCGAAAGCCTCCTAAGTCCAAAGCATCTTAAGTCGAAAGCCTCTTAAGTCGAAAGCCTCCTAAGTCGAAAGCCTCCTAAGTCCAAAGGCTATTTAGTCCAAAGCCTCTTAAGTCCAAAGCCTATTTAGTCCAAAGCCTCTTAAGTCCAAAGCCTCCTAAGTCCAAAGCCTCCTAAGTCCAAAGCCTCCTAAGTCCAAAGCCTCCTAAGTCCAAAGCCTATTTAGTCCAAAGCCTATTTAGTCCAAAGCCTCTTAAGTAAGTCCAAAGCCTCTTAAGTAAGTCCAAAGCCTCTTAAGTAAGTCCAAAGACTGCCCCCAGGTCCAAAGCCTCTTAAGTAAGTCCAAAGCCTCTTAATTAAGTCCAAAGCCTGCCTCAAAGTCCAAAGCCCAAAGCCTCAAAGTCCAAAGCCCAAAGCCTCAAAGTCCAAAGCCCAAAGCCTCAAAGTCCAAAGCCCAAAGCCTCAAAGTCCAAAGCCTCAAACTCCAAAGCCCAAAGCCTCACAGTCCAAAGCCCAAAGCCTCAAAGCCTCAAAGCCCAAAGCCTCAAAGTCCAAAGCCTCTTAAGTCCAAAGCCTCTTTAGTCCAAAGCCTATTTAGTCCAAAGCCTATTTAGTCCAAAGCCTCTTAATTCCAAAGCCTCTTAATTCCAAAGCCTATTTAGTCCAAAGCCTCTAAGTCCAAAGCCTCTAAGTCCAAAGCCTATTTAGTCCAAAGCCTATTTAGTCCAAAGCCTATTTAGTCCAAAGCCTATTTAGTTCAAAGGCTATTTAGTTCAAAGCCTCCTAAGTCCAAAGCCTCCTAAGTCCAAAACCTATTTAGTCCAAAGCCTATTTAGTCCAAAGCCTCCTAAGTCCAAATCCTCCTAAGTCCAAAGCCTCCTAAGTCCAAAGCCTCCTAAGTCGAAAGCCTCCTAAGTCCAAAGCATCTTAAGTCGAAAGCCTCTTAAGTCGAAAGCCTCCTAAGTCGAAAGCCTCCTAAGTCCAAAGGCTATTTAGTCCAAAGCCTCTTAAGTCCAAAGCCTATTTAGTCCAAAGCCTCCTAAGTCCAAAGCCTCCTAAGTCCAAAGCCTCCTAAGTCCAAAGCCTCCTAAGTCCAAAGCCTCCTAAGTCCAAAGCCTATTTAGTCCAAAGCCTCTTAAGTAAGTCCAAAGCCTCTTAAGTAAGTCCAAAGCCTCTTAAGTAAGTCCAAAGACTGCCTCCAGGTCCAAAGCCTCTTAAGTAAGTCCAAAGCCTCTTAATTAAGTCCAAAGCCTGCCTCAAAGTCCAAAGCCCAAAGCCTCAAAGTCCAAAGCCCAAAGCCTCAAAGTCCAAAGCCCAAAGCCTCAAAGTCCAAAGCCCAAAGCCTCAAAGTCCAAAGCCTCAAAGTCCAAAGCCTCAAACTCCAAAGCCCAAAGCCTCACAGTCCAAAGCCCAAAGCCTCAAAGTCCAAAGCCCAAAGCCTCAAAGTCCAAAGCCCAAAGCCTCAAAGCCTCAAAGCCTCAAAGCCCAAATCCTCAAAGCCCAAAGCCCAAAGCCCCAAAGCCCAAAGCCCCAAAGCCCCAAAGTCCAGGCCTCAAAGTCCAAAGCCCAAAGCCTCAAAGTCCAAAGCCCAAAGCCTCAAAGCCTCAAAGCCCAAAGCCTCAAAGTCCAAAGCCTCAAAGCCTCAAAGTCCAAAGCCCCAGAGCCTCAAAGTCCAAAGCCCAAAGCCTCAAAGTCCAAAGCCCAAAGCCTCAAAGTCCAAAGCCCAAAGCCTCAAAGTCCAAAGCCCAAAGCCTCAAAGCCTCAAAGCCCAAAGCCTCAAAGTCCAAAGTCCAAAGCCTCAAACTCCAAAGCCCAAAGCCTCACAGTCCAAAGCCCAAAGCCACAAAGTCCAAAGCCCAAAGCCTCAAAGTCCAAAGCCCAAAGCCTCAAAGTCCAAAGCCCAAAGCCTCAAAGCCTCAAAGCCTCAAAGCCCAAATCCTCAAAGCCCAAAGCCCAAAGCCCCAAAGCCCAAAGCCCCAAAGTCCAAAGCCCCAAAGTCCAAAGCCTCAAAGTCCAAAGCCCAAAGCCTCAAAGTCCAAAGCCCAAAGCCTCAAAGTCCAAAGCCCAAAGCCTCAAAGCCCAAAGCCTCAAAGTCCAAAGCCTCAAAGCCTCAAAGTCCAAAGCCTCAAAGCCTCAAAGTCCAAAGCCCCAGAGCCTCAAAGTCCAAAGCCCAAAGCCTCAAAGTCCAAAGCCCAAAGCCTCAAAGTCCAAAGCCTCAAACTCCAAAGCCCAAAGCCTCACAGTCCAAAGCCCAAAGCCACAAAGTCCAAAGCCCAAAGCCTCAAAGTCCAAAGCCCAAAGCCTCAAAGCCTCAAAGGCTCAAAGCCCAAATCCTCAAAGCCCAAAGCCCAAAGCCCCAAAGCCCAAAGCCCCAAAGTCCAAAGCCCCAACGTCCAAAGCCTCAAAGTCCAAAGCCCAAAGCCTCAAAGTCCAAAGCCCAAAGCCTCAAAGTCCAAAGCCCAAAGCCTCAAAGCCCAAAGCCTCAAAGTCCAAAGCCTCAAAGCCTCAAAGTCCAAAGCCCCAGAGCCTCAAAGTCCAAAGCCCCAGAGCCTCAAAGACCAAAGCCCAAAGCCTCAAAGTCCAAAGCCCAAAGCCTCAAAGTCCAAAGCCCAAAGCCTCAAAGTCCAAAGCCCAAAGCCTCAAACTCCAAAGCCCAAAGCCTCACAGTCCAAAGCCCAAAGCCACAAAGTCCAAAGCCCAAAGCCTCAAAGCCCAAAGCCTCAAAGCCTCAAAGCCTCAAAGCCCAAAGCCTCAAAGCCCAAAGCCCAAAGCCCCAAAGCCCAAAGCCCCAAAGCCCCAAAGTCCAAAGCCCCAAAGTCCAAAGCCCAAAGCCTCAAAGTCCAAAGCCCAAAGCCTCAAAGTCCAAAGCCCAAAGCCTCAAAGCCTCAAAGCCCAAAGCCTCAAAGTTCAAAGCCTCAAAGCCTCAAAGCCTCAAAGTCCAAAGGCCCAAAGCCTCAAAGTCCAAAGCCCCAGAGCCTCAAAGTCCAAAGCCCAAAGCCTCAAAGTCCAAAGCCCAAAGCCTCAAAGTCCAAAGCCCAAAGCCTCAAAGTCCAAAGCCCAAAGCCTCAAAGTCCAAAGCCTCAAACTCCAAAGCCCAAAGCCTCAAACTCCAAAGCCCAAAGCCACAAAGTCCAAAGCCCAAAGCCTAAAAGTCCAAAGCCCAAAGCCTCAAAGTCCAAAGCCCAAAGCCTCAAAGCCCCAAAGCCCCAAAGTCCAAAGCCCCAAAGTCCAAAGCCCAAAGCCTCAAAGTCCAAAGTCCAAAGCCTCAAAGTCCAAAGCCCAAAGCCTCAAAGTCCAAAGCCCAAAGCCTCAAAGTCCAAAGCCTCAAAGCCTCAAAGTCCAAAGCCCCAGAGCCTCAAAGTCCAAAGCCCGAGAGCCTCAAAGTCCAAAGCCCGAGAGCCTCAAAGTCCAAAGCCCCAGAGCCTCAAAGTCCAAAGCCCCAGAGCCTCAAAGTCCAAAGCCCAAAGCCTCAAAGTCCAAAGCCCCAGAGCCTCAAAGTCAAAAGCCCCAGAGCCTCAAAGTCCAAAGCCCAAAGCCTCAAAGTCCAAAGCCCAAAGTCTCAAAGTCCAAAGTCTCAAAGTCCAAAGCCTCAAAGTCCAAAGCCTCAAAGTCCAAAGCCCAAAGCCTCAAAGTCCAAAGCCCAAAGCCTCAAAGCCCAAAGCCCAAAGCCTGCCTCAAAGTCCAAAGCCTGCCTCAAAGTCCAAAGCCTGCCTCAAAGTCCAAAGCCTCTTAAGTAAGTCCAAAGCCTCTTAAGTAAGTCCAAAGCCTCTTAAGTAAGTCCAAAGCCTGCCTCAAAGTCCAAAGCCTCTTAAGTAAGTCCAAAGCCTGCCTCAAAGTCCAAAGCCTCTTAAGTAAGTCCAAAGCCTGCCTCAAAGTCCAAAGCCTCTTAAGTAAGTCCAAAGCCTGCCTCAAAGTCCAAAGCCTCTTAAGTAAGTCCAAAGCCTGCATCAAAGTCCAAAGCCTCTTAAGTAAGTCCAAAGCCTGCCTCAAAGTCCAAAGCCTGCCTCAAAGTCCAAAGCCTGCCTCAAAGTCCAAAGCCTGCCTCAAAGTCCAAAGCCTCTTAAGTAAGTCCAAAGCCTGCCTCAAAGTCCAAAGCCTCTTAAGTAAGTCCAAAGCCTGCCTCAAAGTCCAAAGCCTGCCTCAAAGTCCAAAGCCTGCCTCAAAGTCCAAAGCCTGCCTCAAAGTCCAAAGCCTGCCTCAAAGTCCAAAGCCTCTTAAGTAAGTCCAAAGCCTCTTAAGTAAGTCCAAAGCCTGCCTCAAAGTCCAAAGCCTCTTAAGTAAGTCCAAAGCCTCTTAAGTAAGTCCAAAGCCTCTTAAGTAAGTCCAAAGCATCTTAAGTAAGTACAAAGCCTCTTAAGTAAGTCCAAAGCCTCTTAAGTAAGTCCAAAGCCTGCCTCAAAGTCAAAAGCCTGCCTCAAAGTCCAAAGCCTGCCTCAAAGTCCAAAGCCTGCCTCAAAGTCCAAAGCCTCTTAAGTAAGTCCAAAGCCTCTGAAGTAAGTCCAAAGCCTCTTAAGTAAGTCCAAAGCCTCTTAAGTAAGTCCAAAGCCTCTTAAGTAAGTCCAAAGCCTGCCTCAAAGTCCAAAGCCTCTTAAGTAAGTCCAAAGCCTGCCTCAAAGTCCAAAGCCTCTTAAGTAAGTCCAAAGCCTGCCTCAAAGTCCAAAGCCTCTTAAGTAAGTCCAAAGCCTCTTAAGTAAGTCCAAAGCCTCTTAAGTAAGTCCAAAGCCTGCCTCCAGGTCCAAAACCTCTTAAGTAAGTCCAAAGCCTCTTAAGTAAGTCCAAAGCCTGCCTCAAAGTCCAAAGCCCAAAGCCTCAAAGTCCAAAGCCCAAAGCCTCAAAGTCCAAAGCCAAAAGCCTCAAAGTCCAAAGCCCAAAGCCTCAAAGTCCAAAGCCCAAAGCCTCAAAGTCCAAAGCCCAAAGCCTCAAAGTCCAAAGCCCAAAGCCTCAAAGTCCAAAGCCTCACAGTCCAAAGCCCAAAGCCTCAAAGTCCAAAGCCCAAAGCCTCAAAGTCCAAAGCCCAAAGCCTCAAAGTCCAAAGCCCAAAGCCTCAAAGCCTCAAAGCCTCAAAGCCCAAATCCTCAAAGCCCAAAGCCCCAAAGCCCAAAGCCCAAAGCCCCAAAGTCCAAAGCCTCAAAGTCCAAAGCCCAAAGCCTCAAATTCCAAAGCCCAAAGCCTCAAAGTCCAAAGCCCAAAGCCTCAAAGCCTCAAAGCCCAAAGCCTCAAAGTCCAAAGCCTCAAAGCCTCAAAGTCCAAAGCCCCAGAGCCTCAAAGTCCAAAGCCCAAAGCCTCAACGTCCAAAGCCCAAAGCCTCAAAGTCCAAAGCCCAAAGCCTCAAAGTCCAAAGCCCAAAGCCTCAAAGTCCAAAACCTCAAACTCCAAAGCCCAAAGCCTCACAGTCCAAAGCCCAAAGCCACAAAGTCCAAAGCCCAAAGCCTCAAAGTCCAAAGCCCAAAGCCTCAAAGCCTCAAAGCCTCAAAGCCCAAAGCCCAAAGCCCCAAAGCCCAAAGCCCCAAAGCCCCAAAGCCCAAAGCCCCAAAGTCCAAAGCCTCAAAGTCCAAAGCCCAAAGCCTCAAAGTCCAAAGCCCAAAGCCTCAAAGTCCAAAGCCCAAAGCCTCAAAGTCCAAAGCCTCAAAGCCTCAAAGTCCAAAGCCCCAGAGCCTCAAAGTCCAAAGCCCAAAGCCTCAAAGTCCAAAGCCCAAAGCCTCAAAGTCCAAAGCCCAAAGCCTCAAAGTCCAAAGCCCAAAGCCTCAAAGTCCAAAGCCCAAAGCCTCAAAGTCCAAAGCCCAAAGCCTCAAAGCCCCAAAGCCCCAAAGTCCAAAGCCCCAAAGCCCCAAAATCCAAAGCCCCAAAGTCCAAAGCCCAAAGCCTCAAAGTCCAAACCCAAAGCCTCAAAGTCCAAAGCCCAAAGCCTCAAAGCCCAAAGCCCAAAGCCTCAAAGTCCAAAGCCTCAAAGCCTCAAAGTCCAAAGCCCCAGAGCCTCAAAGTCCAAAGCCCCAGAGCCTCAAAGTCCAAAGCCCCAGAGCCTCAAAGTCCAAAGCCCAAAGCCTCAAAGTCCAAAGCCCCAGAGCCTCAAAGTCCAAAGCCCCAGAGCCTCAAAGTCCAAAGCCCCAGAGCCTCAAAGTCCAAAGCCCAAAGTCTCAAAGTCCAAAGCCCCAGAGCCTCAAAGTCCAAAGCCCCAGAGCCTCAAAGTCCAAAGCCCCAGAGCCTCAAAGTCCAAAGCCAAAAGCCTCAAAGTCCAAAGCCCAAAGCCTCAAAGTCCAAAGCCCAAAGCCCAAAGCCTCAAAGCCGAAAGCCTCAAAGCCGAAAGCCCAAAGCCTCAAAGCCGGCCTCAAAGCCCAAAGCCGGCCTCAAAGCCCAAAGCCTGCCTCAAAACCCAAAGCCTGCCTCAAAACCCAAGCCTCAAAGCCCAAAGCCCAAAGCCTCAAAGCCCAAAGCCCAAAGCCTCAAAGTCCAAAGCCCAAAGCCTCAAAGTCCAAAGCCCAAAGCCTCAAAGTCCAAAGCCCAAAGCCTCAAAGTCCAAAGCCCAAAGCCTCAAAGCCCAAAGCCCAAAGCCTCAAAGCCCAAAGCCCAAAGCCTCAAAGCCCAAATCCCAAAGCCTGCCTCAAAGTCCAAATCCCAAAGCCTGCCTCAAAGTCCAAAGCCTGCCTCAAAGTCCAAAGCCTGCCTCAAAGTCCAAAGCCTGCCTCAAAGTCCAAAGCCTCTTAAGTAAGTCCAAAGCCTCTTAAGTAAGTCCAAAGCCTCTTAAGTAAGTCCAAATCCTGCCTCCAGGTCCAAAGCCTCTTAAGTAAGTCCAAAGCCTGCCTCAAAGTCCAAAGCCCAAAGCCTCAAAGTCCAAAGCCCAAAGCCTCAAAGTCCAAAGCCCAAAGCCTCAAAGTCCAAAGCCTCAAACTCCAAAGCCCAAAGCCTCACAGTCCAAAGCCCAAAGCCTCAAAGTCCAAAGCCCAAAGCCTCAAAGTCCAAAGCCCAAAGCCTCAAAGCCTCAAAGCCTCAAAGCCCAAATCCTCAAAGCCCAAATCCTCAAAGCCCAAAGCCCAAAGCCCCAAAACCCCAAAGCCCCAAAGTCCAAAGCCCAAAGCCTCAAAGTCCAAAGCCTCAAAGCCTCAAAGCCCAAAGCCTCAAAGCCCAAAGCCTCAAAGCCTCAAAGTCCAAAGCCCAAAGCCTCAAAGTCCAAAGCCCAAAGCCTCAAAGTCCAAAGCCCAAAGCCTCAAAGTCCAAAGCCTCAAACTCCAAAGCCCAAAGCCTCACAGTCCAAAGCCCAAAGCCACAAAGTCCAAAGCCCAAAGCCACAAAGTCCAAAGCCCAAAGCCTCAAAGCCTCAAAGCCTCAAAGCCCAAAGCCCCAAAGCCCCAAAGTCCAAAGCCCCAAAGTCCAAAGCCCCAAAGTCCAAAGCCCCAAAGTCCAAAGCCCAAAGCCTCAAAGTCCAAAGCCCAAAGCCTCAAAGTCCAAAGCCCAAAGCCTCAAAGCCTCAAAGCCCAAAGCCTCAAAGTCCAAAGCCTCAAAGCCTCAAAGTCCAAAGCCCCAGAGCCTCAAAGTCCAAAGCCCCAGAGCCTCAAAGTCCAAAGCCCAAAGCCTCAAAGTCCAAAGCCCAAAGCCTCAAAGTCCAAAGCCCAAAGCCTCAAAGTCCAAAGCCCAAAGCCTCAAAGTCCAAAGCCCAAAGCCTCAAAGTCCAAAGTCCAAAGCCTCAAACTCCAAAGCCTCAAACTCCAAAGCCTCAAACTCCAAAGCCCAAAGCCTCAAAGTCCAAAGCCCAAAGTCACAAAGTCCAAAGCCCAAAGCCTCAAAGTCCAAAGCCCAAAGCCTCAAAGTCCAAAGCCCAAAGCCCCAAAGCCCCAAAGCCCCAAAGTCCAAAGCCCCAAAGTCCAAAGCCCAAAGCCTCAAAGTCCAAAGCCTCAAAGCCTCAAAGTCCAAAGCCCCAGAGCCTCAAAGTCCAAAGCCCAAAGCCTCAAAGTCCAAAGCCCAAAGCCTCAAAGTCCAAAGCCTCAAACTCCAAAGCCCAAAGCCACAAAGTCCAAAGCCCCAAAGTCCAAAGCCCAAAGCCCAAAGCCTCAAAGCCCAAAGCCCAAAGCCTCAAAGTCCAAAGCCCCAAAGTCCAAAGCCCAAAGCCTCAAAGTCCAAAGCCCAAAGCCTCAAAGCCTCAAAGCCTCAAAGCCCAAAGCCCAAAGCCCCAAAGCCCAAAGCCCCAAAGCCCCAAAGCCCCAAAGCCCAAAGCCCCAAAGTCCAAAGCCTCAAAGTCCAAAGCCCAAAGCCTCAAAGCCCAAAGCCCAAAGCCTCAAAGTCCAAAGCCCAAAGCCTCAAAGTCCAAAGCCTCAAAGCCTCAAAGTCCAAAGCCCCAGAGCCTCAAAGTCCAAAGCCCAAAGCCTCAAAGTCCAAAGCCCAAAGCCTCAAAGTCCAAAGCCCAAAGCCTCAAAGTCCAAAGCCCAAAGCCTCAAAGTCCAAAGCCCAAAGCCACAAAGTCCAAAGCCCAAAGCCTCAAAGTCCAAAGCCCAAAGCCTCAAAGCCCCAAAGCCCCAAAGTCCAAAGCCCCAAAGCCCCAAAATCCAAAGCCCCAAAGTCCAAAGCCCAAAGCCTCAAAGTCCAAACCCAAAGCCTCAAAGTCCAAACCCAAAGCCTCAAAGTCCAAAGCCCAAAGCCTCAAAGTCCAAAGCCCAAAGCCTCAAAGCCCAAAGCCCAAAGCCTCAAAGTCCAAAGCCTCAAAGCCTCAAAGTCCAAAGCCCCAGAGCCTCAAAGTCCAAAGCCCCAGAGCCTCAAAGTCCAAAGCCCAAAGCCTCAAAGTCCAAAGCCCCAGAGCCTCAAAGTCCAAAGCCCCAGAGCCTCAAAGTCCAAAGCCCCAGAGCCTCAAAGTCCAAAGCCCAAAGTCTCAAAGTCCAAAGCCCCAGAGCCTCAAAGTCCAAAGCCCCAGAGCCTCAAAGTCCAAAGCCCCAGAGCCTCAAAGTCCAAAGCCCAAAGCCTCAAAGTCCAAAGCCCAAAGCCTCAAAGTCCAAAGCCCAAAGCCCAAAGCCTCAAAGCCGAAAGCCTCAAAGCCGAAAGCCCAAAGCCTCAAAGCCGGCCTCAAAGCCCAAAGCCGGCCTCAAAGCCCAAAGCCGGCCTCAAAGCCCAAAGCCTGCCTCAAAACCCAAAGCCTGCCTCAAAACCCAAGCCTCAAAGCCCAAAGCCCAAAGCCTCAAAGCCCAAAGCCCAAAGCCTCAAAGTCCAAAGCCCAAAGTCTCAAAGTCCAAAGCCCAAAGCCTCAAAGTCCAAAGCCCAAAGCCTCAAAGCCCAAAGCCCAAAGCCTCAAAGCCCAAATCCCAAAGCCTGCCTCAAAGTCCAAAGCCTGCCTCAAAGTCCAAAGCCTGCCTCAAAGTCCAAAGCCTGCCTCAAAGTCCAAAGCCTCTTAAGTAAGTCCAAAGCCTCTTAAGTAAGTCCAAAGCCTCTTAAGTAAGTCCAAATCCTGCCTCCAGGTCCAAAGCCTCTTAAGTAAGTCCAAAGCCTGCCTCAAAGTCCAAAGCCCAAAGCCTCAAAGTCCAAAGCCCAAAGCCTCAAAGTCCAAAGCCCAAAGCCTCAAAGTCCAAAGCCCAAAGCCTCAAAGTCCAAAGCCTCAAACTCCAAAGCCCAAAGCCTCACAGTCCAAAGCCCAAAGCCTCAAAGTCCAAAGCCCAAAGCCTCAAAGTCCAAAGCCCAAAGCCTCAAAGCCTCAAAGCCTCAAAGCCCAAATCCTCAAAGCCCAAATCCTCAAAGCCCAAAGCCCAAAGCCCAAAGCCCCAAAACCCCAAAGCCCCAAAGTCCAAAGCCCAAAGCCTCAAAGTCCAAAGCCTCAAAGCCTCAAAGCCCAAAGCCTCAAAGTCCAAAGCCTCAAAGCCTCAAAGTCCAAAGCCCAAAGCCTCAAAGTCCAAAGCCCAAAGCCTCAAAGTCCAAAGCCCAAAGCCTCAAAGTCCAAAGCCTCAAACTCCAAAGCCCAAAGCCTCACAGTCCAAAGCCCAAAGCCACAAAGTCCAAAGCCCAAAGCCACAAAGTCCAAAGCCCAAAGCCTCAAAGCCTCAAAGCCTCAAAGCCTCAAAGCCCAAAGCCCCAAAGCCCCAAAGTCCAAAGCCCCAAAGTCCAAAGCCCCAAAGTCCAAAGCCCCAAAGTCCAAAGCCCAAAGCCTCAAAGTCCAAAGCCCAAAGCCTCAAAGTCCAAAGCCCAAAGCCTCAAAGTCCAAAGCCCAAAGCCTCAAAGCCTCAAAGCCCAAAGCCTCAAAGTCCAAAGCCTCAAAGCCTCAAAGTCCAAAGCCCCAGAGCCTCAAAGTCCAAAGCCCCAGAGCCTCAAAGTCCAAAGCCCAAAGCCTCAAAGTCCAAAGCCCAAAGCCTCAAAGTCCAAAGCCCAAAGCCTCAAAGTCCAAAGTCCAAAGCCTCAAACTCCAAAGCCTCAAACTCCAAAGCCTCAAACTCCAAAGCCCAAAGCCTCAAAGTCCAAAGCCCAAAGCCACAAAGTCCAAAGCCCAAAGCCTCAAAGTCCAAAGCCCAAAGCCTCAAAGTCCAAAGCCCAAAGCCTCAAAGTCCAAAGCCCAAAGCCCCAAAGCCCCAAAGTCCAAAGCCCCAAAGTCCAAAGCCCCAAAGTCCAAAGCCCAAAGCCTCAAAGTCCAAAGCCCAAAGCCTCAAAGCCCAAAGCCCAAAGCCTCAAAGTATAAAGCCTCAAAGCCTCAAAGCCCAAAGCCCAAAGCCTCACAGTCCAAAGCCCAAAGCCTCAAAGTCCAAAGCCCAAAGCCTCAAAGTCCAAAGCCCCAGAGCCTCAAAGTCCAAAGCCCCAGAGCCTCAAAGTCCAAAGCCCCAGAGCCTCAAAGTCCAAAGCCCAAAGCCTCAAAGTCCAAAGCCCCAGAGCCTCAAAGTCCAAAGCCCCAGAGCCTCAAAGTCCAAAGCCCCAGAGCCCCAAAGTCCAAAGCCCAAAGCCTCAAAGTCCAAAGCCCAAAGCCTCAAAGCCTCAAAGCCCAAAGCCCCAAAGCCTCAAAGTCCAAAGCCCAAAACCTCAAAGTCCAAAGCCCAAAGCCTCAAAGTCCAAAGCCCAAAGCCTCAAAGTCCAAAGCCCAAAGCCCAAAGCCTCAAAGCCCAAAGCCTCAAAGCCCAAAGCCCAAAGCCTCAAAGCCGGCCTCAAAGCCCAAAGCCGGCCTCAAAGCCCAAAGCCTGCCTCAAAACCCAAAGCCTGCCTCAAAACCCAAAGCCTGCCTCAAAACCCAAAGCCTCAAAGCCCAAAGCCTCAAAGCCTCAAAGCCCAAAGCCCAAAGCCTCAAAGTCCAAAGCCCAAAGCCTCAAAGTCCAAAGCCCAAAGCCTCAAAGTCCAAAGCCTCAAAGCCCAAAGCCTCAAAGTCCAAAGCCTCAAAGTCCAAAGCCTCAAAGTCCAAAGCCTCAAAGCCTCAAAGTCCAAAGCCCAAAGCCTCAAAGCCCAAAGCCTGCCTCAAAGCCCAAAGCCTAAAGCCTGCCTCAAAGTCCAAAGCCTGCCTCAAAGTCCAAAGCCTGCCTCAAAGTCCAAAGCCTCTTAAGTAAGTCCAAAGCCTCTTAAGTAAGTCCAAAGCCTGCCTCAAAGTCCAAAGCCTCTTAAGTAAGTCCAAAGCCTGCCTCAAAGTCCAAAGCCTCTTAAGTAAGTCCAAAGCCTGCCTCAAAGTCCAAAGCCTGCCTCAAAGTCCAAAGCCTCTTAAGTAAGTCCAAAGCCTCTTAAGTAAGTCCAAAGCCTCTTAAGTAAGTCCAAAGCCTCTTAAGTAAGTCCAAAGCCTCTTAAGTAAGTCCAAAGCCTGCCTCAAAGTCCAAAGCCTGCCTCAAAGTCCAAAGCCTGCCTCAAAGTCCAAAGCCTGCCTCAAAGTCCAAAGCCTGCCTCAAAGTCCAAAGCCTGCCTCAAAGTCCAAAGACTCTTAAGTAAGTCCAAAGCCTCTTAAGTAAGTCCAAAGCCTGCCTCAAAGCCCAAAGCCCAAAGCCTCAAAGCCCAAAGCCCAAAGCCTCAAAGTCCAAAGCCCAAAGCCTCAAAGTCCAAAGCCCAAAGCCTCAAAGTCCAAAGCCCAAAGCCTCAAAGTCCAAAGCCCAAAGCCTCAAAGTCCAAAGCCTCAAACTCCAAAGCCCAAAGCCTCACAGTCCAAAGCCCAAAGCCACAAAGTCCAAAGCCCAAAGCCTCAAAGTCCAAAGCCCAAAGCCTCAAAGCCCAAATCCTCAAAGCCCAAAGCCCCAAAGTCCAAAGCCTCAAAGTCCAAAGCCCAAAGCCTCAAAGTCCAAAGCCCAAAGCCTCAAAGCCTCAAAGCCCAAAGCCTCAAAGCCTCAAAGTCCAAAGCCCCAGAGCCTCAAAGTCCAAAGCCCAAAGTCTCAAAGTCCAAAGTCCAAAGCCTCAAAGTCCAAAGCCCAAAGCCCAAAGCCTCAAAGTCCAAAGCCCAAAGCCTCAAAGTCCAAAGCCCAAAGCCTCAAAGTCCAAAGCCCAAAGCCTCACAGTCCAAAGCCCAAAGCCTCAAAGTCCAAAGCCCAAAGCCTCAAAGTCCAAAGCCCAAAGCCACAAAGTCCAAAGCCCAAAGCCACAAAGTCCAAAGCCCCAAAGTCCAAAGCCCCAAAGTCCAAAGCCCAAAGCCTCAAAGTCCAAAGCCTCAAAGTCCAAAGCCTCAAAGCCTCAAAGTCCAAAGCCCCAGAGCCTCAAAGTCCAAAGCCCAAAGCCTCAAAGTCCAAAACCCAAAGCCTCAAAGTCCAAAGCCTCAAACTCCAAAGCCCAAAGCCACAAAGTCCAAAGCCCCAAAGTCCAAAGCCCAAAGCCCAAAGCCTCAAAGCCCAAAGCCCAAAGCCTCAAAGTCCAAAGCCCCAAAGTCCAAAGCCCCAAAGCCCCAAAGTCCAAAGCCCCAAAGTCCAAAGCCCAAAGCCTCAAAGCCCAAAGCCCAAAGCCTCAAAGTCCAAAGCCTCAAAGCCTCAAAGTCCAAAGCCCCAGAGCCTCAAAGTCCAAAGCCCCAGAGCCTCAAAGTCCAAAGCCCCAGAGCCTCAAAGTCCAAAGCCCAAAGCCTCAAAGTCCAAAGCCCAAAGACTCAAAGTCCAAAGCCCCAGAGCCCCAAAGCCCCAAAGTCCAAAGCCCCAAAGTCCAAAGCCTCAAAGCCTCAAAGTCCAAAGCCCCAGAGCCTCAAAGTCCAAAGCCCAAAGCCTCAAAGTCCAAAGCCCAAAGCCTCAAAGTCCAAAGCCTCAAAGCCTCAAAGTCCAAAGCCCCAGAGCCTCAAAGTCCAAAGCCCAAAGCCTCAAAGTCCAAAGCCCAAAGCCTCAAAGCCCCAAAGCCCCAAAGTCCAAAGCCCCAAAGCCCCAAAGTCCAAAGCCCCAAAGTCCAAAGCCCAAAGCCCAAAGCCTCAAAGCCCAAAGCCCAAAGCCTCAAAGTCCAAAGCCCCAGAGCCTCAAAGTCCAAAGCCCCAGAGCCTCAAATTCCAAAGCCCAAAGCCTCAAAGTCCAAAGCCCAAAGACTCAAAGTCCAAAGCCCCAGAGCCTCAAAGTCCAAAGCCCCAGAGCCTCAAAGTCCAAAGCCCAAAGCCTCAAAGTCCAAAGCCCCAGAGCCTCAAAGTCCAAAGCCCCAGAGCCTCAAAGTCCAAAGCCCCAGAGCCTCAAAGTCCAAAGCCCAAAGCCTCAAAGTCCAAAGCCCAAAGCCCAAAGCCTCAAATCCGAAAGCCTCAAAGCCGAAAGCCCAAAGCCTCAAAGCCGGCCTCAAAGCCCAAAGCCGGCCTCAAAGCCCAAAGCCGGCCTCAAAACCCAAAGCCTGCCTCAAAGCCCAAAGCCTGCCTCAAAGCCCAAAGCCCAAAGCCTGAAAGGCCAAAGCCCAAAGCCTCAAAGTCCAAAGCCCAAAGCCTCAAAGTCCAAAGCCCAAAGTCTCAAAGTCCAAAGCCCAAAGCCCAAAGCCTCAAAGTCCAAAGCCTCAAAGTCCAAAGCCTCAAAGTCCAAAGCCCAAAGCCTCAAAGCCCAAAGCCTGCCTCAAAGCCCAAAGCCTGCCTCAAAGTCCAAAGCCTGCCTCAAAGTCCAAAGCCTGCCTCAAAGTCCAAAGCCTGCCTCAAAGTCCAAAGCCTGCCTCAAAGTCCAAAGCCTGCCTCAAAGTCCAAAGCCTCTTAAGTAAGTCCAAAGCCTCTTAAGTAAGTCCAAAGCCTGCCTCAAAGTCCAAAGCCTCTTAAGTAAGTCCAAAGCCTGCCTCAAAGTCCAAAGCCTGCCTCAAAGTCCAAAGCCTGCCTCAAAGTCCAAAGCCTGCCTCAAAGTCCAAAGCCTCTTAAGTAAGTCCAAAGCCTCTTAAGTAAGTCCAAAGCCTCTTAAGTAAGTCCAAAGCCTGCCTCCAGGTCCAAAGCCTCTTAAGTAAGTCCAAAGCCTCTTAAGTAAGTCCAAAGCCTGCCTCAAAGTCCAAAGCCTCTTAAGTAAGTCCAAAGCCTCTTAAGTAAGTCCAAAGCCTCTTAAGTAAGTCCAAAGCCTCTTAAGTAAGTCCAAAGCCTGCCTCCAGGTCCAAAGCCTCTTAAGTAAGTCCAAAGCCTCTTAAGTAAGTCCAAAGCCTGCCTCAAAGTCCAAAGCCCAAAGCCTCAAAGTCCAAAGCCCAAAGCCTCAAAGTCCAAAGCCCAAAGCCTCAAAGTCCAAAGCCTCAAACTCCAAAGCCCAAAGCCTCACAGTCCAAAGTCCAAAGCCCAAAGCCTCAAAGTCCAAAGCCCAAAGCCTCAAAGTCCAAAGCCCAAAGCCTCAAAGCCTCAAAGCCTCAAAGCCCAAATCCTCAAAGCCCAAAGCCCAAAGCCCCAAAGCCCAAAGCCCCAAAGCCCCAAAGCCCAAAGCCCCAAAGCCCCAAAGCCCAAAGCCCCAAAGCCCCAAAGTCCAAAGCCCCAAAGTCCAAAGCCCAAAGCCTCAAAGTCCAAAGCCCAAAGCCTCAAAGTCCAAAGCCCAAAGCCTCAAAGCCTCAAAGCCTCAAAGTCCAAAGCCCCAGAGCCTCAAAGTCCAAACCCCAAAGCCTCAAAGTCCAAAGCCCAAAGCCTCAAAGCCCAAAGCCTCAAAGTCCAAAGCCTCAAACTCCAAAGCCCAAAGCCTCACAGTCCAAAGCCCAAAGCCACAAAGTCCAAAGCCCAAAGCCACAAAGTCCAAAGCCCAAAGCCTCAAAGTCCAAAGCCCAAAGCCTCAAAGCCTCAAAGCCTCAAAGCCCAAAGCCTCAAAGCCCCAAAGCCCAAAGCCCCAAAGCCCCAAAGCCCAAAGCCCCAAAGTCCAAAGCCCAAAGCCCAAAGCCTCAAAGTCCAAAGCCCAAAGCCTCAAAGCCTCAAAGCCTCAAAGCCCAAAGCCCCAAAGTCCAAAGCCCAAAGCCCCAAAGTCCAAAGTCCAAAGCCTCAAAGTCCAAAGCCCAAAGCCACAAAGTCCAAAGCCCAAAGCCACAAAGTCCAAAGCCCAAAGCCTCAAAGTCCAAAGCCCAAAGCCCCAAAGCCCCAAAGTCCAAAGCCCCAAAGTCCAAACCCCAAAGCCTCAAAGCCTCAAAGCCCAAAGCCTCAAAGTCCAAAGCCCCAGAGCCTCAAAGTCCAAAGCACCAGAGCCTCAAAGTCCAAAGCCCCAGAGCCTCAAAGTCCAAAGCCCAAAGCCTCAAAGTCCAAAGCCCAAAGCCTCAAAGTCCAAAGCCCAAAGCCTCAAAGTCCAAAGTCCAAAGCCTCAAACTCCAAAGCCTCAAACTCCAAAGCCCAAAGCCTCAAAGTCCAAAGCCCAAAGCCACAAAGTCCAAAGCCCAAAGCCTCAAAGTCCAAAGCCCAAAGCCTCAAAGCCCCAAAGCCCAAAGCCCAAAGCCCCAAAGCCCCAAAGTCCAAAGCCACAAAGTCCAAAGCCCAAAGCCTCAAAGTCCAAAGCCCAAAGCCTCAAAGTCCAAAGCCCAAAGCCTCAAAGCCCAAAGCGCAAAGCCTCAAAGTCCAAAGCCTCAAAGCCTCAAAGTCCAAAGCCCCAGAGCCTCAAAGTCCAAAGCCCCAGAGCCTCAAAGTCCAAAGCCCAAACCCTCAAAGTCCAAAGCCCAAACCCTCAAAGTCCAAAGCCCCAGAGCCTCAAAGTCCAAAGCCCCAGAGCCTCAAAGTCCAAAGCCCAAAGCCTCAAAGTCCAAAGCCCAAAGCCTCAAAGTCCAAAGCCCAAAGCCTCAAAGTCCAAAGCCCAAAGCCTCAAAGCCTCAAAGCCCAAAGCCCCAAAGCCTCAAAGCCCAAAGCCCAAAACCTCAAAGCCCAAAGCCCAAAGCCCAAAGCCTCAAAGCCCAAAGCCTCAAAGCCCAAAGCCCAAAGCCTCAAAGCCCAAAGCCTCAAAGCCGAAAGCCTCAAAGCCGAAAGCCCAAAGCCTCAAAGCCGGCCTCAAAGCCCAAAGCCGGCCTCAAAGCCCAAAGCCGGCCTCAAAGCCCAAAGCCTGCCTCAAAACCCAAAGCCTGCCTCAAAACCCAAAGCCTGCCTCAAAACCCAAAGCCTGCCTCAAAGCCCAAAGCCTGCCTCAAAGCCCAAAGCCTGCCTCAAAGCCCAAAGCCCAAAGCCTCAAAGCCCAAAGCCCAAAGCCTCAAAGTCCAAAGCCCAAAGCCTCAAAGTCCAAAGCCCAAAGCCTCAAAGTCCAAAGCCCAAAGCCTCAAAGCCCAAAGTCCAAAGCCTCAAAGTCCAAAGCCTCAAAGTCCAAAGCCCAAAGCCTCAAAGCCCAAAGCCTGCCTCAAAGCCCAAAGCCCAAAGCCTGCCTCAAAGCCCAAAGCCTGCCTCAAAGCCCAAAGCCTGCCTCAAAGCCCAAAGCCTGCCTCAAAGCCCAAAGCCTGCCTCAAAGTCCAAAGCCTGCCTCAAAGTCCAAAGCCTGCCTCAAAGTACAAAGCCTCTTAAGTAAGTCCAAAGCCTGCCTCAAAGTCCAAAGCCTCTTAAGTAAGTCCAAAGCCTGCCTCAAAGTCCAAAGCCTCTTAAGTAAGTCCAAAGCCTGCCTCAAAGTCCAAAGCCTCTTAAGTAAGCCCAAAGCCTGCCTCAAAGTCCAAAGCCTGCCTCAAAGTCCAAAGCCTGCCTCAAAGTCCAAAGCCTGCCTCAAAGTCCAAAGCCTCTTAAGTAAGTCCAAAGCCTCTTAAGTAAGTCCAAAGCCTGCCCCAAAGTCCAAAGCCTCTTAAGTAAGTCCAAAGCCTGCCTCAAAGTCCAAAGCCTCTTAAGTAAGTCCAAAGCCTGCCTCAAAGTCCAAAGCCTGCCTCAAAGTCCAAAGCCTGCCTCAAAGTCCAAAGCCTGCCTCAAAGTCCAAAGCCTCTTAAGTAAGTCCAAAGCCTCTTAAGTAAGTCCAAAGCCTCTTAAGTAAGTCCAAAGCCTCTTAAGTAAGTCCAAAGCCTGCCTCCAGGTCCAAAGCCTCTTAAGTAAGTCCAAAGCCTCTTAAGTAAGTCCAAAGCCTGCCTCAAAGTCCAAAGCCCAAAGCCTCAAAGTCCAAAGCCCAAAGCCTCAAAGTCCAAAGCCCAAAGCCTCAAAGTCCAAAGCCTCAAACTCCAAAGCCCAAAGCCTCACAGTCCAAAGTCCAAAGCCCAAAGCCTCAAAGTCCAAAGCCCAAAGCCTCAAAGCCTCAAAGCCCAAATCCTCAAAGCCCAAAGCCCAAAGCCCCAAAGCCCAAAGCCCCAAAGCCCCAAAGTCCAAAGCCCCAAAGTCCAAAGCCCAAAGCCTCAAAGTCCAAAGCCCAAAGCCTCAAAGTCCAAAGCCCAAAGCCTCAAAGCCTCAAAGCCCAAAGCCTCAAAGTCCAAAGCCTCAAAGCCTCAAAGTCCAAATCCCCAGAGCCTCAAAGTCCAAAGCCCAAAGCCTCAAAGTCCAAAGCCCAAAGCCTCAAAGTCCAAAGCCCAAAGCCTCAAAGTCCAAAGCCTCAAACTCCAAAGCCCAAAGCCTCAAACTCCAAAGCCCAAAGCCTCACAGTCCAAAGCCCAAAGCCACAAAGTCCAAAGCCCAAAGCCACAAAGTCCAAAGCCCAAAGCCTCAAAGCCCCAAAGCCCAAAGCCCCAAAGCCCCAAAGCCCAAAGCCCCAAAGTCCAAAGCCCCAAAGTCCAAAGCCCAAAGCCTCAAAGTCCAAAGCCCAAAGCCTCAAAGTCTCAAAGCCTCAAAGCCCAAAGCCCAAAGCCCCAAAGTCCAAAGCCCAAAGCCCCAAAGTCCAAAGTCCAAAGCCTCAAAGTCCAAAGCCCAAAGCCACAAAGTCCAAAGCCCAAAGCCACAAAGTCCAAAGCCCAAAGCCTCAAAGTCCAAAGCCCCAAAGCCCCAAAGTCCAAAGCCCCAAAGTCCAAACCCCAAAGCCTCAAAGTCCAAAGCCCAAAGCCTCAAAGTCCAAAGCCCAAAGCCTCAAAGCCTCAAAGCCCAAAGCCTCAAAGTCCAAAGCCTCAAAGCCTCAAAGTCCAAAGCCTCAAAGCCTCAAAGTCCAAAGCCCCAGAGCCTCAAAGTCCAAAGCCCCAGAGCCTCAAAGTCCAAAGCCCCAGAGCCTCAAAGTCCAAAGCCCAAAGCCTCAAAGTCCAAAGCCCAAAGCCTCAAAGTCCAAAGCCCAAAGCCTCAAAGTCCAAAGTCCAAAGCCTCAAACTCCAAAGCCTCAAACTCCAAAGCCCAAAGCCTCAAAGTCCAAAGCCCAAAGCCACAAAGTCCAAAGCCCAAAGCCTCAAAGTCCAAAGCCCAAAGCCTCAAAGCCCCAAAGCCCAAAGCCCAAAGCCCCAAAGCCCAAAGCCCAAAGCCCCAAAGTCCCAAAGTCCAAAGCCCCAAAGTCCAAAGCCCAAAGCCTCAAAGCCCAAAGCGCAAAGCCTCAAAGTCCAAAGCCTCAAAGCCTCAAAGTCCAAAGCCCCAGAGCCTCAAAGTCCAAAGCCCCAGAGCCTCAAAGTCCAAAGCCCCAGAGCCTCAAAGTCCAAAGCCCAAAGCCTCAAAGTCCAAAGCCCAAACCCTCAAAGTCCAAAGCCCCAGAGCCTCAAAGTCCAAAGCCCCAGAGCCTCAAAGTCCAAAGCCCAAAGCCTCAAAGTCCAAAGCCCAAAGCCTCAAAGTCCAAAGCCCCAGAGCCTCAAAGTCCAAAGCCCCAGAGCCTCAAAGTCCAAAGCCCCAGAGCCTCAAAGTCCAAAGCCCAAAGCCTCAAAGTCCAAAGCCCAAAGCCTCAAAGTCCAAAGCCCAAAGCCTCAAAGCCTCAAAGCCCAAAGCCCCAAAGCCTCAAAGCCCAAAGCCCAAAACCTCAAAGCCCAAAGCCCAAAGCCTCAAAGCCCAAAGCCTCAAAGCCGAAAGCCTCAAAGCCGAAAGCCCAAAGCCTCAAAGCCGGCCTCAAAGCCCAAAGCCGGCCTCAAAGCCCAAAGCCTGCCTCAAAACCCAAAGCCTGCCTCAAAACCCAAAGCCTGCCTCAAAACCCAAAGCCTGCCTCAAAGCCCAAAGCCTGCCTCAAAGCCCAAAGCCTGCCTCAAAGCCCAAAGCCCAAAGCCTCAAAGCCCAAAGCCCAAAGCCTCAAAGTCCAAAGCCCAAAGCCTCAAAGTCCAAAGCCCAAAGCCTCAAAGCCCAAAGTCCAAAGCCTCAAAGTCCAAAGCCTCAAAGCCCAAAGCCTCAAAGCCTCAAAGCCTCAAAGTCCAAAGCCCAAAGCCTCAAAGCCCAAAGCCTGCCTCAAAGCCCAAAGCCCAAAGCCTGCCTCAAAGCCCAAAGCCTGCCTCAAAGCCCAAAGCCTGCCTCAAAGCCCAAACCCTGCCTCAAAGCCCAAAGCCTGCCTCAAAGTCCAAAGCCTGCCTCAAAGTCCAAAGCCTGCCTCAAAGTCCAAAGCCTCTTAAGTAAGTCCAAAGCCTGCCTCAAAGTCCAAAGCCTCTTAAGTAAGTCCAAAGCCTGCCTCAAAGTCCAAAGCCTCTTAAGTAAGTCCAAAGCCTGCCTCAAAGTCCAAAGCCTCTTAAGTAAGCCCAAAGCCTGCCTCAAAGTCCAAAGCCTGCCTCAAAGTCCAAAGCCTGCCTCAAAGTCCAAAGCCTCTTAAGTAAGTCCAAAGCCTCTTAAGTAAGTCCAAAGCCTGCCTCAAAGTCCAAAGCCTGCCTCAAAGTCCAAAGCCTCTTAAGTAAGTCCAAAGCCTGCCTCAAAGTCCAAAGCCTGCCTCAAAGTCCAAAGCCTGCCTCAAAGTCCAAAGCCTGCCTCAAAGTCCAAAGCCTGCCTCAAAGTCCAAAGCCTGCCTCAAAGCCCAAAGCCTGCCTCAAAGCCCAAAGCCTGCCTCAAAGCCCAAAGCCCAAAGCCTCAAAGCCCAAAGCCTCAAAGCCCAAAGTCCAAAGCCTCAAAGTCCAAAGCCCAAAGCCTCAAAGTCCAAAGCCCAAAGCCTCAAAGTCCAAAGCCCAAAGCCTCAAAGTCCAAAGTCCAAAGCCTCAAACTCCAAAGCCTCAAACTCCAAAGCCCAAAGCCTCAAAGTCCAAAGCCCAAAGCCACAAAGTCCAAAGCCCAAAGCCTCAAAGTCCAAAGCCCAAAGCCTCAAAGCCCCAAAGCCCAAAGCCCAAAGCCCCAAAGTCCCAAAGTCCAAAGCCCCAAAGTCCAAAGCCCAAAGCCTCAAAGTCCAAAGCCCAAAGCCTCAAAGTCCAAAGCCCAAAGCCTCAAAGCCCAAAGCGCAAAGCCTCAAAGTCCAAAGCCTCAAAGCCTCAAAGTCCAAAGCCCCAGAGCCTCAAAGTCCAAAGCCCCAGAGCCTCAAAGTCCAAAGCCCCAGAGCCTCAAAGTCCAAAGCCCAAAGCCTCAAAGTCCAAAGCCCAAACCCTCAAAGTCCAAAGCCCCAGAGCCTCAAAGTCCAAAGCCCCAGAGCCTCAAAGTCCAAAGCCCAAAGCCTCAAAGTCCAAAGCCCAAAGCCTCAAAGTCCAAAGCCCCAGAGCCTCAAAGTCCAAAGCCCCAGAGCCTCAAAGTCCAAAGCCCCAGAGCCTCAAAGTCCAAAGCCCAAAGCCTCAAAGTCCAAAGCCCAAAGCCTCAAAGTCCAAAGCCCAAAGCCTCAAAGCCTCAAAGCCCAAAGCCCCAAAGCCTCAAAGCCCAAAGCCCAAAACCTCAAAGCCCAAAGCCCAAAGCCCAAAGCCTCAAAGCCCAAAGCCTCAAAGCCGAAAGCCCAAAGCCTCAAAGCCGGCCTCAAAGCCCAAAGCCGGCCTCAAAGCCCAAAGCCTGCCTCAAAACCCAAAGCCTGCCTCAAAACCCAAAGCCTGCCTCAAAACCCAAAGCCTGCCTCAAAGCCCAAAGCCTGCCTCAAAGCCCAAAGCCTGCCTCAAAGCCCAAAGCCCAAAGCCTCAAAGCCCAAAGCCCAAAGCCTCAAAGCCCAAAGCCCAAAGACTCAAAGTCCAAAGCCCAAAGCCTCAAAGTCCAAAGCCCAAAGCCTCAAAGCCCAAAGTCCAAAGCCTCAAAGTCCAAAGCCTCAAAGCCCAAAGCCTCAAAGCCTCAAAGCCTCAAAGTCCAAAGCCCAAAGCCTCAAAGCCCAAAGCCTGCCTCGAAGCCCAAAGCCCAAAGCCTGCCTCAAAGCCCAAAGCCTGCCTCAAAGCCCAAAGCCTGCCTCAAAGCCCAAAGCCTGCCTCAAAGCCCAAACCCTGCCTCAAAGTCCAAAGCCTGCCTCAAAGTCCAAAGCCTGCCTCAAAGTCCAAAGCCTGCCTCAAAGTCCAAAGCCTCTTAAGTAAGTCCAAAGCCTGCCTCAAAGTCCAAAGCCTCTTAAGTAAGTCCAAAGCCTGCCTCAAAGTCCAAAGCCTCTTAAGTAAGTCCAAAGCCTGCCTCAAAGTCCAAAGCCTCTTAAGTAAGCCCAAAGCCTGCCTCAAAGTCCAAAGCCTGCCTCAAAGTCCAAAGCCTGCCTCAAAGTCCAAAGCCTCTTAAGTAAGTCCAAAGCCTCTTAAGTAAGTCCAAAGCCTGCCTCAAAGTCCAAAGCCTCTTAAGTAAGTCCAAAGCCTGCCTCAAAGTCCAAAGCCTCTTAAGTAAGTCCAAAGCCTGCCTCAAAGTCCAAAGCCTGCCTCAAAGTCCAAAGCCTGCCTCAAAGTCCAAAGCCTGCCTCAAAGTCCAAAGCCTGCCTCAAAGTCCAAAGCCTCTTAAGTAAGTCCAAAGCCTGCCTCAAAGTCCAAAGCCTCTTAAGTAAGTCCAAAGCCTGCCTCAAAGTCCAAAGCCTCTTAAGTAAGTCCAAAGCCTGCCTCAAAGTCCAAAGCCTCTTAAGTAAGTCCAAAGCCTGCCTCAAAGTCCAAAGCCTCTTAAGTAAGTCCAAAGCCTGCCTCAAAGTCCAAAGCCTCTTAAGTAAGTCCAAAGCCTGCCTCAAAGTCCAAAGCCTCTTAAGCAAGTCCAAAGCCCTCCTCAAAGTCCAAAGCCTCTTAAGCAAGTCCAAAGCCTGCCTCAAAGTCCAAAGCCTCTTAACCAAGTCCAAAGCCTGCCTCAAAGTCCAAAGCCTCTTAAGTAAGTCCAAAGCCTCTTAAGTAAGTCCAAAGCCTGCCTCAAAGTCCAAAGCCTCTTAAGTAAGTCCAAAGCCTGCCTCAAAGTCCAAAGCCTCTTAAGTAAGTCCAAAGCCTGCCTCAAAGTCCAAAGCCTCTTAAGTAAGTCCAAAGCCTGCCTCAAAGTCCAAAGCCTCTTAAGTAAGTCCAAAGCCTGCCTCAAAGTCCAAAGCCTCTTAAGTAAGTCCAAAGCCTGCCTCAAAGTCCAAAGCCTCTTAAGTAAGTCCAAAGCCTGCCTCAAAGTCCAAAGCCTCTTAAGCAAGTCCAAAGCCCTCCTCAAAGTCCAAAGCCTCTTAAGCAAGTCCAAAGCCTGCCTCAAAGTCCAAAGCCTCTTAACCAAGTCCAAAGCCTGCCTCAAAGTCCAAAGCCTCTTAAGCAAGTCCAAAGCCTGCCTCAAAGTCCAAAGCCTCTTAAGCAAGTCCAAAGCCTCTTAAGCAAGTCCAAAGCCTCTTAAGCAAGTCCAAAGCCTGCCTCAAAGTCCAAAGCCTCTTAAACAAGTCCAAAGCCTGCCTCAAAGTCCAAAGCCTCTTAAGCAAGTCCAAAGCCTGCCTCAAAGTCCAAAGCCTCTTAAGCAAGTCCAAAGCCTGCCTCAAAGTCCAAAGCCTCTTAAGCAAGTCCAAAGCCTGCCTCAAAGTCCAAAGCCTCTTAAGCAAGTCCAAAGCCTGCCTCAAAGTCCAAAGCCTCTTAAGCAAGTCTAAAGCCTGCCTCAAAGTCCAAAGCCTCTTAAGCAAGTCCAAAGCCTGCCTCAAAGTCCAAAGCCTCTTAAGCAAGTCCAAAGCCTGCCTCAAAGTCCAAAGCCTCTTAAGTAAGTCCAAACCCTGCCTCAAAGTCTAAAGCCTGCCTCAAAGTCCAAAGCCTCTTAAGCAAGTCCAAAGCCTGCCTCAAAGTCCAAAGCCTCTTAAGCAAGTCCAAAGCCTCTTAAGCAAGTCCAAAGCCTGCCTCAAAGTCCAAAGCCTCTTAAGCAAGTCCAAAGCCTGCCTCAAAGTCCAAAGCCTCTTAAGCAAGTCCAAAGCCTGCCTCAAAGTCCAAAGCCTCTTAAGCAAGTCCAAAGCCTCTTAAGCAAGTCCAAAGCCTGCCTCAAAGTCCAAAGCCTCTTAAGCAAGTCCAAAGCCTGCCTCAAAGTCCAAAGCCTCTTAAGCAAGTCCAAAGCCTGCCTCAAAGTCCAAAGCCTCTTAAGCAAGTCCAAAGCCTGCCTCAAAGTCCAAAGCCTCTTAAGCAAGTCCAAAGCCTCTTAAGCAAGTCCAAAGCCTGCCTCAAAGTCCAAAGCCTCTTAAGCAAGTCCAAAGCCTGCCTCAAAGTCCAAAGCCTCTTAAGCAAGTCCAAAGCCTGCCTCAAAGTCCAAAGCCTCTTAAGCAAGTCCAAAGCCTCTTAACCAAGTCCAAAGCCTGCCTCAAAGTCCAAAGCCTGCCTCGAAGTCCAAAGCCTCTTAACCAAGTCCAAAGCCTGCCTCAAAGTCCAAAGCCTCTTAAGCAAGTCCAAAGCCTCTTAAGCAAGTCCAAAGCCTCTTAAGCAAGTCCAAAGCCTGCCTCAAAGTCCAAAGCCTCTTAAGCAAGTCCAAAGCCTGCCTCAAAGTCCAAAGCCTCTTAAGCAAGTCCAAAGCCTGCCTCAAAGTCCAAAGCCTCTTAAGCAAGTCCAAAGCCTGCCTCAAAGTCCAAAGCCTCTTAAGCAAGTCCAAAGCCTGCCTCAAAGTCCAAAGCCTCTTAAGCAATTCCAAAGCCTGCCTCAAAGTCCAAAGCCTCTTAAGCAAGTCCAAAGCCTCTTAAGCAAGTCCAAAGCCTGCCTCAAATTCCAAAGCCTCTTAAGCAAGTCCAAAGCCTGCCTCAAAGTCCAAAGCCTCTTAAGCAAGTCCAAAGCCTCTTAAGCAAGTCCAAAGCCTCTTAAGCAAGTCCAAAGCCTGCCTCAAAGTCCAAAGCCTCTTAAGCAAGTCCAAAGCCTCTTAAGCAAGTCCAAAGCCTGCCTCAAAGTCCAAAGCCTCTTAAGCAAGTCCAAAGCCTGCCTCAAAGTCCAAAGCCTCTTAAGCAAGTCCAAAGCCTGCCTCAAAGTCCAAAGCCTCTTAAGCAAGTCCAAAGCCTGCCTCAAAGTCCAAAGCCTCTTAAGCAAGTCCAAAGCCTCTTAAGCAAGTCCAAAGCCTCTTAAGCAAGTCCAAAGCCTCTTAAGTAAGTCCAAAGCCTGCCTCAAAGTCCAAAGCCTCTTAAGCAAGTCCAAAGCCTCTTAAGCAAGTCCAAAGCCTGCCTCAAAGTCCAAAGCCTCTTAAGCAAGTCCAAAGCCTGCCTCAAAGTCCAAAGCCTCTTAAGCAAGTCCAAAGCCTGCCTCAAAGTCCAAAGCCTCTTAAGTAAGTCCAAAGCCTGCCTCAAAGTCCAAAGCCTCTTAAGCAAGTCCAAAGCCTGCCTCAAAGTCCAAAGCCTCTTAAGCAAGTCCAAAGCCTGCCTCAAAGTCCAAAGCCTCTTAAGCAAGTCCAAAGCCTCTTAAGCAAGTCCAAAGCCTGCCTCAAAGTCCAAAGCCTCTTAAGCAAGTCCAAAGCCTGCCTCAAAGTCCAAAGCCTATTAAGCAAGTCCAAAGCCTGCCTCAAAGTCCAAAGCCTCTTAAGCAAGTCAAAAGCCTGCCTCAAAGTCCAAAGCCTGCCTCAATGTCCAAAGCCTGCCTCAAAGTCCAAAGCCTCTTAAGTAAGTCCAAAGCCTGCCTAAAAGTCCAAAGCCTCTTAAGTAAGTCCAAAGCCTGCCTCAAAGTCCAAAGCCTCTTAAGTAAGTACAAAGCCTGCCTCAAAGTCCAAAGCCTCTTAAGTAACTCCAAAGCGCTGCCTCAAAGTCCAAAGCCTCTTAAGTAAGTCCAAAGCCTGCCTCAAAGTCCAAAGCCTCTTAAGTAAGTCCAAAGCCTGCCTCAAAGTCCAAAGCCTCTTAAGTAAGTCCAAAGCCTCTTAAGTAAGTCCAAAGCCTGCTTCAAAGTCCAAAGCCTCTTAGGCAAGTCCAAAGCCTGCCTCAAAGTCCAAAGCCTCTTAAGCAAGTCCAAAGCCTGCCTCAAAGTCCAAAGCCTCTTAAGCAAGTCCAAAGCCTGCCTCAAAGTCCAAAGCCTCTTAAGCAAGTCCAAAGCCTGCCTCAAAGTCCAAAGCCTCTTAAGCAAGTCCAAAGCCTGCCTCAAAGTCCAAAGCCTCTTAAGCAAGTCCAAAGCCTGCCTCAAAGTCCAAAGCCTCTTAAGCAAGTCCAAAGACTGCCTCAAAGTCCAAAGCCTCTTAACCAAGTCCAAAGCCTCTTAAGCAAGTCCAAAGCCTGCCTCAAAGTCCAAAGCCTCTTAAGCAAGTCCAAAGCCTGCCTCAAAGTCCAAAGCCTCTTAAGCAAGTCCAAAGCCTGCCTCAAAGTCCAAAGCCTCTTAAGCAAGTCCAAAGCCTGCCTCAAAGTCCAAAGCCTCTTAAGCAAGTCCAAAGCCTGCCTCAAAGTCCATAGCCTCTTAAGCAAGTCCAAAGACTGCCTCAAAGTCCAAAGCCTCTTAAGCAAGTCCAAAGCCTGCCTCAAAGTCCAAAGCCTCTTAAGCAAGTCCAAAGCCTCTTAAGCAAGTCCAAAGCCTCTTAAGCAAGTCCAAAGCCTCTTAAGCAAGTCCAAAGCCTCTTAAGCAAGTCCAAAGCCTGCCTCAAAGTCCAAAGCCTCTTAAGCAAGTCCAATGCCTCTTAAGCAAGTCCAAAGCCTCTTAAGCAAGTCCAAAGCCTCTTAAGCAAGTCCAAAGCCTGCCTCAAAGTCCAAAGCCTCTTAAGCAAGTCCAAAGACTGCCTCAAAGTCCAAAGCCTCTTAAGCAAGTCCAAAGCCTGCCTCAAAGTCCAAAGCCTCTTAAGCAAGTCCAAAGCCTCTTAAGCAAGTCCAAAGCCTCTTAAGCAAGTCCAAAGCCTCTTAAGCAAGTCCAAAGCCTCTTAAGCAAGTCCAAAGCCTCTTAAGCAAGTCCAAAGCCTGCCTCAAAGTCCAAAGCCTCTTAAGCAAGTCCAATGCCTCTTAAGCAAGTCCAAAGCCTCTTAAGCAAGTCCAAAGCCTCTTAAGCAAGTCCAAAGCCTGCCTCAAAGTCCAAAGCCTCTTAAGCAAGTCCAAAGACTGCCTCAAAGTCCAAAGCCTCTTAAGCAAGTCCAAAGCCTGCCTCAAAGTCCAAAGCCTGCCTCAAAGTTCAAAGCCTCTTAAGCAAGTCCAAAGCCTGCCTCAAAGTCCAAAGCCTCTTAAGCAAGTCCAAAGCCTGCCTCAAAGTCCAAAGCCTCTTAAGCAAGTCCAAAGCCTGCCTCAAAGTCCAAAGCCTCTTAAGCAAGTCCAAAGCCTGCCTCAAAGTCCAAAGCCTGCCTCAAAGTCCAAAGCCTGCCTCAAAGTCCAAAGCCTGCCTCAAAGTCCAAAGCCTGCCTCAAAGTCCAAAGCCTCTTAAGCAAGTCCAAAGCCTCTTAAGCAAGTCCAAAGCCTCTTAAGCAAGTCCAAAGCCTCTTAAGCAAGTCCAAAGCCTGCCTCAAAGTCCAAAGCCTGCCTCAAAGTCCAAAGCCTGCCTCAAAGTCCAAAGCCTGCCTCAAAGTCCAAAGCCTGCCTCAAAGTCCAAAGCCTCTTAAGTAAGTCCAAAGCCTGCCTCAAAGTCCAAAGCCTCTTAAGTAAGTCCAAAGCCTGCCTCAAAGTCCAAAGCCTGCCTCAAAGTCCAAAGCCTCTTAAGTAAGTCCAAAGCCTGCCTCAAAGTCCAAAGCCTCTTAAGTAAGTCCAAAGCCTGCCTCAAAGTCCAAAGCCTCTTAAGTAAGTCCAAAGCCTGCCTCAAAGTCCAAAGCCTCTTAAGTAAGTCCAAAGCCTGCCTCAAAGTCCAAAGCCTCTTAAGTAAGTCCAAAGCCTGCCTCAAAGTCCAAAGCCTCTTAAGTAAGTCCAAAGCCTGCCTCAAAGTCCTAAGCCTGCCTCAAAGTCCAAAGCCTCTTAAGTAAGTCCAAAGCCAGACTCAAAGTCCAAAGACAGCCTCAAAGTCCAAAGCCAGACTCAAAGTCCAAAGATTCTTAAGTAAGTCCAAAGCCAGCCTCAAAGTCCAAAGCCTCTTAAGTAGGTCCAAAGCCTGCCTCAAAGTCCAAAGCCTCTTAAGTAAGTCCAATGCCTGCCTCAAAGTCCAAAGCCTCTTAAGTAAGTCCAAAGCCTGCCTCAAAGTCCAAAGCCTCTTAAGTAAGTCCAAAGCCAGCCTCAAAGTCCAAAGCCTCTTAAGTAAGTCCAAAGCCTGCCTCAAAGTCCAAAGCCTCTTAAGTAAGTCCAAAGCCTCTTAAGTAAGTCCAAAGCCTGCCTCAAAGTCCAAAGCCTGCCTCAAAGTCCAAAGCCTGCCTCAAAGTCCAAAGCCTCTTAAGTAAGTCCAAAGCCTGCCTCAAAGTCCAAAGCCTCTTAAGTAAGTCCAAAGCCAGACTCAAAGTCCAAAGACAGCCTCAAAGTCCAAAGCCAGACTAAAAGTCCAAAGCCTCTTAAGTAAGTCCAAAGCCAGCCTCAAAGTCCAAAGCCTCTTAAGTAGGTCCAAAGCCTGCCTCAAAGTCCAAAGCCTCTTAAGTAAGTCCAAAGCCTGCCTCAAAGTCCAAAGCCTCTTAAGCAAGTCCAAAGCCTCTTAAGCAAGTCCAAAGCCTCTTACGCAAGTCCAAAGCCTGCCTCAAAGTCCAAAGCCTCTTAAGCAAGTCCAAAGCCTGCCTCAAAGTCCAAAGCCTCTTAAGCAAGTCCAAAGCCTGCCTCAAAGTCCAAAGCCTCTTAAGCAAGTCCAAAGCCTGCCTCAAAGTCCAAAGCCTCTTAAGCAAGTCCAAAGCCAGCCTCAAAGTCCAAAGACTCTTAAGCAAGTCCAAAGCCTGCCTCAAAGTCCAAAGCCTCTTAAGCAAGTCCAAAGCCTGCCTCAAAGTCCAAAGCCTCTTAAGCAAGTCCAAAGCCTGCCTCAAAGTCCAAAGCCTCTTAAGCAAGTCCAAAGCCTCTTAAGCAAGTCCAAAGCCTCTTAAGCAAGTCCAAAGCCTGCCTCAAAGTCCAAAGCCTCTTAAGCAAGTCCAAAGCCTGCCTCAAAGTCCAAAGCCTCTTAAGCAAGTCCAAAGCCTGCCTCAAATTCCAAAGCCTCTTAAGCAAGTCCAAAGCCTGCCTCAAAGTCCAAAGCCTCTTAAGCAATTCCAAAGCCTCTTAAGCAAGTCCAAAGCCTCTTAAGCAAGTCCAAAGCCTGCCTCAAAGTCCAAAGCCTCTTAAGCAAGTCCAAAGCCTGCCTCAAAGTCCAAAGCCTCTTAAGCAAGTCCAAAGCCTGCCTCAAAGTCCAAAGCCTGCCTCAAAGTCCAAAGCCTCTTAAGTAAGTCCAAAGCCTCTTAAGTAAGTCCAAAGCCTGCCTCAAAGTCCGAAGCCTCTTAAGCAAGTCCAAAGCCTGCCTCAAAGTAAAAAGCCTGCCTCAAAGTCCAAAGCCTGCCTCAAAGTCCAAAGCCTCTTAAGCAAGTCCAAAGCCTGCCTCAAAGTCCAAAGCCTCTTAAGCAAGTCCAAAGCCTGCCTCAAAGTCCAAAGCCTCTTAAGCAAGTCCAAAGCCTGCCTCAAAGTCCAAAGCCTGCCTCAAAGTCCAAAGCCTGCCTCAAAGTCCAAAGCCTGCCTCAAAGTCCAAAGCCTGCCTCAAAGTCCAAAGCCTCTTAAGTAAGTCCAAAGCCTGCCTCAAAGTCCAAAGCCTGCCTCAAAGTCCAAAGCCAGCCTCAAAGTCCAAAGCCTCTTAAGTAGGTCCAAAGCCTGCCTCAAAGTCCAAAGCCAGCCTCAAAGTCCAAAGCCTCTTAAGTAAGTCCAAAGCCTGCCTCAAAGTCCAAAGCCTCTTAAGTAAGTCCAATGCCTGCCTCAAAGTCCAAAGCCTCTTAAGTAAGTCCAAAGCCAGCCTCAAAGTCCAAAGCCTCTTAAGTAAGTCCAAAGCCTGCCTCAAAGTCCAAAGCCTCTTAAGTAAGTCCAAAGCCAGCCTCAAAATCCAAAGCCTCTTAAGTAAGTCCAAAGCCTGCCTCAAAGTCCAAAGCCTCTTAAGTAAGTCCAAAGCCTGCCTCAAAGTCCAAAGCCTCTTAAGTAAGTCCAAAGCCTGCCTCAAAGTCCAAAGCCTCTTAAGTAAGTCCAAAGCCAGCCTCAAAGTCCAAAGCCTCTTAAGTAAGTCCAAAGCCAGCCTCAAAGTCCAAAGCCACTTAAGTAAGTCCAAAGCGCGCCTCAAAGTCCAAAGCCTCTTAAGTAAGTTCAAAGCCTCTTAAGTAAGTCCAAAGCCAGCCTCAAAGTCCAAAGCCAGCCTCAAAGTCCAAAGCCTCTTAAGTAAGTCCAAAGCGCGCCTCAAAGTCCAAAGCCTCTTAAGTAAGTTCAAAGCCTCTTAAGTAAGTCCAAAGCCAGCCTCAAAGTCCAAAGCCTCTTAAGTAAGTCCAAAGCCTGCCTCAAAGTCCAAAGCCTCTTAAGTAAGTCCAAAGCCTGCCTCAAAGTCCAAAGCCTCTTAAGTAAGTCCAAAGCCTGCCTAAAAGTCCAAAGCCTGCCTCAAAGTCCAAAGCCTCTTAAGTAAGTCCAAAGCCTGCCTCAAAGTCCAAAGCCTCTTAAGTAAGTCCAAAGCCTGCCTCAAAGTCCAAAGCCTCTTAAGTAAGTCCAAAGCCTGCCTCAAAGTCCAAAGCCTCTTAAGTAAGTCCAAAGCCTGCCTCAAAGTCCAAAGCCTGCCTCAAAGTCCAAAGCCTCTTAAGTAAGTCCAAAGCCTGCCTCAAAGTCCAAAGCCTCTTAAGTAAGTCCAAAGCCTCTAAAGTAAGTCCAAAGCCTCTTAAGTAAGTCCAAAGCCTCTTAAGTAAGTCCAAAGCCTGCCTCAAAGTCCAAAGCCTCTTAAGCAAGTCCAAAGCCTGCCTCAAAGTCCAAAGCCTCTTAAGCAAGTCCAAAGCCTGCCTCAAAGTCCAAAGCCTCTTAAGTAAGTCCAAAGCCAGCCTCAAAGTCCAAAGACTCTTAAGCAAGTCCAAAGCCTGCCTCAAAGTCCAAAGCCTCTTAAGCAAGTCCAAAGCCTGCCTCAAAGTCCAAAGCCTCTTAAGCAAGTCCAAAGCCTGCCTCAAAGTCCAAAGCCTCTTAAGCAAGTCCAAAGCCTCTTAAGCAAGTCCAAAGCCTCTTAAGCAAGTCCAAAGCCTGCCTCAAAGTCCAAAGCCTCTTAAGCAAGTCCAAAGCCTGCCTCAAAGTCCAAAGCCTCTTAAGCAAGTCCAAAGCCTGCCTCAAAGTCCAAAGCCTCTTAAGCAAGTCCAAAGCCTGCCTCAAAGTCCAAAGCCTCTTAAGCAAGTCCAAAGCCTCTTAAGCAAGTCCAAAGCATCTTAAGCAAGTCCAAAGCCTGCCTCAAAGTCCAAAGCCTCTTAAGCAAGTCCAAAGCCTGCCTCAAAGTCCAAAGCCTCTTAAGCAAGTCCAAAGCCTGCCTCAAAGTCCAAAGCCTGCCTCAAAGTCCAAAGCCTCTTAAGCAAGTCCAAAGCCTGCCTCAAAGTCCAAAGCCTCTTAAGCAAGTCCAAAGCCTGCCTCAAAGTCCAAAGCCTCTTAAGCAAGTCCAAAGCCTGCCTCAAAGTCCAAAGCCTGCCTCAAAGTCCAAAGCCTGCCTCAAAGTCCAAAGCCTCTTAAGTAAGTCCAAAGCCTCTTAAGTAAGTCCAAAGCCTCTTAAGTAAGTCCAAAGCCTGCCTCAAAGTCCAAAGCCTCTTAAGTAAGTCCAAAGCCTGCCTCAAAGTCCAAAGCCTCTTAAGTAAGTCCAAAGCCTGCCTCAAAGTCCAAAGCCTCTTAAGTAAGTCCAAAGCCTGCCTCAAAGTCCAAAGCCTCTTAAGTAAGTCCAAAGCCTGCCTCAAAGTCCAAAGCCTGCCTCAAAGTCCAAAGCCTGCCTCAAAGTCCAAAGCCTGCCTCAAAGTCCAAAGTCTGCCTCAAAGTCCAAAGCCTGCCTCAAAGTCCAAAGCCTCTTAAGCAAGTCCAAAGCCTCTTAAGTAAGTCCAAAGCCTCTTAAGCAAGTCCAAAGCCTGCCTCAAAGTCCAAAGCCTCTTAAGCAAGTCCAAAGCCTGCCTCAAAGTCCAAAGCCTCTTAAGCAAGTCCAAAGCCTGCCTCAAAGTCCAAAGCCTCTTAAGCAAGTCCAAAGCCTCTTAAGCAAGTCCAAAGCCTCTTAAGCAAGTCCAAAGCCTCTTAAGCAAGTCCAAAGCCTCTTAAGCAAGTCCAAAGCCTCTTAAGCAAGTCCAAAGCCTGCCTCAAAGTCCAAAGCCTCTTAAGTAAGTCCAAAGCCTGCCTCAAAGTCCAAAGCCTGCCTCAAAGTCCAAAGCCTCTTAAGCAAGTCCAAAGCCTGCCTCAAAGTCCAAAGCCTGCCTCAAAGTCCAAAGCCTCTTAAGCAAGTCCAAAGACTGCCTCAAAGTCCAAAGCCTCTTAAGCAAGTCCAAAGCCTGCATCAAAGTCCAAAGCCTCTTAAGTAAGTCCAAAGCCTGCCTCAAAGTCCAAAGCCTCTTAAGCAAGTCCAAAGCCTGCCTCAAAGTCCAAAGCCTCTTAAGCAAGTCCAAAGCCTGCCTGAAAGTCCAAAGCCTGCCTCAAAGTCCAAAGCGTGCCTCAAAGTCCAAAGCCTGCCTCAAAGTCCAAAGCCTGCCTCAAAGTCCAAAGCCTCTTAAGCAAGTCCAAAGCCTGCATCAAAGTCCAAAGCCTCTTAAGTAAGTCCAAAGCCTGCCTCAAAGTCCAAAGCCTCTTAAGCAAGTCCAAAGCCTGCCTCAAAGTCCAAAGCCTGCCTCATAGTCCAAAGCCTGCCTCAAAGTCCAAAGCCTGCCTCAAAGTCCAAAGCCTGCCTCAAAGTCCAAAGCCTCTTAAGTAAGTCCAAAGCCTGCCTCAAAGTCCAAAGCCTGCCTCAAAGTCCAAAGCCTCTTAAGCAAGTCCAAAGCCTGCCTCAAAGTCCAAAGCCTCTTAAGCAAGTCCAAAGCCTGCCTCAAAGTCCAAAGCCTGCCTCAAAGTCCAAAGCCTGCCTCAAAGTCCAAAGCCTGCCTCAAAGTCCAAAGCCTCTTAAGTAAGTCCAAAGCCTGCCTCAAAGTCCAAAGCCTCTTAAGTAAGTCCAAAGCCTGCCTCAAAGTCCAAAGCCTCTTAAGTAAGTCCAAAGCCTGCCTCAAAGTCCAAAGCCTGCCTCAAAGTCCAAAGCCTGCCTCAAAGTCCAAAGCCTGCCTCAAAGTCCAAAGCCAGCCTCAAAGTCCAAAGCCAGCCTCAAAGTCCAAAGCCAGCCTCAAAGTCCAAAGCCTCTTAAGCAAGTCCAAAGCCTGCCTCAAAGTCCAAAGACTCTTAAGCAAGTCCAAAGCCTGCCTCAAAGTCCAAAGCCTCTTAAGTAAGTCCAAAGCCTGCCTCAAAGTCCAAAGCCTCTTAAGTAAGTCCAAAGCCTGCCTCAAAGTCCAAAGCCTCTTAAGTAAGTCCAAAGCCTGCCTCAAAGTCCAAAGCCTGCCTCAAAGTCCAAAGCCTCTTAAGTAAGTCCAAAGCCTCTTAAGCAAGTCCAAAGCCTGCCTCAAAGTCCAAAGCCTCTTAAGCAAGTCCAAAGCCTGCCTCAAAGTCCAAAGCCTGCCTCAAAGTCCAAAGCCTGCCTCAAAGTCCAAAGCCTCTTAAGTAAGTCCAAAGCCTGCCTCAAAGTCCAAAGCCTCTTAAGTAAGTCCAAAGCCTGCCTCAAAGTCCAAAGCCTCTTAAGTAAGTCCAAAGCCTGCCTCAAAGTCCAAAGCCTCTTAAGTAAGTCCAAAGACTCTTAAGTAAGTCCAAAGACTCTTAAGCAAGTCCAAAGCCTGCCTCAAAGTCCAAAGCCTCTTAAGCAAGTCCAAAGCCTGCCTCAAAGTCCAAAGCCTCTTAAGCAAGTCCAAAGCCTGCCTCAAAGTCCAAAGCCTCTTAAGCAAGTCCAAAGCCTGCCTCAAAGTCCAAAGCCTCTTAAGCAAGTCCAAAGCCTGCCTCAAAGTCCAAAGCCTCTTAAGCAAGTCCAAAGCCTGCCTCAAAGTCCAAAGCCTGCCTCAAAGTCCAAAGCCTCTTAAGTAAGTCCAAAGCCTGCCTCAAAGTCCAAAGCCTCTTAGTAAGTCCAAAGCCTCTTAAGTAAGTCCAAAGCCTGCCTCAAAGTCCAAAGCCTGCCTCAAAGTCCAAAGCCTGCCTCAAAGTCCAAAGCCTCTTAAGTAAGTCCAAAGCCTGCCTCAAAGTCCAAAGCCTCTTAAGTAAGTCCAAAGCCTGCCTCAAAGTCCAAAGCCTGCCTCAAAGTCCAAAGCCTCTTAAGTAAGTCCAAAGCCTCTTAAGTAAGTCCAAAGCCTCTTAAGTAAGTCCAAAGCCTGCCTCAAAGTCCAAAGCCTCTTAAGTAAGTCCAAAGCCTGCCTCAAAGTCCAAAGCCTCTTAAGTAAGTCCAAAGCCTGCCTCAAAGTCCAAAGCCTCTTAAGTAAGTCCAAAGCCTGCCTCAAAGTCCAAAGCCTCTTAAGTAAGTCCAAAGCCTGCCTCAAAGTCCAAAGCCTCTTAAGCAAGTCCAAAGCCTGCCTCAAAGTCCAAAGCCTCTTAAGTAAGTCCAAAGCCTGCCTCAAAGTCCAAAGCCTCTTAAGTAAGTCCAAAGCCTTCCTCAAAGTCCAAAGCCTCTTAAGTAAGTCCAAAGCCTCTTAAGTAAGTCCAAAGCCTCTTAAGTAAGTCCAAAGCCTGCCTCAAAGTCCAAAGCCTCTTAAGTAAGTCCAAAGCCTGCCTCAAAGTCCAAAGCCTCTTAAGTAAGTCCAAAGCCTGCCTAAAAGTCCAAAGCCTGCCTCAAAGTCCAAAGCCTCTTAAGTAAGTCCAAAGCCTGCCTCAAAGTCCAAAGCCTCTTAAGTAAGTCCAAAGCCTGCCTCAAAGTCCAAAGCCTCTTAAGTAAGTCCAAAGCCTCTTAAGTAAGTCCAAAGCCTCTTAAGTAAAGTAAGTCCAAAGCCTCTTAAGCAAGTCCAAAGCCTCTTAAGTAAGTCCAAAGCCTCTTAAGCAAGTCCAAAGCCTGCCTCAAAGTCCAAAGCCTCTTAAGTAAGTCCAAAGCCTGCCTCAAAGTCCAAAGCCTGCCTCAAAGTCCAAAGCCTGCCTCAAAGTCCAAAGCCTCTTAAGTAAGTCCAAAGCCTCTTAAGTAAGTCCAAAGCCTGCCTCAAAGTCCAAAGCCTCTTAAGTAAGTCCAAAGCCTGCCTCAAAGTCCAAAGCCTCTTAAGTAAGTCCAAAGCCTGCCTCAAAGTCCAAAGCCTCTTAAGTAAGTCCAAAGCCTGCCTCAAAGTCCAAAGCCTCTTAAGTAAGTCCAAAGCCTGCCTCAAAGTCCAAAGCCTCTTAAGTAAGTCCAAAGCCTGCCTCAAAGTCCAAAGCCTCTTAAGTAAGTCCAAAGCCTGCCTCAAAGTCCAAAGCCTCTTAAGTAAGTCCAAAGCCTCTTAAGTAAGTCCAAAGCCTGCCTCAAAGTCCAAAGCCTCTTAAGTAAGTCCAAAGCCTGCCTCAAAGTCCAAAGCCTCTTAAGTAAGTCCAAAGCCTGCCTCAAAGTCCAAAGCCTCTTAAGTAAGTCCAAAGCCTGCCTCAAAGTCCAAAGCCTCTTAAGTAAGTCCAAAGCCTGCCTCAAAGTCCAAAGCCTCTTAAGTAAGTCCAAAGCCTGCCTCAAAGTCCAAAGCCTCTTAAGTAAGTCCAAAGCCTGCCTCAAAGTCCAAAACCTCTTAAGTAAGTCCAAAGCCTGCCTCAAAGTCCAAAGCCTCTTAAGTAAGTCCAAAGCCTGCCTCAAAGTCCAAAGCCTCTTAAGTAAGTCCAAAGCCTGCCTCAAAGTCCAAAGCCTCTTAAGTAAGTCCAAAGCCTGCCTCAAAGTCCAAAGCCTCTTAAGTAAGTCCAAAGCCTGCCTCAAAGTCCAAAGCCTCTTAAGTAAGTCCAAAGCCTGCCTCAAAGTCCAAAGCCTCTTAAGTAAGTCCAAAGCCTGCCTCAAAGTCCAAAGCCTCTTAAGTAAGTCCAAAGCCTCTTAAGTAAGTCCAAAGCCTGCCTCAAAGTCCAAAGCCTCTTAAGTAAGTCCAAAGCCTGCCTCAAAGTCCAAAGCCTCTTAAGTAAGTCCAAAGCCTGCCTCAAAGTCCAAAGCCTCTTAAGTAAGTCCAAAGCCTGCCTCAAAGTCCAAAGCCTCTTAAGTAAGTCCAAAGCCTGCCTCAAAGTCCAAAGCCTCTTAAGTAAGTCCAAAGCCTGCCTCAAAGTCCAAAGCCTCTTAAGTAAGTCCAAAGCCTGCCTCAAAGTCCAAAACCTCTTAAGTAAGTCCAAAGCCTGCCTCAAAGTCCAAAGCCTCTTAAGTAAGTCCAAAGCCTGCCTCAAAGTCCAAAGCCTCTTAAGTAAGTCCAAAGCCTGCCTCAAAGTCCAAAGCCTCTTAAGTAAGTCCAAAGCCTGCCTCAAAGTCCAAAGCCTCTTAAGTAAGTCCAAAGCCTGCCTCAAAGTCCAAAGCCTCTTAAGTAAGTCCAAAGCCTGCCTCAAAGTCCAAAGCCTCTTAAGTAAGTCCAAAGCCTGCCTCAAAGTCCAAAGCCTCTTAAGTAAGTCCAAAGCCTGCCTCAAAGTCCAAAGCCTCTTAAGTAAGTCCAAAGCCTGCCTCAAAGTCCAAAGCCTCTTAAGTAAGTCCAAAGCCTACCTCAAAGTCCAAAGCCTCTTAAGTAAGTCCAAAGCCTGCCTCAAAGTCCAAAGCCTCTTAAGTAAGTCCAAAGCCTCTTAAGTAAGTCCAAAGCCTGCCTCAAAGTCCAAAGCCTGCCTCAAAGTCCAAAGCCTGCCTCAAAGTCCAAAGCCTGCCTCAAAGTCCAAAGCCTCTTAAGTAAGTCCAAAGCCTGCCTCAAAGTCCAAAGCCTCTTAAGTAAGTCCAAAGCCTGCCTCAAAGTCCAAAGCCTCTTAAGTAAGTCCAAAGCCTGCCTCAAAGTCCAAAGCCTCTTAAGTAAGTCCAAAGCCTGCCTCAAAGTCCAAAGCCTCTTAAGTAAGTCCAAAGCCTGCCTCAAAGTCCAAAGCCTGCCTCAAAGTCCAAAGCCTCTTAAGTAAGTCCAAAGCCTGCCTCAAAGTCCAAAGCCTCTTAAGTAAGTCCAAAGCCTGCCTCAAAGTCCAAAGCCTCTTAAGTAAGTCCAAAGCCTGCCTCAAAGTCCAAAGCCTCTTAAGTAAGTCCAAAGCCTGCCTCAAAGTCCAAAGCCTCTTAAGTAAGTCCAAAGCCTGCCTCAAAGTCCAAAGCCTCTTAAGTAAGTCCAAAGCCTCTTAAGTAAGTCCAAAGCCTCTTAAGTAAGTCCAAAGCCTCTTAAGTAAGTCCAAAGCCTCTTAAGTAAGTCCAAAGCCTGCCTCAAAGTCCAAAGCCTGCCTCAAAGTCCAAAGCCTCTTAAGTAAGTCCAAAGCCTCTTAAGTAAGTCCAAAGCCTCTTAAGTAAGTCCAAAGCCTCTTAAGTAAGTCCAAAGCCTCTTAAGTAAGTCCAAAGCCTCTTAAGTAAGTAAGTCCAAAGCCTCTTAAGTAAGTAAGTCCAAAGCCTCTTAAGTAAGAAAGTCCAAAGCCTCTTAAGTAAGAAAGTCCAAAGCCTCTTAAGTAAGTCCAAAGCCTCTTAAGTAAGTAAGTCCAAAGCCTCTTAAGTAAGTAAGTCCAAAGCCTCTTAAGTAAGTAAGTCCAAAGCCTCTTAAGTAAGTAAGTCCAAAGCCTCTTAAGTAAGTCCAAAGCCTCTTAAGTAAGTCCAAAGCCTCTTAAGTAAGTCCAAAGCCTCTTAAGTAAGTCCAAAGCCTCTTAAGTAAGTCCAAAGCCTGCCTCAAAGTCCAAAGCCTCTTAAGTAAATCCAAAGCCTCTTAAGTAAGTCCAAAGCCTGCCTCAAAGTCCAAAGCCTCTTAAGTAAGTCCAAAGCCTGCCTCAAAGTCCAAAGCCTCTTAAGTAAGTCCAAAGCCTGCCTCAAAGTCCAAAGCCTCTTAAGTAAGTCCAAAGCCTGCCTCAAAGTCCAAAGCCTCTTAAGTAAGTCCAAAGCCTCTTAAGTAAGTCCAAAGCCTCTTAAGTAAATCCAAAGACTGCCTCAAAGTCCAAAGCCTCTTAAGTAAATCCAAAGACTGCCTCAAAGTCCAAAGCCTCTTAAGTAAGTCCAAAGCCTCTTAAGTAAATCCAAAGCCTGCCTGGAAGTCCAAAGCCTCTTAAGTAAATCCAAAGCCTGCCTGGAAGTCCAAAGCCTCTTAAGTAAATCCAAAGACTGCCTCAAAGTCCAAAGCCTCTTAAGTAAATCCAAAGACTGCCTCAAAGTCCAAAGCCTCTTAAGTAAGTCCAAAGCCTCTTAAGTAAGTCCAAAGCCTCTTAAGTAAGTCCAAAGCCTCTTAAGTAAGTCCAAAGCCTGCCTCAAAGTCCAAAGCCTCTTAAGTAAGTCCAAAGCCTGCCTCAAAGTCCAAAGCCTCTTAAGTAAGTCCAAAGCCTGCCTCAAAGTCCAAAGCCTGCCTCAAAGTCCAAAGCCTGCCTCAAAGTCCAAAGCCTCTTAAGTAAGTCCAAAGCCTGCCTCAAAGTCCAAAGCCTCTTAAGTAAGTCCAAAGCCTGCCTCAAAGTCCAAAGCCTCTTAAGTAAGTCCAAAGCCTGCCTCAAAGTCCAAAGCCTCTTAAGTAAGTCCAAAGCCTGCCTCAAAGTCCAAAGCCTGCCTCAAAGTCCAAAGCCTGCCTCAAAGTCCAAAGCCTCTTAAGTAAGTCCAAAGCCTGCCTCAAAGTCCAAAGCCTCTTAAGTAAGTCCAAAGCCTGCCTCAAAGTCCAAAGCCTCTTAAGTAAGTCCAAAGCCTGCCTCAAAGTCCAAAGCCTCTTAAGTAAGTCCAAAGCCTCTTAAGTAAGTCCAAAGCCTGCCTCAAAGTCCAAAGCCTCTTAAGTAAGTCCAAAGCCTGCCTCAAAGTCCAAAGCCTCTTAAGTAAGTCCAAAGCCTGCCTCAAAGTCCAAAGCCTGCCTCAAAGTCCAAAGCCTGCCTCAAAGTCCAAAGCCTCTTAAGTAAGTCCAAAGCCTGCCTCAAAGTCCAAAGCCTCTTAAGCAAGTCCAAAGCCTGCCTCAAAGTCCAAAGCATGCCTCAAAGTCCAAAGCCTGCCTCAAAGTCCAAAGCCTGCCTCAAAGTCCAAAGCCTGCCTCAAAGTCCAAAGCCTGCCTCAAAGTCCAAAGCCTCTTAAGCAAGTCCAAAGCCTGCCTCAAAGTCCAAAGCCTCTTAAGCAAGTCCAAAGCCTGCCTCAAAGTCCAAAGCCTCTTAAGCAAGTCCAAAGCCTGCCTCAAAGTCCAAAGCCTCTTAAGTAAGTCCAAAGCCTGCCTCAAAGTCCAAAGCCTCTTAAGTAAGTCCAAAGCCTGCCTCAAAGTCCAAAGCCTGCCTCAAAGTCCAAAGCCTGCCTCAAAGTCCAAAGCCTCTTAAGCAAGTCCAAAGCCTGCCTCAAAGTCCAAAGCCTGCCTCAAAGTCCAAAGCCTGCCTCAAAGTCCAAAGCCTGCCTCAAAGTCCAAAGCCTCTTAAGTAAGTCCAAAGCCTGCCTCAAAGTCCAAAGCCTCTTAAGTAAGTCCAAAGCCTGCCTCAAAGTCCAAAGCCTCTTAAGTAAGTCCAAAGCCTGCCTCAAAGTCCAAAGCCTGCCTCAAAGTCCAAAGCCTGCCTCAAAGTCCAAAGCCTCTTAAGTAAGTCCAAAGCCTGCCTCAAAGTCCAAAGCCTCTTAAGTAAGTCCAAAGCCTGCCTCAAAGACCAAAGCCTCTTAAGCAAGTCCAAAGCCTGCCTCAAAGACCAAAGCCTCTTAACCAAGTCCAAAGCCTGCCTCAAAGTCCAAAGCCTGCCTCAAAGTCCAAAGCCTGCCTCAAATCCAAAGCCTCTTAAGTAAGTCCAAAGCCTGCCTCAAAGTTCAAAGCCTGCCTCAAAGTCCAAAGCCTGCCTCAAAGTCCAAAGCCTCTTAAGTTGAGTCCAAAGCCTGCCTCAAAGTCCAAAGCCTGCCTCAAAGTCCAAAGCCTGCCTCAAAGTCCAAAGCCTCTTAAGTAAGTCTAAAGCCTGCCTCAAAGTCCAAAGCCTGCCTCAAAGTCCAAAGCCTGCCTCAAAGTCCAAAGCCTCTTAAGTAAGTCCAAAGCCTCTTAAGTAAGTCCAAAGCCTGCCTCAAAGTCCAAAGCCTGCCTCAAAGTCCAAAGCCTCTTAAGTAAGTCCAAAGCCTCTTAAGTAAGTCCAAAGCCTGCCTCAAAGTCCAAAGCCTGCCTCAAAGTCCAAAGCCTGCCTCAAAGTCCAAAGCCTCTTAAGTAAGTCCAAAGCCTGCCTCAAAGTCCAAAGCCTCTTAAGTAAGTCCAAAGCCTGCCTCAAAGTCCAAAGCCTGCCTCAAAGTCCAAAGCCTCTTAAGTAAGTCCAAAGCCTGACTCAAAGTCCAAAGCCTGCCTCAAAGTCCAAAGCCTCTTAAGTAAGTCCAAAGCCTGCCTCAAAGTCCAAAGCCTGCCTCAAAGTCCAAAGCCTGCCTCAAAGTCCAAAGCCTCTTAAGTAAGTCCAAAGCCTGCCTCAAAGTCCAAAGCCTGCCTCAAAGTCCAAAGCCTGCCTCAAAGTCCAAAGCCTCTTAAGTAAGTCCAAAGCCTGCCTCAAAGTCCAAAGCCTGCCTCAAAGTCCAAAGCCTGCCTCAAAGTCCAAAGCCTCTTAAGTAAGTCCAAAGCCTCTTAAGTAAGTCCAAAGCCTGCCTCAAAGTCCAAAGCCTCTTAAGTAAGTCCAAAGCCTGCCTCAAAGTCCAAAGCCTCTTAAGTAAGTCCAAAGCCTGCCTCAAAGTCCAAAGCCTCTTAAGTAAGTCCAAAGCCTCTTAAGTAAGTCCAAAGCCTCTTAAGTAAATCCAAAGACTGCCTCAAAGTCCAAAGCCTCTTAAGTAAATCCAAAGACTGCCTCAAAGTCCAAAGCCTCTTAAGTAAGTCCAAAGCCTCTTAAGTAAATCCAAAGCCTGCCTGAAAGTCCAAAGCCTCTTAAGTAAATCCAAAGCCTGCCTCAAAGTCCAAAGCCTCTTAAGTAAATCCAAAGACTGCCTCAAAGTCCAAAGCCTCTTAAGTAAGTCCAAAGCCTCTTAAGTAAGTCCAAAGCCTCTTAAGTAAGTCCAAAGCCTCTTAAGTAAGTCCAAAGCCTCTTAAGTAAGTCCAAAGCCAGCCTCAAAGTCCAAAGCCTCTTAAGTAAGTCCAAAGCCTGCCTCAAAGTCCAAAGCCTCTTAAGTAAGTCCAAAGCCTGCCTCAAAGTCCAAAGCCTCTTAAGTAAGTCCAAAGCCTGCCTCAAAGTCCAAAGCCTCTTAAGTAAGTCCAAAGCCTGCCTCAAAGTCCAAAGCCTCTTAAGTAAGTCCAAAGCCTGCCTCAAAGTCCAAAGCCTCTTAAGTAAGTCCAAAGCCTGCCTCAAAGTCCAAAGCCTCTTAAGTAAGTCCAAAGCCTGCCTCAAAGTCCAAAGCCTCTTAAGTAAGTCCAAAGCCTGCCTCAAAGTCCAAAGCCTCTTAAGTAAGTCCAAAGCCTGCCTCAAAGTCCAAAGCCTCTTAAGTAAGTCCAAAGCCTGCCTCAAAGTCCAAAGCCTCTTAAGTAAGTCCAAAGCCTGCCTCAAAGTCCAAAGCCTCTTAAGTAAGTCCAAAGCCTGCCTCAAAGTCCAAAGCCTGCCTCAAAGTCCAAAGCCTCTTAAGTAAGTCCAAAGCCTGCCTCAAAGTCCAAAGCCTCTTAAGCAAGTCCAAAGCCTGCCTCAAAGTCCAAAGCCTGCCTCAAAGTCCAAAGCCTGCCTCAAAGTCCAAAGCCTGCCTCAAAGTCCAAAGCCTCTTAAGTAAGTCCAAAGCCTGCCTCAAAGTCCAAAGCCTCTTAAGCAAGTCCAAAGCCTGCCTCAAAGTCCAAAGCCTGCCTCAAAGTCCAAAGCCTGCCTCAAAGTCCAAAGCCTGCCTCAAAGTCCAAAGACTCTTAAGCAAGTCCAAAGCCTGCCTCAAAGTCCAAAGCCTCTTAAGCAAGTCCAAAGCCTGCCTCAAAGTCCAAAGCCTCTTAAGCAAGTCCAAAGCCTGCCTCAAAGTCCAAAGACTCTTAAGCAAGTCCAAAGCCTGCCTCAAAGTCCAAAGCCTCTTAAGTAAGTCCAAAGCCTGCCTCAAAGTCCAAAGCCTGCCTCAAAGTCCAAAGCCTGCCTCAAAGTCCAAAGCCTCTTAAGTAAGTCCAAAGCCTGCCTCAAAGTCCAAAGCCTGCCTCAAAGTCCAAAGCCTCTTAAGCAAGTCCAAAGCCTGCCTCAAAGTCCAAAGCCTCTTAAGTAAGTCCAAAGCCTGCCTCAAAGTCCAAAGCCTCTTAAGCAAGTCCAAAGCCTGCCTCAAAGTCCAAAGCCTCTTAAGCAAGTCCAAAGCCTGCCTCAAAGTCCAAAGCCTGCCTCAAAGTCCAAAGCCTCTTAAGTAAGTCCAAAGCCTGCCTCAAAGTCCAAAGCCTTTTAAGCAAGTCTAAAGCCTGCCTCAAAGTCCAAAGACTCTTAAGCAAGTCCAAAGCCTGCCTCAAAGTCCAAAGCCTCTTAAGCAAGTCCAAAGCCTGCCTCAAAGTCCAAAGCCTCTTAAGTAAGTCCAAAGCCTGCCTCAAAGTCCAAAGCCTCTTAAGTAAGTCCAAAGCCTGCCTCAAAGTCCAAAGCCTCTTAAGTAAGTCCAAAGCCTGCCTCAAAGTCCAAAGCCTGCCTCAAAGTCCAAAGCCTGCCTCAAAGTCCAAAGCCTCTTAAGCAAGTCCAAAGCCTGCCTCAAAGTCCAAAGCCTCTTAAGCAAGTCCAAAGCCTGCCTCAAAGTCCAAAGCCTGCCTCAAAGTCCAAAGCCTGCCTCAAAGTCCAAAGCCTCTTAAGTAAGTCCAAAGCCTGCCTCAAAGTCCAAAGCCTCTTAAGTAAGTCCAAAGCCTGCCTCAAAGTCCAAAGCCTGCCTCAAAGTCCAAAGCCTCTTAAGTAAGTCCAAAGCCTGCCTCAAAGTCCAAAGCCTCTTAAGTAAGTCCAAAGCCTGCCTCAAAGACCAAAGCCTCTTAAGCAAGTCCAAAGCCTGCCTCAAAGACCAAAGCCTCTTAACCAAGTCCAAAGCCTGCCTCAAAGTCCAAAGCCTGCCTCAAAGTCCAAAGCCTGCCTCAAATCCAAAGCCTCTTAAGTAAGTCCAAAGCCTGCCTCAAAGTCCAAAGCCTGCCTCAAAGTCCAAAGCCTGCCTCAAAGTCCAAAGCCTGCCTCAAAGTCCAAAGCCTGCCTCAAAGTCCAAAGCCTCTTAAGTAAGTCCAAAGCCTGCCTCAAAGTCCAAAGCCTGCCTCAAAGTCCAAAGCCTGCCTCAAAGTCCAAAGCCTCTTAAGTAAGTCTAAAGCCTGCCTCAAAGTCCAAAGCCTGCCTCAAAGTCCAAAGCCTGCCTCAAAGTCCAAAGCCTCTTAAGTAAGTCCAAAGCCTCTTAAGTAAGTCCAAAGCCTGCCTCAAAGTCCAAAGCCTGCCTCAAAGTCCAAAGCCTCTTAAGTAAGTCCAAAGCCTGCCTCAAAGTCCAAAGCCTGCCTCAAAGTCCAAAGCCTGCCTCAAAGTCCAAAGCCTCTTAAGTAAGTCCAAAGCCTCTTAAGTAAGTCCAAAGCCTCTTAAGTAAGTCCAAAGCCTGCCTCAAAGTCCAAAGCCTGCCTCAAAGTCCAAAGCCTGCCTCAAAGTCCAAAGCCTCTTAAGTAAGTCCAAAGCCTGCCTCAAAGTCCAAAGCCTGCCTCAAAGTCCAAAGCCTGCCTCAAAGTCCAAAGCCTCTTAAGTAAGTCCAAAACCTCTTAAGTAAGTCCAAAGCCTGCCTCAAAGTCCAAAGCCTCTTAAGTAAGTCCAAAGCCTGCCTCAAAGTCCAAAGCCTGCCTCAAAGTCCAAAGCCTCTTAAGCAAGTCCAAAGCCTGCCTCAAAGTCCAAAGCCTCTTAAGCAAGTCCAAAGCCTGCCTCAAAGTCCAAAGCCTGCCTCAAAGTCCAAAGCCTCTTAAGTAAGTCCAAAGCCTCTTAAGTAAGTCCAAAGCCTCTTAAGTAAGTCCAAAGCCTCTTAAGTAAGTCCAAAGCCTGCCTCAAAGTCCAAAGCCTGCCTCAAAGTCCAAAGCCTCTTAAGTAAGTCCAAAGCCTGCCTCAAAGTCCAAAGCCTGCCTCAAAGTCCAAAGCCTGCCTCAAAGTCCAAAGCCTGCCTCAAAGTCCAAAGCCTCTTAAGTAAGTCCAAAGCCTGCCTCAAAGTCCAAAGCCTCTTAAGTAAGTCCAAAGCCTGCCTCAAAGTCCAAAGCCTGCCTCAAAGTCCAAAGACTCTTAAGTAAGTCCAAAGCCTGCCTCAAAGTCCAAAGCCTCTTAAGTAAGTCCAAAGCCTGCCTCAAAGTCCAAAGCCTGCCTCAAAGTCCAAAGCCTGCCTCAAAGTCCAAAGCCTGCCTCAAAGTCCAAAGCCTCTTAAGTAAGTCCAAAGCCTGCCTCAAAGTCCAAAGCCTGCCTCAAAGTCCAAAGCCTGCCTCAAAGTCCAAAGCCTCTTAAGTAAGTCCAAAGCCTGCCTCAAAGTCCAAAGCCTGCCTCAAAGTCCAAAGCCTGCCTCAAAGTCCAAAGCCTCTTAAGTAAGTCCAAAGCCTGCCTCAAAGTCCAAAGCCTCTTAAGTAAGTCCAAAGCCTGCCTCAAAGTCCAAAGCCTGCCTCAAAGTCCAAAGCCTGACTCAAAGTCCAAAGCCTGCCTCAAAGTCCAAAGCCTGCCTCAAAGTCCAAAGCCTCTTAAGTAAGTCCAAAGCCTGCCTCAAAGTCCAAAGCCTCTTAAGTAAGTCCAAAGCCTGCCTCAAAGTCCAAAGCCTGCCTCAAAGTCCAAAGCCTCTTAAGTAAGACCAAAGCCTCTTAAGTAAGACCAAAGCCTCTTAAGTAAGTCCAAAGCCTCTTAAGTAAGTCCAAAGCCTCTTAAGTAAGTCCAAAGCCTGCCTCAAAGTCCAAAGCCTGCCTCAAAGTCCAAAGCCTGCCTCAAAGTCCAAAGCCTGCCTCAAAGTCCAAAGCCTGCCTCAAAGTCCAAAGCCTCTTAAGTAAGTCCAAAGCCTGCCTCAAAGTCCAAAGCCTGCCTCAAAGTCCAAAGCCTCTTAAGTAAGTCCAAAGCCTCTTAAGTAAGTCCAAAGCCTGCCTCAAAGTCCAAAGCCTCTTAAGTAAGTCCAAAGCCTGCCTCAAAGTCCAAAGCCTGCCTCAAAGTCCAAAGCCTGCCTCAAAGTCCAAAGCCTGCCTCAAAGTCCAAAGCCTGCCTCAAAGTCCAAAGCCTCTTAAGTAAGTCCAAAGCCTGCCTCAAAGTCCAAAGCCTGCCTCAAAGTCCAAAGACTCTTAAGTAAGTCCAAAGCCTGCCTCAAAGTCCAAAGCCTCTTAAGTAAGTCCAAAGCCTGCCTCAAAGTCCAAAGCCTGCCTCAAAGTCCAAAGCCTGCCTCAAAGTCCAAAGCCTCTTAAGTAAGTCCAAAACCTGCCTCAAAGTCCAAAGCCTCTTAAGTAAGTCCAAAGCCTGCCTCAAAGTCCAAAGCCTGCCTCAAAGTCCAAAGCCTCTTAAGTAAGTCCAAAGCCTGCCTCAAAGTCCAAAGCCTGCCTCAAAGTCCAAAGCCTGCCTCAAAGTCCAAAGCCTCTTAAGTAAGTCCAAAGCCTCTTAAGTAAGTCCAAAGCCTGCCTCAAAGTCCAAAGCCTCTTAAGTAAGTCCAAAGCCTCTTAAGTAAGTCCAAAGCCTGCCTCAAAGTCCAAAGCCTGCCTCAAAGTCCAAAGCCTCTTAAGTAAGTCCAAAGCCTGCCTCAAAGTCCAAAGCCTCTTAAGTAAGTCCAAAGCCTCTTAAGTAAGTTCAAAGCCTCTTAAGTAAGTCCAAAGCCTGCCTCAAAGTCCAAAGCCTCTTAAGTAAGTCCAAAGCCTGCCTCAAAGTCCAAAGCCTGCCTCAAAGTCCAAAGCCTCTTAAGTAAGTCCAAAGCCTGCCTCAAAGTCCAAAGCCTGCCTCAAAGTCCAAAGCCTGCCTCAAAGTCCAAAGCCTCTTAAGTAAGTCCAAAGCCTCTTAAGTAAGTCCAAAGCCTCTTAAGTAAGTCCAAAGCCTGCCTCAAATTCCAAAGCCTCTTAAGTAAGTCCAAAGCCTGCCTCAAAGTCCAAAGCCTCTTAAGTAAGTCCAAAGCCTGCCTCAAAGTCCAAAGCCTCTTAAGTAAGTCCAAAGCCTGCCTCAAAGTCCAAAGCCTCTTAAGTAAGTCCAAAGCCTGCCTCAAAGTCCAAAGCCTCTTAAGTAAGTCCAAAGCCTGCCTCAAAGTCCAAAGCCTCTTAAGTAAGTCCAAAGCCTGCCTCAAAGTCCAAAGCCTCTTAAGTAATTCCAAAGCCTGCCTCAAAGTCCAAAGCCTCTTAAGTAAGTCCAAAGCCTGCCTCAAAGTCCAAAGCCTCTTAAGTAATTCCAAAGCCTGCCTCAAAGTCCAAAGCCTCTTAAGTAAGTCCAAAGCCTGCCTCAAAGTCCAAAGCCTCTTAAGTAAGTCCAAAGCCTGCCTCAAAGTCCAAAGCCTCTTAAGTAAGTCCAAAGCCTGCCTCAAAGTCCAAAGCCTCTTAAGTAAGTCCAAAGCCTCTTAAGTAAGTCCAAAGCCTCTTAAGTAAGTCCAAAGCCTCTTAAGTAAGTCCAAAGCCTCTTAAGTAAGTCCATAGCCTCTTAAGTAAGTCCAAAGCTTCTTAAGTAAGTCCAAAGCCTCTTAAGTAAGTCCAAAGCCTCTTAAGTAAGTCCAAAGCCTGCCTCAAAGTCCAAAGCCTCTTAAGTAAGTCCAAAGCCTGCCTCAAAGTCCAAAGCCTCTTAAGTAAGTCCAAAGCCTGCCTCAAAGTCCAAAGCCTCTTAAGTAAGTCCAAAGCCTGCCTCAAAGTCCAAAGCCTCTTAAGTAAGTCCAAAGCCTGCCTCAAAGTCCAAAGCCTCTTAAGTAAGTCCAAAGCCTGCCTCAAAGTCCAAAGCCTCTTAAGTAATTCCAAAGCCTGCCTCAAAGTCCAAAGCCTCTTAAGTAAGTCCAAAGCCTCTTAAGTAAGTCCAAAGCCTCTTAAGTAAGTCCAAAGCCTGCCTCAAAGTCCAAAGCCTGCCTCAAAGTCCAAAGCCTGCCTCAAAGTCCAAAGCCTGCCTCAAAGTCCAAAGCCTGCCTCAAAGTCCAAAGCCTCTTAAGTAAGTCCAAAGCCTCTTAAGTAAGTCCAAAGCCTCTTAAGTAAGTCCAAAGCCTGCCTCAAAGTCCAAAGCCTCTTAAGTAAGTCCAAAGCCTGCCTCAAAGTCCAAAGCCTGCCTCAAAGTCCAAAGCCTATTAAGTAAGTCCAAAGCCTGCCTCAAAGTCCAAAGCCTGCCTCAAAGTCCAAAGCCTCTTAAGTAAGTCCAAAGCCTGCCTCAAAGTCCAAAGCCTGCCTCAAAGTCCAAAGCCTCTTAAGTAAGTCCAAAGCCTCTTAAGTAAGTCCAAAGCCTCTTAAGTAAGTCCAAAGCCTCTTAAGTAAGTCCAAAGCCTCTTAAGTAAGTCCAAAGCCTCTTAAGTAAGTCCAAAGCCTGCCTCAAAGTCCAAAGCCTCTTAAGTAAGTCCAAAGCCTCTTAAGTAAGTCCAAAGCCTCTTAAGTAAGTCCAAAGCCTCTTAAGTAAGTCCAAAGCCTGCCTCAAAGTCCAAAGCCTCTTAAGTAAGTCCAAAGCCTGCCTCAAAGTCCAAAGCCTCTTAAGTAAGTCCAAAGCCTGCCTCAAAGTCCAAAGCCTGCCTCAAAGTCCAAAGCCTCTTAAGTAAGTCCAAAGCCTGCCTCAAAGTCCAAAGCCTGCCTCAAAGTCCAAAGCCTGCCTCAAAGTCCAAAGCCTGCCTCAAAGTCCAAAGCCTGCCTCAAAGTCCAAAGCCTGCCTCAAAGTCCAAAGCCTCTTAAGTAAGTCCAAAGCCTCTTAAGTAAGTCCAAAGCCTGCCTCAAAGTCCAAAGCCTCTTAAGTAAGTCCAAAGCCTGCCTCAAAGTCCAAAGCCTCTTAAGTAAGTCCAAAGCCTGCCTCAAAGTCCAAAGCCTCTTAAGTAAGTCCAAAGCCTGCCTCAAAGTCCAAAGCCTCTTAAGTAAGTCCAAAGCCTCTTAAGTAAGTCTAAAGCCTCTTAAGTAAGTCCAAAGCCTCTTAAGTAAGTCCAAAGCCTGCCTCAAAGTCCAAAGCCTCTTAAGTAAGTCCAAAGCCTCTTAAGTAAGTCCAAAGCCTCTTAAGTAAGTCCAAAGCCTCTTAAGTAAGTCCAAAGCCTCTTAAGTAAGTCCAAAGCCTCTTAAGTAAGTCCAAAGCCTCTTAAGTAAGTCCAAAGCCTCTTAAGTAAGTCTAAAGCCTCTTAAGTAAGTCCAAAGCCTCTTAAGTAAGTCCAAAGCCTCTTAAGTAAGTCCAAAGCCTCTTAAGTAAGTCCAAAGCCTCTTAAGTAAGTCCAAAGCCTGCCTCAAAGTCCAAAGCCTGCCTCAAAGTCCAAAGCCTGCCTCAAAGTCCAAAGCCTGCCTCAAAGTCCAAAGCCTGCCTCAAAGTCCAAAGCCTCTTAAGTAAGTCCAAAGCCTCTTAAGTAAGTCCAAAGCCTCTTAAGTAAGTCCAAAGCCTGCCTCAAAGTCCAAAGCCTCTTAAGTAAGTCCAAAGCCTGCCTCAAAGTCCAAAGCCTGCCTCAAAGTCCAAAGCCTCTTAAGTAAGTCCAAAGCTTGCCTCAAAGTCCAAAGCCTGCCTCAAAGTCCAAAGCCTCTTAAGTAAGTCCAAAGCCTGCCTCAAAGTCCAAAGCCTCTTAAGTAAGTCCAAAGCCTGCCTCAAAGTGCAAAGCCTCTTAAGTAAGTCCAAAGCCTGCCTCAAAGTCCAAAGCCTCTTAAGTAAGTCCAAAGCCTCTTAAGTAAGTCCAAAGCCTCTTAAGTAAGTCCAAAGCCTCTTAAGTAAGTCCAAAGCCTCTTAAGTAAGTCCAAAGCCTGCCTCAAAGTCCAAAGCCTGCCTCAAAGTCCAAAGCCTGCCTCAAAGTCCAAAGCCTGCCTCAAAGTCCAAAGCCTCTTAAGTAAGTCCAAAGCCTCTTAAGTAAGTCCAAAGCCTCTTAAGTAAGTCCAAAGCCTCTTAAGTAAGTCCAAAGCCTCTTAAGTAAGTCTAAAGCCTCTTAAGTAAGTCCAAAGCCTCTTAAGTAAGTCCAAAGCCTGCCTCAAAGTCCAAAGCCTCTTAAGTAAGTCCAAAGCCTGCCTCAAAGTCCAAAGCCTCTTAAGTAAGTCCAAAGCCTGCCTCAAAGTCCAAAGCCTGCCTCAAAGTCCAAAGCCTCTTAAGTAAGTCCAAAGCCTCTTAAGTAAGTCCAAAGCCTGCCTCAAAGTCCAAAGCCTCTTAAGTAAGTCCAAAGCCTGCCTCAAAGTCCAAAGCCTCTTAAGTAAGTCCAAAGCCTGCCTCAAGTCCAAAGCCTCTTAAGTAATTCCAAAGCCTGCCTCAAAGTCCAAAGTCTCTTAAGTAAGTCCAAAGCCTGCCTCAAACTCCAAAGACTCTTAAGTAAGTCCAAAGCCTGCCTCAAAGTCCAAAGCCTCTTAAGTAAGTCCAAAGCCTGCCTCAAAGTCCAAAGCCTCTTAAGTAAGTCCAAAGCCTGCCTCAAAGTCCAAAGCCTCTTAAGTAAGTCCAAAGCCTGCCTCAAAGTCCAAAGCCTCTTAAGTAAGTCCAAAGCCTGCCTCAAAGTCCAAAGCCTCTTAAGTAAGTTCAAAGCCTGCCTAAAAGTCCAAAGCCTGCCTCAAAATCCAAAGCCTGCCTCAAAGTCCAAAGCCAGACTCAAAGTCCAAAGCCTCTTAATTAAGTCCAAAGCCTCTTAAGTAAGTCCAAAGCCTGCCTCAAAGTCCAAAGCCTGCCTCAAAGTCCAAAGCCTGCCTCAAAGTCCAAAGCCTGCCTCAAAGTCCAAAGCCTGCCTCAAAGTCCAAAGCCTCTTAAGTAAGTCCAAACCCTCTTAAGTAAGTCCAAAGCCTGCCTCAAAGTCCAAAGCCTCTTAAGTAAGTCCAAAGCCTCTTAAGTAAGTCCAAAGCCTGCCTCAAAGTCCAAAGCCTGCCTCAAAGTCCAAAGCCTCTTAAGTAAGTCCAAAGCCTGCCTCAAAGTCCAAAGCCTGCCTCAAAATCCAAAGCCTGCCTCAAAGTCCAAAGTCTCTTAAGTAAGTCCAAAGCCTGCCTCAAAGTCCAAAGCCTGCCTCAAAGTCCAAAGCCTGCCTCAAAGTCCAAAGCCTGCCTCAAAGTCCAAAGCCTGCCTCAAAGTCCAAAGCCTGCCTCAAAGTCCAAAGCCTGCCTCAAAGTCCAAAGCCTCTTAAGTAAGTCCAAAGCCTCTTAAGTAAGTCCAAAGCCTCTTAAGTAAGTCCAAAGCCTCTTAAGTAAGTCCAAAGCCTCTTAAGTAAGTCCAAAGCCTGCCTCAAAGTCCAAAGCCTGCCTCAAAGTCCAAAGCCTGCCTCAAAGTCCAAAGCCTGCCTCAAAGTCCAAAGCCTCTTAAGTAAGTCCAAAGCCTCTTAAGTAAGTCCAAAGCCTCTTAAGTAAGTCCAAAGCCTCTTAAGTAAGTCCAAAGCCTCTTAAGTAAGTCCAAAGCCTGCCTCAAAGTCCAAAGCCTCTTAAGTAAGTCCAAAGCCTGCCTCAAAGTCCAAAGCCTCTTAAGTAAGTCCAAAGCCTGCCTCAAAGTCCAAAGCCTCTTAAGTAAGTCCAAAGCCTGCCTCAAAGTCCAAAGCCTCTTAAGTAAGTCCAAAGCCTGCCTCAAAGTCCAAAGCCTCTTAAGTAAGTCCAAAGCCTCTTAAGTAAGTCCAAAGCCTCTTAAGTAAGTCCAAAGCCTCTTAAGTAACTCCAAAGCCTGCCTCAAAGTCCAAAGCCTCTTAAGTAAGTCCAAAGCCTGCCTCAAAGTCCAAAGCCTCTTAAGTAAGTCCAAAGCCTGCCTCAAAGTCCAAAGCCTGCCTCAAAGTCCAAAGCCTCTTAAGTAAGTCCAAAGCCTCTTAAGTAAGTCCAAAGCCTCTTAAGTAAGTCCAAAGCCTCTTAAGTAAGTCCAAAGCCTCTTAAGTAAGTCCAAAGCCTGCCTCAAAGTCCAAAGCCTGCCTCAAAGTCCAAAGCCTGCCTCAAAGTCCAAAGCCTGCCTCAAAGTCCAAAGCCTCTTAAGTAAGTCCAAAGCCTGCCTCAAAGTCCAAAGCCTCTTAAGTAAGTCCAAAGCCTCTTAAGTAAGTCCAAAGCCTCTTAAGTAAGTCCAAAGCCTCTTAAGTAAGTCCAAAGCCTGCCTCAAAGTCCAAAGCCTCTTAAGTAAGTCCAAAGCCTGCCTCAAAGTCCAAAGCCTCTTAAGTAAGTCCAAAGCCTGCCTCAAAGTCCAAAGCCTCTTAAGTAAGTCCAAAGCCTCTTAAGTAAGTCCAAAGCCTCTTAAGTAAGTCCAAAGCCTCTTAAGTAAGTCCAAAGCCTCTTAAGTAAGTCCAAAGCCTCTTAAGTAAGTCCAAAGCCTCTTAAGTAAGTCCAAAGCCTCTTAAGTAAGTCCAAAGCCTCTTAAGTAAGTCCAAAGCCTCTTAAGTAAGTCCAAAGCCTGCCTCAAAGTCCAAAGCCTCTTAAGTAAGTCCAAAGCCTCTTAAGTAAGTCCAAAGCCTCTTAAGTAAGTCCAAAGCCTCTTAAGTAAGTCCAAAGCCTCTTAAGTAAGTCCAAAGCCTCTTAAGTAAGTCCAAAGCCTGCCTCAAAGTCCAAAGCCTGCCTCAAAGTCCAAAGCCTCTTAAGTAAGTCCAAAGCCTGCCTCAAAGTCCAAAGCCTGCCTCAAAGTCCAAAGCCTGCCTCAAAGTCCAAAGCCTGCCTCAAAGTCCAAAGCCTGCCTCAAAGTCCAAAGCCTCTTAAGTAAGTCCAAAGCCTCTTAAGTAAGTCCAAACCCTCTTAAGTAAGTCCAAAGCCTCTTAAGTAAGTCCAAAGCCTCTTAAGTAAGTCCAAAGCCTCTTAAGTAAGTCCAAAGCCTCTTAAGTAAGTCCAAAGCCTCTTAAGTAAGTCCAAAGCCTCTTAAGTAAGTCCAAAGCCTGCCTCAAAGTCCAAAGCCTCTTAAGTAAGTCCAAAGCCTGCCTCAAAGTCCAAAGCCTCTTAAGTAAGTCCAAAGCCTGCCTCAAAGTCCAAAGCCTGCCTCAAAGTCCAAAGCCTGCCTCAAAGTCCAAAGCCTGCCTCAAAGTCCAAAGCCTGCCTCAAAGTCCAAAGCCTGCCTCAAAGTCCAAAGCCTGCCTCAAAGTCCAAAGCCTGCCTCAAAGTCCAAAGCCTCTTAAGTAAGTCCAAAGCCTGCCTCAAAGTCCAAAGCCTGCCTCAAAGTCCAAAGCCTGCCTCAAAGTCCAAAGCCTGCCTCAAAGTCCAAAGCCTGCCTCAAAGTCCAAAGCCTGCCTCAAAGTCCAAAGCCTGCCTCAAAGTCCAAAGCCTGCCTCAAAGTCCAAAGCCTGCCTCAAAGTCCAAAGCCTCTTAAGTAAGTCCAAAGCCTCTTAAGTAAGTCCAAAGCCTCTTAAGTAAGTCCATAGCCTCTTAAGTAAGTCCAAAGCTTCTTAAGTAAGTCCAAAGCCTCTTAAGTAAGTCCAAAGCCTCTTAAGTAAGTCCAAAGCCTGCCTCAAAGTCCAAAGCCTCTTAAGTAAGTCCAAAGCCTGCCTCAAAGTCCAAAGCCTCTTAAGTAAGTCCAAAGCCTGCCTCAAAGTCCAAAGCCTCTTAAGTAAGTCCAAAGCCTGCCTCAAAGTCCAAAGCCTCTTAAGTAAGTCCAAAGCCTGCCTCAAAGTCCAAAGCCTCTTAAGTAAGTCCAAAGCCTGCCTCAAAGTCCAAAGCCTCTTAAGTAATTCCAAAGCCTGCCTCAAAGTCCAAAGCCTCTTAAGTAAGTCCAAAGCCTCTTAAGTAAGTCCAAAGCCTCTTAAGTAAGTCCAAAGCCTGCCTCAAAGTCCAAAGCCTGCCTCAAAGTCCAAAGCCTGCCTCAAAGTCCAAAGCCTGCCTCAAAGTCCAAAGCCTGCCTCAAAGTCCAAAGCCTCTTAAGTAAGTCCAAAGCCTCTTAAGTAAGTCCAAAGCCTCTTAAGTAAGTCCAAAGCCTGCCTCAAAGTCCAAAGCCTGCCTCAAAGTCCAAAGCCTATTAAGTAAGTCCAAAGCCTGCCTCAAAGTCCAAAGCCTGCCTCAAAGTCCAAAGCCTCTTAAGTAAGTCCAAAGCCTGCCTCAAAGTCCAAAGCCTGCCTCAAAGTCCAAAGCCTCTTAAGTAAGTCCAAAGCCTCTTAAGTAAGTCCAAAGCCTCTTAAGTAAGTCCAAAGCCTCTTAAGTAAGTCCAAAGCCTCTTAAGTAAGTCCAAAGCCTGCCTCAAAGTCCAAAGCCTCTTAAGTAAGTCCAAAGCCTCTTAAGTAAGTCCAAAGCCTCTTAAGTAAGTCCAAAGCCTCTTAAGTAAGTCCAAAGCCTCTTAAGTAAGTCCAAAGCCTGCCTCAAAGTCCAAAGCCTCTTAAGTAAGTCCAAAGCCTGCCTCAAAGTCCAAAGCCTCTTAAGTAAGTCCAAAGCCTGCCTCAAAGTCCAAAGCCTGCCTCAAAGTCCAAAGCCTCTTAAGTAAGTCCAAAGCCTGCCTCAAAGTCCAAAGCCTGCCTCAAAGTCCAAAGCCTGCCTCAAAGTCCAAAGCCTGCCTCAAAGTCCAAAGCCTGCCTCAAAGTCCAAAGCCTCTTAAGTAAGTCCAAAGCCTCTTAAGTAAGTCCAAAGCCTCTTAAGTAAGTCCAAAGCCTGCCTCAAAGTCCAAAGCCTCTTAAGTAAGTCCAAAGCCTGCCTCAAAGTCCAAAGCCTCTTAAGTAAGTCCAAAGCCTGCCTCAAAGTCCAAAGCCTCTTAAGTAAGTCCAAAGCCTGCCTCAAAGTCCAAAGCCTCTTAAGTAAGTCCAAAGCCTCTTAAGTAAGTCTAAAGCCTCTTAAGTAAGTCCAAAGCCTCTTAAGTAAGTCCAAAGCCTGCCTCAAAGTCCAAAGCCTCTTAAGTAAGTCCAAAGCCTCTTAAGTAAGTCCAAAGCCTCTTAAGTAAGTCCAAAGCCTCTTAAGTAAGTCCAAAGCCTCTTAAGTAAGTCCAAAGCCTCTTAAGTAAGTCCAAAGCCTCTTAAGTAAGTCTAAAGCCTCTTAAGTAAGTCTAAAGCCTCTTAAGTAAGTCCAAAGCCTCTTAAGTAAGTCCAAAGCCTCTTAAGTAAGTCCAAAGCCTCTTAAGTAAGTCCAAAGCCTCTTAAGTAAGTCCAAAGCCTGCCTCAAAGTCCAAAGCCTGCCTCAAAGTCCAAAGCCTGCCTCAAAGTCCAAAGCCTGCCTCAAAGTCCAAAGCCTGCCTCAAAGTCCAAAGCCTGCCTCAAAGTCCAAAGCTTCTTAAGTAAGTCCAAAGCCTCTTAAGTAAGTCCAAAGCCTCTTAAGTAAGTCCAAAGCCTCTTAAGTAAGTCCAAAGCCTCTTAAGTAAGTCCAAAGCCTGCCTCAAAGTCCAAAGCCTCTTAAGTAAGTCCAAAGCCTGCCTCAAAGTCCAAAGCCTGCCTCAAAGTCCAAAGCCTCTTAAGTAAGTCCAAAGCTTGCCTCAAAGTCCAAAGCCTGCCTCAAAGTCCAAAGCCTCTTAAGTAAGTCCAAAGCCTGCCTCAAAGTCCAAAGCCTCTTAAGTAAGTCCAAAGCCTGCCTCAAAGTGCAAAGCCTCTTAAGTAAGTCCAAAGCCTGCCTCAAAGTCCAAAGCCTCTTAAGTAAGTCCAAAGCCTCTTAAGTAAGTCCAAAGCCTCTTAAGTAAGTCCAAAGCCTCTTAAGTAAGTCCAAAGCCTCTTAAGTAAGTCCAAAGCCTGCCTCAAAGTCCAAAGCCTGCCTCAAAGTCCAAAGCCTGCCTCAAAGTCCAAAGCCTGCCTCAAAGTCCAAAGCCTCTTAAGTAAGTCCAAAGCCTCTTAAGTAAGTCCAAAGCCTCTTAAGTAAGTCCAAAGCCTCTTAAGTAAGTCCAAAGCCTCTTAAGTAAGTCTAAAGCCTCTTAAGTAAGTCCAAAGCCTCTTAAGTAAGTCCAAAGCCTGCCTCAAAGTCCAAAGCCTCTTAAGTAAGTCCAAAGCCTGCCTCAAAGTCCAAAGCCTGCCTCAAAGTCCAAAGCCTCTTAAGTAAGTCCAAAGCCTCTTAAGTAAGTCCAAAGCCTGCCTCAAAGTCCAAAGCCTCTTAAGTAAGTCCAAAGCCTGCCTCAAAGTCCAAAGCCTCTTAAGTAAGTCCAAAGCCTGCCTCAAGTCCAAAGCCTCTTAAGTAATTCCAAAGCCTGCCTCAAAGTCCAAAGTCTCTTAAGTAAGTCCAAAGCCTGCCTCAAACTCCAAAGACTCTTAAGTAAGTCCAAAGCCTGCCTCAAAGTCCAAAGCCTCTTAAGTAAGTCCAAAGCCTGCCTCAAAGTCCAAAGCCTCTTAAGTAAGTCCAAAGCCTGCCTCAAAGTCCAAAGCCTCTTAAGTAAGTCCAAAGCCTGCCTCAAAGTCCAAAGCCTCTTAAGTAAGTCCAAAGCCTGCCTCAAAGTCCAAAGCCTCTTAAGTAAGTTCAAAGCCTGCCTAAAAGTCCAAAGCCTGCCTCAAAATCCAAAGCCTGCCTCAAAGTCCAAAGCCAGACTCAAAGTCCAAAGCCTCTTAATTAAGTCCAAAGCCTCTTAAGTAAGTCCAAAGCCTGCCTCAAAGTCCAAAGCCTGCCTCAAAGTCCAAAGCCTGCCTCAAAGTCCAAAGCCTGCCTCAAAGTCCAAAGCCTGCCTCAAAGTCCAAAGCCTCTTAAGTAAGTCCAAACCCTCTTAAGTAAGTCCAAAGCCTGCCTCAAAGTCCAAAGCCTCTTAAGTAAGTCCAAAGCCTCTTAAGTAAGTCCAAAGCCTGCCTCAAAGTCCAAAGCCTGCCTCAAAGTCCAAAGCCTCTTAAGTAAGTCCAAAGCCTGCCTCAAAGTCCAAAGCCTGCCTCAAAATCCAAAGCCTGCCTCAAAGTCCAAAGTCTCTTAAGTAAGTCCAAAGCCTGCCTCAAAGTCCAAAGCCTGCCTCAAAGTCCAAAGCCTGCCTCAAAGTCCAAAGCCTGCCTCAAAGTCCAAAGCCTGCCTCAAAGTCCAAAGCCTGCCTCAAAGTCCAAAGCCTGCCTCAAAGTCCAAAGCCTGCCTCAAAGTCCAAAGCCTGCCTCAAAGTCCAAAGCCTCTTAAGTAAGTCCAAAGCCTCTTAAGTAAGTCCAAAGCCTCTTAAGTAAGTCCAAAGCCTCTTAAGTAAGTCCAAAGCCTGCCTCAAAGTCCAAAGCCTGCCTCAAAGTCCAAAGCCTGCCTCAAAGTCCAAAGCCTGCCTCAAAGTCCAAAGCCTGCCTCAAAGTCCAAAGCCTCTTAAGTAAGTCCAAAGCCTCTTAAGTAAGTCCAAAGCCTCTTAAGTAAGTCCAAAGCCTCTTAAGTAAGTCCAAAGCCTCTTAAGTAAGTCCAAAGCCTGCCTCAAAGTCCAAAGCCTCTTAAGTAAGTCCAAAGCCTGCCTCAAAGTCCAAAGCCTCTTAAGTAAGTCCAAAGCCTGCCTCAAAGTCCAAAGCCTCTTAAGTAAGTCCAAAGCCTGCCTCAAAGTCCAAAGCCTCTTAAGTAAGTCCAAAGCCTGCCTCAAAGTCCAAAGCCTCTTAAGTAAGTCCAAAGCCTGCCTCAAAGTCCAAAGCCTCTTAAGTAAGTCCAAAGCCTCTTAAGTAAGTCCAAAGCCTCTTAAGTAAGTCCAAAGCCTCTTAAGTAAGTCCAAAGCCTGCCTCAAAGTCCAAAGCCTCTTAAGTAAGTCCAAAGCCTGCCTCAAAGTCCAAAGCCTCTTAAGTAAGTCCAAAGCCTGCCTCAAAGTCCAAAGCCTGCCTCAAAGTCCAAAGCCTCTTAAGTAAGTCCAAAGCCTCTTAAGTAAGTCCAAAGCCTCTTAAGTAAGTCCAAAGCCTCTTAAGTAAGTCCAAAGCCTCTTAAGTAAGTCCAAAGCCTCTTAAGTAAGTCCAAAGCCTGCCTCAAAGTCCAAAGCCTGCCTCAAAGTCCAAAGCCTGCCTCAAAGTCCAAAGCCTGCCTCAAAGTCCAAAGCCTGCCTCAAAGTCCAAAGCCTCTTAAGTAAGTCCAAAGCCTCTTAAGTAAGTCCAAAGCCTCTTAAGTAAGTCCAAAGCCTCTTAAGTAAGTCCAAAGCCTCTTAAGTAAGTCCAAAGCCTCTTAAGTAAGTCCAAAGCCTCTTAAGTAAGTCCAAAGCCTGCCTCAAAGTCCAAAGCCTCTTAAGTAAGTCCAAAGCCTGCCTCAAAGTCCAAAGCCTCTTAAGTAAGTCCAAAGCCTGCCTCAAAGTCCAAAGCCTCTTAAGTAAGTCCAAAGCCTCTTAAGTAAGTCCAAAGCCTCTTAAGTAAGTCCAAAGCCTCTTAAGTAAGTCCAAAGCCTCTTAAGTAAGTCCAAAGCCTCTTAAGTAAGTCCAAAGCCTCTTAAGTAAGTCCAAAGCCTCTTAAGTAAGTCCAAAGCCTCTTAAGTAAGTCCAAAGCCTCTTAAGTAAGTCCAAAGCCTCTTAAGTAAGTCCAAAGCCTGCCTCAAAGTCCAAAGCCTCTTAAGTAAGTCCAAAGCCTCTTAAGTAAGTCCAAAGCCTCTTAAGTAAGTCCAAAGCCTCTTAAGTAAGTCCAAAGCCTCTTAAGTAAGTCCAAAGCCTCTTAAGTAAGTCCAAAGCCTGCCTCAAAGTCCAAAGCCTGCCTCAAAGTCCAAAGCCTCTTAAGTAAGTCCAAAGCCTGCCTCAAAGTCCAAAGCCTGCCTCAAAGTCCAAAGCCTGCCTCAAAGTCCAAAGCCTGCCTCAAAGTCCAAAGCCTGCCTCAAAGTCCAAAGCCTCTTAAGTAAGTCCAAAGCCTCTTAAGTAAGTCCAAACCCTCTTAAGTAAGTCCAAAGCCTCTTAAGTAAGTCCAAAGCCTCTTAAGTAAGTCCAAAGCCTCTTAAGTAAGTCCAAAGCCTCTTAAGTAAGTCCAAAGCCTCTTAAGTAAGTCCAAAGCCTCTTAAGTAAGTCCAAAGCCTGCCTCAAAGTCCAAAGCCTCTTAAGTAAGTCCAAAGCCTGCCTCAAAGTCCAAAGCCTCTTAAGTAAGTCCAAAGCCTGCCTCAAAGTCCAAAGCCTGCCTCAAAGTCCAAAGCCTGCCTCAAAGTCCAAAGCCTGCCTCAAAGTCCAAAGCCTGCCTCAAAGTCCAAAGCCTGCCTCAAAGTCCAAAGCCTGCCTCAAAGTCCAAAGCCTGCCTCAAAGTCCAAAGCCTGCCTCAAAGTCCAAAGCCTCTTAAGTAAGTCCAAAGCCTGCCTCAAAGTCCAAAGCCTGCCTCAAAGTCCAAAGCCTGCCTCAAAGTCCAAAGCCTGCCTCAAAGTCCAAAGCCTGCCTCAAAGTCCAAAGCCTGCCTCAAAGTCCAAAGCCTGCCTCAAAGTCCAAAGCCTGCCTCAAAGTCCAAAGCCTCTTAAGTAAGTCCAAAGCCTGCCTCAAAGTCCAAAGCCTCTTAAGTAAGTCCAAAGCCTGCCTCAAAGTCCAAAGCCTCTTAAGTAAGTCCAAAGCCTGCCTCAAAGTCCAAAGCCTCTTAAGTAAGTCCAAAGCCTGCCTCAAAGTCCAAAGCCTCTTAAGTAAGTCCAAAGCCTCTTAAGTAAGTCCAAAGCCTCTTAAGTAAGTCCAAAGCCTCTTAAGTAAGTCCAAAGCCTGCCTCAAAGTCCAAAGCCTGCCTCAAAGTCCAAAGCCTGCCTCAAAGTCCAAAGCCTGCCTCAAAGTCCAAAGCCTGCCTCAAAGTCCAAAGCCTGCCTCAAAGTCCAAAGCCTGCCTCAAAGTCCAAAGCCTGCCTCAAAGTCCAAAGCCTCTTAAGTAAGTCCAAAGCCTCTTAAGTAAGTCCAAAGCCTGCCTCAAAGTCCAAAGCCTCTTAAGTAAGTCCAAAGCCTGCCTCAAAGTCCAAAGCCTGCCTCAAAGTCCAAAGCCTATTAAGTAAGTCCAAAGCCTGCCTCAAAGTCCAAAGCCTGCCTCAAAGTCCAAAGCCTCTTAAGTAAGTCCAAAGCCTGCCTCAAAGTCCAAAGCCTGCCTCAAAGTCCAAAGCCTCTTAAGTAAGTCCAAAGCCTCTTAAGTAAGTCCAAAGCCTCTTAAGTAAGTCCAAAGCCTCTTAAGTAAGTCCAAAGCCTGCCGCAAAGTCCAAAGCCTCTTAAGTAAGTCCAAAGCCTCTTAAGTAAGTCCAAAGCCTCTTAAGTAAGTCCAAAGCCTCTTAAGTAAGTCTAAAGCCTCTTAAGTAAGTCTAAAGCCTCTTAAGTAAGTCCAAAGCCTCTTAAGTAAGTCCAAAGCCTCTTAAGTAAGTCCAAAGCCTCTTAAGTAAGTCCAAAGCCTCTTAAGTAAGTCCAAAGCCTGCCTCAAAGTCCAAAGCCTGCCTCAAAGTCCAAAGCCTGCCTCAAAGTCCAAAGCCTGCCTCAAAGTCCAAAGCCTGCCTCAAAGTCCAAAGCCTGCCTCAAAGTCCAAAGCTTCTTAAGTAAGTCCAAAGCCTCTTAAGTAAGTCCAAAGCCTCTTAAGTAAGTCCAAAGCCTCTTAAGTAAGTCCAAAGCCTGCCTCAAAGTCCAAAGCCTCTTAAGTAAGTCCAAAGCCTGCCTCAAAGTCCAAAGCCTGCCTCAAAGTCCAAAGCCTCTTAAGTAAGTCCAAAGCCTGCCTCAAAGTCCAAAGCCTCTTAAGTAAGTCCAAAGCCTGCCTCAAAGTGCAAAGCCTCTTAAGTAAGTCCAAAGCCTGCCTCAAAGTCCAAAGCCTCTTAAGTAAGTCCAAAGCCTCTTAAGTAAGTCCAAAGCCTCTTAAGTAAGTCCAAAGCCTCTTAAGTAAGTCCAAAGCCTCTTAAGTAAGTCCAAAGCCTGCCTCAAAGTCCAAAGCCTGCCTCAAAGTCCAAAGCCTGCCTCAAAGTCCAAAGCCTGCCTCAAAGTCCAAAGCCTGCCTCAAAGTCCAAAGCCTCTTAAGTAAGTCCAAAGCCTCTTAAGTAAGTCCAAAGCCTCTTAAGTAAGTCCAAAGCCTCTTAAGTAAGTCTAAAGCCTCTTAAGTAAGTCCAAAGCCTCTTAAGTAAGTCCAAAGCCTGCCTCAAAGTCCAAAGCCTCTTAAGTAAGTCCAAAGCCTGCCTCAAAGTCCAAAGCCTCTTAAGTAAGTCCAAAGCCTGCCTCAAAGTCCAAAGCCTGCCTCAAAGTCCAAAGCCTCTTAAGTAAGTCCAAAGCCTCTTAAGTAAGTCCAAAGCCTGCCTCAAAGTCCAAAGCCTCTTAAGTAAGTCCAAAGCCTGCCTCAAAGTCCAAAGCCTCTTAAGTAAGTCCAAAGCCTGCCTCAAGTCCAAAGCCTCTTAAGTAATTCCAAAGCCTGCCTCAAAGTCCAAAGTCTCTTAAGTAAGTCCAAAGCCTGCCTCAAACTCCAAAGACTCTTAAGTAAGTCCAAAGCCTGCCTCAAAGTCCAAAGCCTCTTAAGTAAGTCCAAAGCCTGCCTCAAAGTCCAAAGCCTCTTAAGTAAGTCCAAAGCCTGCCTCAAAGTCCAAAGCCTCTTAAGTAAGTCCAAAGCCTGCCTCAAAGTCCAAAGCCTCTTAAGTAAGTCCAAAGCCTGCCTCAAAGTCCAAAGCCTCTTAAGTAAGTTCAAAGCCTGCCTAAAAGTCCAAAGCCTGCCTCAAAGTCCAAAGCCTGCCTCAAAGTCCAAAGCCAGACTCAAAGTCCAAAGCCTCTTAATTAAGTCCAAAGCCTCTTAAGTAAGTCCAAAGCCTGCCTCAAAGTCCAAAGCCTGCCTCAAAGTCCAAAGCCTGCCTCAAAGTCCAAAGCCTGCCTCAAAGTCCAAAGCCTCTTAAGTAAGTCCAAAGCCTCTTAAGTAAGTCCAAAGCCTGCCTCAAAGTCCAAAGCCTCTTAAGTAAGTCCAAACCCTCTTAAGTAAGTCCAAAGCCTGCCTCAAAGTCCAAAGCCTCTTAAGTAAGTCCAAAGCCTCTTAAGTAAGTCCAAAGCCTGCCTCAAAGTCCAAAGCCTGCCTCAAAGTCCAAAGCCTCTTAAGTAAGTCCAAAGCCTGCCTCAAAGTCCAAAGCCTGCCTCAAAATCCAAAGCCTGCCTCAAAGTCCAAAGTCTCTTAAGTAAGTCCAAAGCCTGCCTCAAAGTCCAAAGCCTGCCTCAAAGTCCAAAGCCTGCCTCAAAGTCCAAAGCCTGCCTCAAAGTCCAAAGCCTGCCTCAAAGTCCAAAGCCTGCCTCAAAGTCCAAAGCCTCTTAAGTAAGTCCAAAGCCTCTTAAGTAAGTCCAAAGCCTCTTAAGTAAGTCCAAAGCCTCTTAAGTAAGTCCAAAGCCTCTTAAGTAAGTCCAAAGCCTGCCTCAAAGTCCAAAGCCTGCCTCAAAGTCCAAAGCCTGCCTCAAAGTCCAAAGCCTGCCTCAAAGTCCAAAGCCTCTTAAGTAAGTCCAAAGCCTCTTAAGTAAGTCCAAAGCCTCTTAAGTAAGTCCAAAGCCTGCCTCAAAGTCCAAAGCCTCTTAAGTAAGTCCAAAGCCTGCCTCAAAGTCCAAAGCCTCTTAAGTAAGTCCAAAGCCTGCCTCAAAGTCCAAAGCCTCTTAAGTAAGTCCAAAGCCTGCCTCAAAGTCCAAAGCCTCTTAAGTAAGTCCAAAGCCTGCCTCAAAGTCCAAAGCCTCTTAAGTAAGTCCAAAGCCTCTTAAGTAAGTCCAAAGCCTCTTAAGTAAGTCCAAAGCCTCTTAAGTAAGTCCAAAGCCTCTTAAGTAAGTCCAAAGCCTGCCTCAAAGTCCAAAGCCTCTTAAGTAAGTCCAAAGCCTGCCTCAAAGTCCAAAGCCTCTTAAGTAAGTCCAAAGCCTGCCTCAAAGTCCAAAGCCTGCCTCAAAGTCCAAAGCCTCTTAAGTAAGTCCAAAGCCTGCCTCAAAGTCCAAAGCCTCTTAAGTAAGTCCAAAGCCTGCCTCAAGTCCAAAGCCTCTTAAGTAATTCCAAAGCCTGCCTCAAAGTCCAAAGTCTCTTAAGTAAGTCCAAAGCCTGCCTCAAAGTCCAAAGCCTCTTAAGTAAGTCCAAAGCCTGCCTCAAAGTCCAAAGCCTCTTAAGTAAGTCCAAAGCCTGCCTCAAAGTCCAAAGCCTCTTAAGTAATTCCAAAGCCTGCCTCAAAGTCCAAAGCCTCTTAAGTAAGTCCAAAGCCTGCCTCAAAGTCCAAAGCCTCTTAAGTAAGTTCAAAGCCTGCCTCAAAGTCCAAAGCCTGCCTCAAACTCCAAAGCCAGACTCAAAGTCCAAAGCCTCTTAATTAAGTCCAAAGCCTCTTAAGTAAGTCCAAAGCCTGCCTCAAAGTCCAAAGCCTGCCTCAAAGTCCAAAGCCTCTTAAGTAAGTCCAAAGCCTCTTAAGTAAGTCCAAAGCCTGCCTCAAAGTCCAAAGCCTCTTAAGTAAGTCCAAAGCCTCTTAAGTAAGTCCAAAGCCTGCCTCAAAGTCCAAAGCCTCTTAAGTAAGTCCAAAGCCTGCCTCAAAGTCCAAAGCCTGCCTCAAAATCCAAAGCCTGCCTCAAAGTCCAAAGCCTCTTAAGTAAGTCCAAAGCCTGCCTCAAAGTCCAAAGCCTGCCTCAAAGTCCAAAGCCTGCCTCAAAGTCCAAAGCCTGCCTCAAAGTCCAAAGTCTGCCTCAAAGTCCAAAGCCTGCCTCAAAGTCCAAAGCCTGCCTCAAAGTCCAAAGCCTGCCTCAAAGTCCAAAGCCTGCCTCAAAGTCCAAAGCCTCTTAAGTAAGTCCAAAGCCTCTTAAGTAAGTCCAAAGCCTCTTAAGTAAGTCCAAAGCCTCTTAAGTAAGTCCAAAGCCTGCCTCAAAGTCCAAAGCCTGCCTCAAAGTCCAAAGCCTGCCTCAAAGTCCAAAGCCTGCCTCAAAGTCCAAAGCCTCTTAAGTAAGTCCAAAGCCTGCCTCAAAGTCCAAAGCCTCTTAAGTAAGTCCAAAGCCTCTTAAGTAAGTCCAAAGCCTCTTAAGTAAGTCCAAAGCCTCTTAAGTAAGTCCAAAGCCTCTTAAGTAAGTCCAAAGCCTGCCTCAAAGTCCAAAGCCTCTTAAGTAAGTCCAAAGCCTGCCTCAAAGTCCAAAGCCTCTTAAGTAAGTCCAAAGCCTCTTAAGTAAGTCCAAAGCCTCTTAAGTAAGTCCAAAGCCTCTTAAGTAAGTCCAAAGCCTCTTAAGTAAGTCCAAAGCCTCTTAAGTAAGTCCAAAGCCTCTTAAGTAAGTCCAAAGCCTCTTAAGTAAGTCCAAAGCCTCTTAAGTAAGTCCAAAGCCTCTTAAGTAAGTCCAAAGCCTGCCTCAAAGTCCAAAGCCTCTTAAGTAAGTCCAAAGCCTCTTAAGTAAGTCCAAAGCCTCTTAAGTAAGTCCAAAGCCTCTTAAGTAAGTCCAAAGCCTCTTAAGTAAGTCCAAAGCCTGCCTCAAAGTCCAAAGCCTGCCTCAAAGTCCAAAGCCTCTTAAGTAAGTCCAAAGCCTGCCTCAAAGTCCAAAGCCTGCCTCAAAGTCCAAAGCCTGCCTCAAAGTCCAAAGCCTGCCTCAAAGTCCAAAGCCTGCCTCAAAGTCCAAAGCCTCTTAAGTAAGTCCAAACCCTCTTAAGTAAGTCCAAACCCTCTTAAGTAAGTCCAAACCCTCTTAAGTAAGTCCAAAGCCTCTTAAGTAAGTCCAAAGCCTCTTAAGTAAGTCCAAAGCCTCTTAAGTAAGTCCAAAGCCTCTTAAGTAAGTCCAAAGCCTGCCTCAAAGTCCAAAGCCTCTTAAGTAAGTCCAAAGCCTGCCTCAAAGTCCAAAGCCTCTTAAGTAAGTCCAAAGCCTGCCTCAAAGTCCAAAGCCTGCCTCAAAGTCCAAAGCCTGCCTCAAAGTCCAAAGCCTGCCTCAAAGTCCAAAGCCTGCCTCAAAGTCCAAAGCCTGCCTCAAAGTCCAAAGCCTGCCTCAAAGTCCAAAGCCTCTTAAGTAAGTCCAAAGCCTGCCTCAAAGTCCAAAGCCTGCCTCAAAGTCCAAAGCCTGCCTCAAAGTCCAAAGCCTGCCTCAAAGTCCAAAGCCTGCCTCAAAGTCCAAAGCCTGCCTCAAAGTCCAAAGCCTGCCTCAAAGTCCAAAGCCTCTTAAGTAAGTCCAAAGCCTGCCTCAAAGTCCAAAGCCTCTTAAGTAAGTCCAAAGCCTGCCTCAAAGTCCAAAGCCTCTTAAGTAAGTCCAAAGCCTGCCTCAAAGTCCAAAGCCTCTTAAGTAAGTCCAAAGCCTGCCTCAAAGTCCAAAGCCTCTTAAGTAAGTCCAAAGCCTCTTAAGTAAGTCCAAAGCCTCTTAAGTAAGTCCAAAGCCTCTTAAGTAAGTCCAAAGCCTCTTAAGTAAGTCCAAAGCCTGCCTCAAAGTCCAAAGCCTCTTAAGTAAGTCCAAAGCCTCTTAAGTAAGTCCAAAGCCTCTTAAGTAAGTCCAAAGCCTCTTAAGTAAGTCCAAAGCCTCTTAAGTAAGTCCAAAGCCTCTTAAGTAAGTCCAAAGCCTCTTAAGTAACTCCAAAGCCTCTTAAGTAAGTCCAAAGCCTCTTAAGTAAGTCCAAAGCCTGCCTCAAAGTCCAAAGCCTCTTAAGTAAGTCCAAAGCCTCTTAAGTAAGTCCAAAGCCTCTTAAGTAAGTCCAAAGCCTCTTAAGTAAGTCCAAAGCCTCTTAAGTAAGTCCAAAGCCTGCCTCAAAGTCCAAAGCCTCTTAAGTAAGTCCAAAGCCTGCCTCAAAGTCCAAAGCCTCTTAAGTAAGTCCAAAGCCTGCCTCAAAGTCCAAAGCCTCTTAAGTAAGTCCAAAGCCTGCCTCAAAGTCCAAAGCCTCTTAAGTAAGTCCAAAGCCTGCCTCAAAGTCCAAAGCCTCTTAAGTAAGTCCAAAGCCTGCCTCAAAGTCCAAAGCCTGCCTCAAAGTCCAAAGCCTGCCTCAAAGTCCAAAGCCTGCCTCAAAGTCCAAAGCCTGCCTCAAAGTCCAAAGCCTGCCTCAAAGTCCAAAGCCTGCATCAAAGTCCAAAGCCTGCCTCAAAGTCCAAAGCCTGCCTCAAAGTCCAAAGCCTCTTAAGTAAGTCCAAAGCCTCTTAAGTAAGTCCAAAGCCTGCCTCAAAGTCCAAAGCCTGCCTCAAAGTCCAAAGCCTGCCTCAAAGTCCAAAGCCTGCCTCAAAGTCCAAAGCCTGCCTCAAAGTCCAAAGCCTCTTAAGTAAGTCCAAAGCCTGCCTCAAAGTCCAAAGCCTGCCTCAAAGTCCAAAGCCTGCCTCAAAGTCCAAAGCCTCTTAAGTAAGTCCAAAGCCTCTTAAGTAAGTCCAAAGCCTGCCTCAAAGTCCAAAGCCTGCCTCAAAGTCCAAAGCCTGCCTCAAAGTCCAAAGCCTGCCTCAAAGTCCAAAGCCTGCCTCAAAGTCCAAAGCCTGCCTCAAAGTCCAAAGCCTGCCTCAAAGTCCAAAGCCTCTTAAGTAAGTCCAAAGCCTGTCTCAAAGTCCAAAGCCTCTTAAGTAAGTCCAAAGCCTGCCTCAAAGTCCAAAGCCTCTTAAGTAAGTCCAAAGCCTGCCTCAAAGTCCAAAGCCTCTTAAGTAAGTCCAAAGCCTGCCTCAAAGTCCAAAGCCTCTTAAGTAAGTCCAAAGCCTGCCTCAAAGTCCAAAGCCTGCCTCAAAGTCCAAAGCCTGCCTCAAAGTCCAAAGCCTCTTAAGTAAGTCCAAAGCCTGCCTCAAAGTCCAAAGCCTCTTAAGTAAGTCCAAAGCCTGCCTCAAAGTCCAAAGCCTCTTAAGTAATTCCAAAGCCTGCCTCAAAGTCCAAAGCCTCTTAAGTAAGTCCAAAGCCTCTTAAGTAAGTCCAAAGCCTGCCTCAAAGTCCAAAGCCTGCCTCAAAGTCCAAAGCCTGCCTCAAAGTCCAAAGCCTGCCTCAAAGTCCAAAGCCTGCCTCAAAGTCCAAAGCCTCTTAAGTAAGTCCAAAGCCTGCCTCAAAGTCCAAAGCCTGCCTCAAAGTCCAAAGCCTGCCTCAAAGTCCAAAGCCTCTTAAGTAAGTCCAAAGCCTGCCTCAAAGTCCAAAGCCTCTTAAGTAAGTCCAAAGCCTGCCTCAAAGTCCAAAGCCTCTTAAGTAAGTCCAAAGCCTGCCTCAAAGTCCAAAGCCTCTTAAGTAAGTCCAAAGCCTGCCTCAAAGTCCAAAGCCTGCCTCAAAGTCCAAAGCCTGCCTCAAAGTCCAAAGCCTGCCTCAAAGTCCAAAGCCTCTTAAGTAAGTCCAAAGCCTGCCTCAAAGTCCAAAGCCTCTTAAGTAAGTCCAAAGCCTCTTAAGTAAGTCCAAAGCCTCTTAAGTAAGTCCAAAGCCTGCCTCAAAGTCCAAAGCCTGCCTCAAAGTCCAAAGCCTGCCTCAAAGTCCAAAGCCTGCCTCAAAGTCCAAAGCCTGCCTCAAAGTCCAAAGCCTGCCTCAAAGTCCAAAGCCTGCCTCAAAGTCCAAAGCCTGCCTCAAAGTCCAAAGCCTGCCTCAAAGTCCAAAGCCTCTTAAGTAAGTCCAAAGCCTGCCTCAAAGTCCAAAGCCTGCCTCAAAGTCCAAAGCCTCTTAAGTAAGTCCAAAGCCTGCCTCAAAGTCCAAAGCCTCTTAAGTAAGTCCAAAGCCTGCCTCAAAGTCCAAAGCCTCTTAAGTAAGTCCAAAGCCTGCCTCAAAGTCCAAAGCCTCTTAAGTAAGTCCAAAGCCTGCCTCAAAGTCCAAAGCCTCTTAAGTAAGTCCAAAGCCTGCCTCAAAGTCCAAAGCCTCTTAAGTAAGTCCAAAGCCTGCCTCAAAGTCCAAAGCCTCTTAAGTAAGTCCAAAGCCTGCCTCAAAGTCCAAAGCCTCTTAAGTAAGTCCAAAGCCTGCCTCAAAGTCCAAAGCCTCTTAAGTAAGTCCAAAGCCTGCCTCAAAGTCCAAAGCCTCTTAAGTAAGTCCAAAGCCTCTTAAGTAAGTCCAAAGCCTGCCTCAAAGTCCAAAGCCTGCCTCAAAGTCCAAAGCCTGCCTCAAAGTCCAAAGCCTGCCTCAAAGTCCAAAGCCTGCCTCAAAGTCCAAAGCCTGCCTCAAAGTCCAAAGCCTGCCTCAAAGTCCAAAGCCTGCCTCAAAGTCCAAAGCCTGCCTCAAAGTCCAAAGCCTCTTAAGTAAGTCCAAAGCCTGCCTCAAAGTCCAAAGCCTCTTAAGTAAGTCCAAAGCCTGCCTCAAAGTCCAAAGCCTCTTAAGTAAGTCCAAAGCCTGCCTCAAAGTCCAAAGCCTCTTAAGTAAGTCCAAAGCCTGCCTCAAAGTCCAAAGCCTCTTAAGTAAGTCCAAAGCCTCTTAAGTAAGTCCAAAGCCTCTTAAGTAAGTCCAAAGCCTCTTAAGTAAGTCCAAAGCCTCTTAAGTAAGTCCAAAGCCTCTTAAGTAAGTCCAAAGCCTCTTAAGTAAGTCCAAAGCCTCTTAAGTAAGTCCAAAGCCTGCCTCAAAGTCCAAAGCCTCTTAAGTAAGTCCAAAGCCTGCCTCAAAGTCCAAAGCCTCTTAAGTAAGTCCAAAGCCTGCCTCAAAGTCCAAAGCCTCTTAAGTAAGTCCAAAGCCTGCCTCAAAGTCCAAAGCCTCTTAAGTAAGTCCAAAGCCTGCCTCAAAGTCCAAAGCCTCTTAAGTAAGTCCAAAGCCTGCCTCAAAGTCCAAAGCCTCTTAAGTAAGTCCAAAGCCTGCCTCAAAGTCCAAAGCCTCTTAAGTAAGTCCAAAGCCTGCCTCAAAGTCCAAAGCCTCTTAAGTAAGTCCAAAGCCTGCCTCAAAGTCCAAAGCCTCTTAAGTAAGTCCAAAGCCTGCCTCAAAGTCCAAAGCCTCTTAAGTAAGTCCAAAGCCTGCCTCAAAGTCCAAAGCCTCTTAAGTAAGTCCAAAGCCTGCCTCAAAGTCCAAAGCCTCTTAAGTAAGTCCAAAGCCTGCCTCAAAGTCCAAAGCCTCTTAAGTAAGTCCAAAGCCTGCCTCAAAGTCCAAAGCCTCTTAAGTAAGTCCAAAGCCTGCCTCAAAGTCCAAAGCCTCTTAAGTAAGTCCAAAGCCTGCCTCAAAGTCCAAAGCCTCTTAAGTAAGTCCAAAGCCTGCCTCAAAGTCCAAAGCCTCTTAAGTAAGTCCAAAGCCTGCCTCAAAGTCCAAAGCCTCTTAAGTAAGTCCAAAGCCTGCCTCAAAGTCCAAAGCCTGCCTCAAAGTCCAAAGCCTGCCTCAAAGTCCAAAGCCTGCCTCAAAGTCCAAAGCCTGCCTCAAAGTCCAAAGCCTGCCTCAAAGTCCAAAGCCTGCCTCAAAGTCCAAAGCCTGCCTCAAAGTCCAAAGCCTGCCTCAAAGTCCAAAGCCTCTTAAGTAAGTCCAAAGCCTGCCTCAAAGTCCAAAGCCTCTTAAGTAAGTCCAAAGCCTGCCTCAAAGTCCAAAGCCTCTTAAGTAAGTCCAAAGCCTGCCTCAAAGTCCAAAGCCTCTTAAGTAAGTCCAAAGCCTGCCTCAAAGTCCAAAGCCTCTTAAGTAAGTCCAAAGCCTGCCTCAAAGTCCAAAGCCTCTTAAGTAAGTCCAAAGCCTGCCTCAAAGTCCAAAGCCTCTTAAGTAAGTCCAAAGCCTGCCTCAAAGTCCAAAGCCTCTTAAGTAAGTCCAAAGCCTGCCTCAAAGTCCAAAGCCTCTTAAGTAAGTCCAAAGCCTGCCTCAAAGTCCAAAGCCTCTTAAGTAAGTCCAAAGCCTGCCTCAAAGTCCAAAGCCTCTTAAGTAAGTCCAAAGCCTGCCTCAAAGTCCAAAGCCTCTTAAGTAAGTCCAAAGCCTGCCTCAAAGTCCAAAGCCTCTTAAGTAAGTCCAAAGCCTGCCTCAAAGTCCAAAGCCTCTTAAGTAAGTCCAAAGCCTGCCTCAAAGTCCAAAGCCTCTTAAGTAAGTCCAAAGCCTGCCTCAAAGTCCAAAGCCTCTTAAGTAAGTCCAAAGCCTGCCTCAAAGTCCAAAGCCTCTTAAGTAAGTCCAAAGCCTCTTAAGTAAGTCCAAAGCCTCTTAAGTAAGTCCAAAGCCTCTTAAGTAAGTCCAAAGCCTGCCTCAAAGTCCAAAGCCTGCCTCAAAGTCCAAAGCCTGCCTCAAAGTCCAAAGCCTGCCTCAAAGTCCAAAGCCTGCCTCAAAGTCCAAAGCCTGCCTCAAAGTCCAAAGCCTGCCTCAAAGTCCAAAGCCTGCCTCAAAGTCCAAAGCCTGCCTCAAAGTCCAAAGCCTCTTAAGTAAGTCCAAAGCCTGCCTCAAAGTCCAAAGCCTCTTAAGTAAGTCCAAAGCCTGCCTCAAAGTCCAAAGCCTCTTAAGTAAGTCCAAAGCCTGCCTCAAAGTCCAAAGCCTGCCTCAAAGTCCAAAGCCTGCCTCAAAGTCCAAAGCCTGCCTCAAAGTCCAAAGCCTCTTAAGTAAGTCCAAAGCCTGCCTCAAAGTCCAAAGCCTCTTAAGTAAGTCCAAAGCCTGCCTCAAAGTCCAAAGCCTCTTAAGTAAGTCCAAAGCCTGCCTCAAAGTCCAAAGCCTCTTAAGTAAGTCCAAAGCCTGCCTCAAAGTCCAAAGCCTCTTAAGTAAGTCCAAAGCCTGCCTCAAAGTCCAAAGCCTGCCTCAAAGTCCAAAGCCTCTTAAGTAAGTCCAAAGCCTGCCTCAAAGTCCAAAGCCTCTTAAGTAAGTCCAAAGCCTGCCTCAAAGTCCAAAGCCTCTTAAGTAAGTCCAAAGCCTGCCTCAAAGTCCAAAGCCTCTTAAGTAAGTCCAAAGCCTGCCTCAAAGTCCAAAGCCTCTTAAGTAAGTCCAAAGCCTGCCTCAAAGTCCAAAGCCTGCCTCAAAGTCCAAAGCCTCTTAAGTAAGTCCAAAGCCTGCCTCAAAGTCCAAAGCCTCTTAAGTAAGTCCAAAGCCTGCCTCAAAGTCCAAAGCCTCTTAAGTAAGTCCAAAGCCTGCCTCAAAGTCCAAAGCCTGCCTCAAAGTCCAAAGCCTGCCTCAAAGTCCAAAGCCTGCCTCAAAGTCCAAAGCCTGCCTCAAAGTCCAAAGCCTCTTAAGTAAGTCCAAAGCCTGCCTCAAAGTCCAAAGCCTGCCTCAAAGTCCAAAGCCTGCCTCAAAGTCCAAAGCCTCTTAAGTAAGTCCAAAGCCTGCCTCAAAGTCCAAAGCCTGCCTCAAAGTCCAAAGCCTGCCTCAAAGTCCAAAGCCTGCCTCAAACTCCAAAGCCTGCCTCAAAGTCCAAAGCCTCTTAAGTAAGTCCAAAGCCTGCCTCAAAGTCCAAAGCCTGCCTCAAAGTCCAAAGCCTCTTAAGTAAGTCCAAAGCCTGCCTCAAAGTCCAAAGCCTCTTAAGTAAGTCCAAAGCCTGCCTCAAAGTCCAAAGCCTGCCTCAAAGTCCAAAGCCTGCCTCAAAGTCCAAAGCCTGCCTCAAAGTCCAAAGCCTGCCTCAAAGTCCAAAGCCTGCCTCAAAGTCCAAAGCCTCTTAAGTAAGTCCAAAGCCTGCCTCAAAGTCCAAAGCCTGCCTCAAAGTCCAAAGCCTGCCTCAAAGTCCAAAGCCTCTTAAGTAAGTCCAAAGCCTGCCTCAAAGTCCAAAGCCTGCCTCAAAGTCCAAAGCCTGCCTCAAAGTCCAAAGCCTCTTAAGTAAGTCCAAAGCCTGCCTCAAAGTCCAAAGCCTCTTAAGTAAGTCCAAAGCCTGCCTCAAAGTCCAAAGCCTGCCTCAAAGTCCAAAGCCTGCCTCAAAGTCCAAAGCCTGCCTCAAAGTCCAAAGCCTCTTAAGTAAGTCCAAAGCCTGCCTCAAAGTCCAAAGCCTCTTAAGTAAGTCCAAAGCCTGCCTCAAAGTCCAAAGCCTCTTAAGTAAGTCCAAAGCCTGCCTCAAAGTCCAAAGCCTCTTAAGTAAGTCCAAAGCCTGCCTCAAAGTCCAAAGCCTCTTAAGTAAGTCCAAAGCCTGCCTCAAAGTCCAAAGCCTCTTAAGTAAGTCCAAAGCCTGCCTCAAAGTCCAAAGCCTCTTAAGTAAGTCCAAAGCCTGCCTCAAAGTCCAAAGCCTCTTAAGTAAGTCCAAAGCCTGCCTCAAAGTCCAAAGCCTCTTAAGTAAGTCCAAAGCCTGCCTCAAAGTCCAAAGCCTCTTAAGTAAGTCCAAAGCCTGCCTCAAAGTCCAAAGCCTCTTAAGTAAGTCCAAAGCCTGCCTCAAAGTCCAAAGCCTCTTAAGTAAGTCCAAAGCCTGCCTCAAAGTCCAAAGCCTCTTAAGTAAGTCCAAAGCCTGCCTCAAAGTCCAAAGCCTCTTAAGTAAGTCCAAAGCCTGCCTCAAAGTCCAAAGCCTCTTAAGTAAGTCCAAAGCCTGCCTCAAAGTCCAAAGCCTCTTAAGTAAGTCCAAAGCCTGCCTCAAAGTCCAAAGCCTCTTAAGTAAGTCCAAAGCCTGCCTCAAAGTCCAAAGCCTCTTAAGTAAGTCCAAAGCCTGCCTCAAAGTCCAAAGCCTGCCTCAAAGTCCAAAGCCTCTTAAGTAAGTCCAAAGCCTGCCTCAAAGTCCAAAGCCTCTTAAGTAAGTCCAAAGCCTCTTAAGTAAGTCCAAAGCCTGCCTCAAAGTCCAAAGCCTGCCTCAAAGTCCAAAGCCTGCCTCAAAGTCCAAAGCCTGCCTCAAAGTCCAAAGCCTCTTAAGTAAGTCCAAAGCCTCTTAAGTAAGTCCAAAGCCTCTTAAGTAAGTCCAAAGCCTGCCTCAAAGTCCAAAGCCTCTTAAGTAAGTCCAAAGCCTGCCTCAAAGTCCAAAGCCTCTTAAGTAAGTCCAAAGCCTGCCTCAAAGTCCAAAGCCTCTTAAGTAAGTCCAAAGCCTGCCTCAAAGTCCAAAGCCTCTTAAGTAAGTCCAAAGCCTGCCTCAAAGTCCAAAGCCTCTTAAGTAAGTCCAAAGCCTGCCTCAAAGTCCAAAGCCTCTTAAGTAAGTCCAAAGCCTGCCTCAAAGTCCAAAGCCTCTTAAGTAAGTCCAAAGCCTGCCTCAAAGTCCAAAGCCTGCCTCAAAGTCCAAAGCCTCTTAAGTAAGTCCAAAGCCTGCCTCAAAGTCCAAAGCCTGCCTCAAAGTCCAAAGCCTGCCTCAAAGTCCAAAGCCTGCCTCAAAGTCCAAAGCCTGCCTCAAAGTCCAAAGCCTGCCTCAAAGTCCAAAGCCTGCCTCAAAGTCCAAAGCCTGCCTCAAAGTCCAAAGCCTCTTAAGTAAGTCCAAAGCCTGCCTCAAAGTCCAAAGCCTCTTAAGTAAGTCCAAAGCCTGCCTCAAAGTCCAAAGCCTCTTAAGTAAGTCCAAAGCCTGCCTCAAAGTCCAAAGCCTCTTAAGTAAGTCCAAAGCCTGCCTCAAAGTCCAAAGCCTCTTAAGTAAGTCCAAAGCCTGCCTCAAAGTCCAAAGCCTGCCTCAAAGTCCAAAGCCTGCCTCAAAGTCCAAAGCCTGCCTCAAAGTCCAAAGCCTGCCTCAAAGTCCAAAGCCTGCCTCAAAGTCCAAAGCCTCTTAAGTAAGTCCAAAGCCTGCCTCAAAGTCCAAAGCCTCTTAAGTAAGTCCAAAGCCTGCCTCAAAGTCCAAAGCCTCTTAAGTAAGTCCAAAGCCTGCCTCAAAGTCCAAAGCCTCTTAAGTAAGTCCAAAGCCTGCCTCAAAGTCCAAAGCCTCTTAAGTAAGTCCAAAGCCTGCCTCAAAGTCCAAAGCCTCTTAAGTAAGTCCAAAGCCTGCCTCAAAGTCCAAAGCCTGCCTCAAAGTCCAAAGCCTGCCTCAAAGTCCAAAGCCTGCCTCAAAGTCCAAAGCCTCTTAAGTAAGTCCAAAGCCTGCCTCAAAGTCCAAAGCCTCTTAAGTAAGTCCAAAGCCTGCCTCAAAGTCCAAAGCCTCTTAAGTAAGTCCAAAGCCTGCCTCAAAGTCCAAAGCCTGCCTCAAAGTCCAAAGCCTGCCTCAAAGTCCAAAGCCTCTTAAGTAAGTCCAAAGCCTGCCTCAAAGTCCAAAGCCTGCCTCAAAGTCCAAAGCCTGCCTCAAAGTCCAAAGCCTGCCTCAAAGTCCAAAGCCTGCCTCAAAGTCCAAAGCCTCTTAAGTAAGTGCAAAGCCTCTTAAGTAAGTGCAAAGCCTGCCTCAAAGTCCAAAGCCTCTTAAGTAAGTCCAAAGCCTCTTAAGTAAGTCCAAAGCCTCTTAAGTAAGTCCAAAGCCTCTTAAGTAAGTCCAAAGCCTCTTAAGTAAGTCCAAAGCCTCTTAAGTAAGTCCAAAGCCTCTTAAGTAAGTCCAAAGCCTCTTAAGTAAGTCCAAAGCCTCTTAAGTAAGTCCAAAGCCTCTTAAGTAAGTCCAAAGCCTCTTAAGTAAGTCCAAAGCCTCTTAACTAAGTCCAAAGCCTCTTAACTAAGTCCAAAGCCTCTTAACTAAGTCCAAAGCCTCTTAACTAAGTCCAAAGCCTCTTAACTAAGTCCAAAGCCTCTTAACTAAGTCCAAAGCCTCTTAACTAAGTCCAAAGCCTCTTAACTAAGTCCAAAGCCTCTTAACTAAGTCCAAAGCCTCTTAACTAAGTCCAAAGCCTCTTAACTAAGTCCAAAGCCTCTTAAGTAAGTCCAAAGCCTGCCTCAAAGTCCAAAGCCTCTTAAGTAAGTCCAAAGCCTGCCTCAAAGTCCAAAGCCTGCCTCAAAGTCCAAAGCCTGCCTCAAAGTCCAAAGCCTCTTAAGTAAGTCCAAAGCCTGCCTCAAAGTCCAAAGCCTTTTAAGTAAGTCCAAAGCCTGCCTCAAAGTCCAAAGCCTCTTAAGTAAGTCCAAAGCCTGCCTCAAAGTCCAAAGCCTCTTAAGTAAGTCCAAAGCCTGCCTCAAAGTCCAAAGCCTGCCTCAAAGTCCAAAGCCTCTTAAGTAAGTCCAAAGCCTCTTAAGTAAGTCCAAAGCCTGCCTCAAAGTCCAAAGCCTCTTAAGTAAGTCCAAAGCCTCTTAAGTAAGTCCAAAGCCTCTTAAGTAAGTCCAAAGCCTGCCTCAAAGTCCAAAGCCTCTTAAGTAAGTCCAAAGCCTGCCTAAAAGTCCAAAGCCTCTTAAGTAAGTCCAAAGCCTGCCTCAAAGTCCAAAGCCTGCCTCAAAGTCCAAATCCTCTTAAGTAAGTCCAAAGCCTCTTAAGTAAGTCCAAAGCCTCTTAAGTAAGTCCAAAGCCTGCCTCAAAGTCCAAAGCCTGCCTCAAAGTCCAAAGCCTGCCTCGAAGTCCAAAGCCTCTTAAGTAAGTCCAAAGCCTGCCTCAAAGTCCAAAGCCTGCCTCGAAGTCCAAAGCCTGCCTCAAAGTCGAAAGCCTGCCTCAAAGTCCAAAGCCTCTTAAGTAAGTCCAAAGCCTCTTAAGTAAGTCCAAAGCCTCTTAAGTAAGTCCAAAGCCTCTTAAGTAAGTCCAAAGCCTCTTAAGTAAGTCCAAAGCCTGCCTCAAAGTCCAAAGCCTCTTAAGTAAGTCCAAAGCCTCTTAAGTAAGTCCAAAGCCTTTTAAGTAAGTCCAAAGCCTCTTAAGTAAGTCCAAAGCCTGCCTCAAAGTCCAAAGCCTCTTAAGTAAGTCCAAAGCCTGCCTCAAAGTCCAAAGCCTGACTCAAAGTCCAAAGCCTCTTAAGTAAGTCCAAAGCCTGCCTCAAAGTCCAAAGCCTGCCTCAAAGTCCAAAGCCTGCCTCAAAGTCCAAAGCCTGCCTCAAAGTCCAAAGCCTGCCTCAAAGTCCAAAGCCTGTCGCAAAGTCCAAAGCCTGCCTCAAAGTCCAAAGCCTGCCTCAAAGTCCAAAGCCTGCCTCAAAGTCCAAAGCCTCTTAAGTAAGTCCAAAGCCTGCCTCAAAGTCCAAAGCCTCTTAAGTAAGTCCAAAGCCTGCCTCAAAGTCCAAAGCCTCTTAAGTAAGTCCAAAGCCTGCCTCAAAGTCCAAAGCCTCTTAAGTAAGTCCAAAGCCTGCCTCAAAGTCCAAAGCCTCTTAAGTAAGTCCAAAGCCTGCCTCAAAGTCCAAAGCCTGCTTCAAAGTCCAAAGCCTGCCTCAAAGTCCAAAGCCTGCTTCAAAGTCCAAAGCCTGCCTCAAAGTCCAAAGCCTGCCTCAAAGTCCAAAGCCTGCCTCAAAGTCCAAAGCCTCTTAAGTAAGTCCAAAGCCTGCCTCAAAGTCCAAAGCCTGCCTCAAAGTCCAAAGCCTGCCTCAAAGTCCAAAGCCTGCCTCAAAGTCCAAAGCCTCTTAAGTAAGTCCAAAGCCTCTTAAGTAAGTCCAAAGCCTGCCTCAAAGTCCAAAGCCTCTTAAGTAAGTCCAAAGCCTCTTAACTAAGTCCAAAGCCTCTTAACTAAGTCCAAAGCCTCTTAACTAAGTCCAAAGCCTCTTAACTAAGTCCAAAGCCTCTTAACTAAGTCCAAAGCCTCTTAACTAAGTCCAAAGCCTCTTAACTAAGTCCAAAGCCTCTTAACTAAGTCCAAAGCCTGCCTCAAAGTCCAAAGCCTGCCTCAAAGTCCAAAGCCTGCCTCAAAGTCCAAAGCCTGCCTCAAAGTCCAAAGCCTCTTAAGTAAGTCCAAAGCCTGCCTCAAAGTCCAAAGCCTCTTAAGTAAGTCCAAAGCCTGCCTCAAAGTCCAAAGCCTCTTAAGTAAGTCCAAAGCCTGCCTCAAAGTCCAAAGCCTCTTAAGTAAGTCCAAAGCCTGCCTCAAGGTCCAAAGCCTCTTAAGAAAGTCCAAAGCCTGCCTCAAAGTCCAAAGCCTCTTAACTAAGTCCAAAGCCTCTTAAGTAAGTCCAAAGCCTCTTAACTAAGTCCAAAGCCTCTTAACTAAGTCCAAAGCCTCTTAACTAAGTCCAAAGCCTCTTAACTAAGTCCAAAGCCTCTTAACTAAGTCCAAAGCCTCTTAACTAAGTCCAAAGCCTCTTAACTAAGTCCAAAGCCTCTTAACTAAGTCCAAAGCCTCTTAACTAAGTCCAAAGCCTCTTAACTAAGTCCAAAGCCTCTTAACTAAGTCCAAAGCCTCTTAACTAAGTCCAAAGCCTCTTAACTAAGTCCAAAGCCTCTTAACTAAGTCCAAAGCCTGCCTCAAAGTCCAAAGCCTCTTAAGTAAGTCCAAAGCCTGCCTCAAAGTCCAAAGCCTGCCTCAAAGTCCAAAGCCTCTTAAGTAAGTCCAAAGCCTGCCTCAAAGTCCAAAGCCTCTTAAGTAAGTCCAAAGCCTGCCTCAAAGTCCAAAGCCTCTTAAGTAAGTCCAAAGCCTGCCTCAAAGTCCAAAGCCTCTTAAGTAAGTCCAAAGCCTGCCTCAAAGTCCAAAGCCTCTTAAGTAAGTCCAAAGCCTCTTAAGTAAGTCCAAAGCCTCTTAACTAAGTCCAAAGCCTCTTAACTAAGTCCAAAGCCTCTTAACTAAGTCCAAAGCCTCTTAACTAAGTCCAAAGCCTCTTAACTAAGTCCAAAGCCTCTTAACTAAGTCCAAAGCCTCTTAACTAAGTCCAAAGCCTCTTAACTAAGTCCAAAGCCTCTTAACTAAGTCCAAAGCCTCTTAACTAAGTCCAAAGCCTCTTAACTAAGTCCAAAGCCTCTTAACTAAGTCCAAAGCCTCTTAACTAAGTCCAAAGCCTCTTAACTAAGTCCAAAGCCTCTTAACTAAGTCCAAAGCCTCTTAACTAAGTCCAAAGCCTCTTAAGTAAGTCCAAAGCCTGCCTCAAAGTCCAAAGCCTCTTAAGTAAGTCCAAAGCCTGCCTCAAAGTCCAAAGCCTGCCTCAAAGTCCAAAGCCTGCCTCAAAGTCCAAAGCCTCTTAAGTAAGTCCAAAGCCTGCCTCAAAGTCCAAAGCCTCTTAAGTAAGTCCAAAGCCTGCCTCAAAGTCCAAAGCCTCTTAAGTAAGTCCAAAGCCTGCCTCAAAGTCCAAAGCCTCTTAAGTAAGTCCAAAGCCTGCCTCAAAGTCCAAAGCCTCTTAAGTAAGTCCAAAGCCTGCCTCAAAGTCCAAAGCCTGCCTCAAAGTCCAAAGCCTCTTAAGTAAGTCCAAAGCCTGCCTCAAAGTCCAAAGCCTGCTTCAAAGTCCAAAGCCTGCCTCAAAGTCCAAAGCCTGCCTCAAAGTCCAAAGCCTGCCTCAAAGTCCAAAGCCTCTTAAGTAAGTCCAAAGCCTGCCTCAAAGTCCAAAGCCTGCCTCAAAGTCCAAAGCCTGCCTCAAAGTCCAAAGCCTGCCTCAAAGTCCAAAGCCTCTTAAGTAAGTCCAAAGCCTCTTAAGTAAGTCCAAAGCCTGCCTCAAAGTCCAAAGCCTCTTAAGTAAGTCCAAAGCCTCTTAACTAAGTCCAAAGCCTCTTAACTAAGTCCAAAGCCTCTTAAGTAAGTCCAAAGCCTCTTAACTAAGTCCAAAGCCTCTTAACTAAGTCCAAAGCCTCTTAACTAAGTCCAAAGCCTCTTATCTAAGTCCAAAGCCTCTTAACTAAGTCCAAAGCCTGCCTCAAAGTCCAAAGCCTGCCTCAAAGTCCAAAGCCTGCCTCAAAGTCCAAAGCCTGCCTCAAAGTCCAAAGCCTCTTAAGTAAGTCCAAAGCCTGCCTCAAAGTCCAAAGCCTCTTAAGTAAGTCCAAAGCCTGCCTCAAAGTCCAAAGCCTCTTAAGTAAGTCCAAAGCCTGCCTCAAAGTCCAAAGCCTCTTAAGTAAGTCCAAAGCCTGCCTCAAGGTCCAAAGCCTCTTAAGAAAGTCCAAAGCCTGCCTCAAAGTCCAAAGCCTCTTAACTAAGTCCAAAGCCTCTTAAGTAAGTCCAAAGCCTCTTAACTAAGTCCAAAGCCTCTTAACTAAGTCCAAAGCCTCTTAACTAAGTCCAAAGCCTCTTAACTAAGTCCAAAGCCTCTTAACTAAGTCCAAAGCCTCTTAACTAAGTCCAAAGCCTCTTAACTAAGTCCAAAGCCTCTTAACTAAGTCCAAAGCCTCTTAACTAAGTCCAAAGCCTCTTAACTAAGTCCAAAGCCTCTTAACTAAGTCCAAAGCCTCTTAACTAAGTCCAAAGCCTCTTAACTAAGTCCAAAGCCTCTTAACTAAGTCCAAAGCCTGCCTCAAAGTCCAAAGCCTCTTAAGTAAGTCCAAAGCCTGCCTCAAAGTCCAAAGCCTGCCTCAAAGTCCAAAGCCTCTTAAGTAAGTCCAAAGCCTGCCTCAAAGTCCAAAGCCTCTTAAGTAAGTCCAAAGCCTGCCTCAAAGTCCAAAGCCTCTTAAGTAAGTCCAAAGCCTGCCTCAAAGTCCAAAGCCTCTTAAGTAAGTCCAAAGCCTGCCTCAAAGTCCAAAGCCTGCCTCAAAGTCCAAAGCCTCTTAAGTAAGTCCAAAGCCTCTTAAGTAAGTCCAAAGCCTGCCTCAGAGTCCAAAGCCTCTTAAGTAAGTCCAAAGCCTCTTAAGTAAGTCCAAAGCCTGCCTCAGAGTCCAAAGCCTCTTAAGTAAGTCCAAAGCCTCTTAAGTAAGTCCAAAGCCTCTTAAGTAAGTCCAAAGCCTGCCTCAGAGTCCAAAGCCTGCCTCAAAGTCCAAAGCCTGCCTCAAAGTCCAAAGCCTCTTAAGTAAGTCCAAAGCCTGCCTCAAAGTCCAAAGCCTCTTAAGTAAGTCCAAAGCCTGCCTCAAAGTCCAAAGCTTCTTAAGTAAGTCCTAAGCCTCTTAAGTAAGTCCAAAGCCTCTTAAGTAAGTCCAAAGCCTGCCTCAAAGTCCAAAGCCTCTTAAGTAAGTCCAAAGCCTCTTAAGTAAGTCCAAAGCCTCTTAAGTAAGTCCAAATCCTGCCTCAAAGTCCAAAGCCTCTTAAGTAAGTCCAAAGCCTCTTAAGTAAGTCCAAAGCCTCTTAAGTAAGTCCAAAGCCTGCCTCAAAGTCAAAAGCCTGACTCAAAGTCCAAAGCCTGCCTCAAAGTCCAAAGCCTCTTAAGTAAGTCCAAAGCCTGCCTCAAAGTCCAAAGCCTCTTAAGTAAGTCCAAAGCCTGCCTCAAAGTCCAAAGCCTCTTAAGTAAGTCCAAAGCCTGCCTCAAAGTCCAAAGCCTCTTAAGTAAGTCCAAAGCCTGCCTCAAAGTCCAAAGCCTCTTAAGTAAGTCCAAAGCCTCTTAAGTAAGTCCAAAGCCTCTTAAGTAAGTCCAAAGCCTCTTAAGTAAGTCCAAAGCCTCTTAAGTAAGTCCAAAGCCTCTTAAGTAAGTCCAAAGCCTCTTAAGTAAGTCCAAAGCCTGCCTCAAAGTCCAAAGCCTCTTAAGTAAGTCCAAAGCCTGCCTCAAAGTCCAAAGCCTCTTAAGTAAGTCCAAAGACTGCCTCAAAGTCCAAAGCCTCTTAAGTAAGTCCAAAGCCTCTTAAGTAAGTCCAAAGCCTGCCTCAAAGTCCAAAGCCTCTTAAGTAAGTCCAAAGCCTGCCTCAAAGTCCAAAGCCTCTTAAGTAAGTCCAAAGCCTCTTAACTAAGTCCAAAGCCTCTTAACTAAGTCCAAAGCCTCTTAACTAAGTCCAAAGCCTCTTAACTAAGTCCAAAGCCTCTTAACTAAGTCCAAAGCCTCTTAACTAAGTCCAAAGCCTCTTAACTAAGTCCAAAGCCTCTTAACTAAGTCCAAAGCCTCTTAACTAAGTCCAAAGCCTCTTAACTAAGTCCAAAGCCTCTTAACTAAGTCCAAAGCCTCTTAACTAAGTCCAAAGCCTCTTAACTAAGTCCAAAGCCTCTTAACTAAGTCCAAAGCCTCTTAACTAAGTCCAAAGCCTGCCTCAAAGTCCAAAGCCTCTTAAGTAAGTCCAAAGCCTGCCTCAAAGTCCAAAGCCTGCCTCAAAGTCCAAAGCCTCTTAAGTAAGTCCAAAGCCTGCCTCAAAGTCCAAAGCCTCTTAAGTAAGTCCAAAGCCTGCCTCAAAGTCCAAAGCCTCTTAAGTAAGTCCAAAGCCTGCCTCAAAGTCCAAAGCCTCTTAAGTAAGTCCAAAGCCTGCCTCAAAGTCCAAAGCCTCTTAAGTAAGTCCAAAGCCTCTTAAGTAAGTCCAAAGCCTCTTAACTAAGTCCAAAGCCTCTTAACTAAGTCCAAAGCCTCTTAACTAAGTCCAAAGCCTCTTAACTAAGTCCAAAGCCTCTTAACTAAGTCCAAAGCCTCTTAACTAAGTCCAAAGCCTCTTAACTAAGTCCAAAGCCTCTTAACTAAGTCCAAAGCCTCTTAACTAAGTCCAAAGCCTCTTAACTAAGTCCAAAGCCTCTTAACTAAGTCCAAAGCCTCTTAACTAAGTCCAAAGCCTCTTAACTAAGTCCAAAGCCTCTTAACTAAGTCCAAAGCCTCTTAACTAAGTCCAAAGCCTCTTAACTAAGTCCAAAGCCTCTTAAGTAAGTCCAAAGCCTGCCTCAAAGTCCAAAGCCTCTTAAGTAAGTCCAAAGCCTGCCTCAAAGTCCAAAGCCTGCCTCAAAGTCCAAAGCCTGCCTCAAAGTCCAAAGCCTCTTAAGTAAGTCCAAAGCCTGCCTCAAAGTCCAAAGCCTCTTAAGTAAGTCCAAAGCCTGCCTCAAAGTCCAAAGCCTCTTAAGTAAGTCCAAAGCCTGCCTCAAAGTCCAAAGCCTCTTAAGTAAGTCCAAAGCCTGCCTCAAAGTCCAAAGCCTCTTAAGTAAGTCCAAAGCCCTGCCTCAAAGTCCAAAGCCTGCCTCAAAGTCCAAAGCCTCTTAAGTAAGTCCAAAGCCTGCCTCAAAGTCCAAAGCCTGCTTCAAAGTCCAAAGCCTGCCTCAAAGTCCAAAGCCTGCCTCAAAGTCCAAAGCCTGCCTCAAAGTCCAAAGCCTCTTAAGTAAGTCCAAAGCCTGCCTCAAAGTCCAAAGCCTGCTCAAAGTCCAAAGCCTGCCTCAAAGTCCAAAGCCTGCCTCAAAGTCCAAAGCCTCTTAAGTAAGTCCAAAGCCTCTTAAGTAAGTCCAAAGCCTGCCTCAAAGTCCAAAGCCTCTTAAGTAAGTCCAAAGCCTCTTAACTAAGTCCAAAGCCTCTTAACTAAGTCCAAAGCCTCTTAAGTAAGTCCAAAGCCTCTTAACTAAGTCCAAAGCCTCTTAACTAAGTCCAAAGCTCTTAACTAAGTCCAAAGCCTCTTATCTAAGTCCAAAGCCTCTTAACTAAGTCCAAAGCCTGCTCAAAGTCCAAAGCCTGCCTCAAAGTCCAAAGCCTGCCTCAAAGTCCAAAGCCTGCCTCAAAGTCCCAAAGCCTCTTAAGTAAGTCCAAAGCCTGCCTCAAAGTCCAAAGCCTCTTAAGTAAGTCCAAAAGCCTCTTAAGTAAGTCCAAAGCCTGCCTCAAAGTCCAAAGCCTCTTAAGTAAGTCCAAAGCCTGCCTCAAAGTCCAAAGCCTCTTAAGTAAGTCCAAAGCCTGCCTCAAGGTCCAAAGCCTCTTAAGAAAGTCCAAAGCCTGCCTCAAAGTCCAAAGCCTCTTAACTAAGTCCAAAGCCTCTTAAGTAAGTCCAAAGCCTCTTAACTAAGTCCAAAGCCTCTTAACTAAGTCCAAAGCCTCTTAACTAAGTCCAAAGCCTCTTAACTAAGTCCAAAGCCTCTTAACTAAGTCCAAAGCCTCTTAACTAAGTCCAAAGCCTCTTAACTAAGTCCAAAGCCTCTTAACTAAGTCCAAAGCCTCTTAACTAAGTCCAAAGCCTCTTAACTAAGTCCAAAGCCTCTTAACTAAGTCCAAAGCCTCTTAACTAAGTCCAAAGCCTCTTAACTAAGTCCAAAGCCTCTTAACTAAGTCCAAAGCCTGCCTCAAAGTCCAAAGCCTCTTAAGTAAGTCCAAAGCCTGCCTCAAAGTCCAAAGCCTGCCTCAAAGTCCAAAGCCTCTTAAGTAAGTCCAAAGCCTGCCTCAAAGTCCAAAGCCTCTTAAGTAAGTCCAAAGCCTGCCTCAAAGTCCAAAGCCTCTTAAGTAAGTCCAAAGCCTGCCTCAAAGTCCAAAGCCTCTTAAGTAAGTCCAAAGCCTGCCTCAAAGTCCAAAGCCTGCCTCAAAGTCCAAAGCCTCTTAAGTAAGTCCAAAGCCTCTTAAGTAAGTCCAAAGCCTGCCTCAGAGTCCAAAGCCTCTTAAGTAAGTCCAAAGCCTCTTAAGTAAGTCCAAAGCCTGCCTCAGAGTCCAAAGCCTCTTAAGTAAGTCCAAAGCCTCTTAAGTAAGTCCAAAGCCTCTTAAGTAAGTCCAAAGCCTGCCTCAGAGTCCAAAGCCTGCCTCAAAGTCCAAAGCCTGCCTCAAAGTCCAAAGCCTCTTAAGTAAGTCCAAAGCCTGCCTCAAAGTCCAAAGCCTCTTAAGTAAGTCCAAAGCCTGCCTCAAAGTCCAAAGCTTCTTAAGTAAGTCCTAAGCCTCTTAAGTAAGTCCAAAGCCTCTTAAGTAAGTCCAAAGCCTGCCTCAAAGTCCAAAGCCTCTTAAGTAAGTCCAAAGCCTCTTAAGTAAGTCCAAAGCCTCTTAAGTAAGTCCAAATCCTGCCTCAAAGTCCAAAGCCTCTTAAGTAAGTCCAAAGCCTCTTAAGTAAGTCCAAAGCCTCTTAAGTAAGTCCAAAGCCTGCCTCAAAGTCAAAAGCCTGACTCAAAGTCCAAAGCCTGCCTCAAAGTCCAAAGCCTCTTAAGTAAGTCCAAAGCCTGCCTCAAAGTCCAAAGCCTCTTAAGTAAGTCCAAAGCCTGCCTCAAAGTCCAAAGCCTCTTAAGTAAGTCCAAAGCCTGCCTCAAAGTCCAAAGCCTCTTAAGTAAGTCCAAAGCCTGCCTCAAAGTCCAAAGCCTCTTAAGTAAGTCCAAAGCCTCTTAAGTAAGTCCAAAGCCTCTTAAGTAAGTCCAAAGCCTCTTAAGTAAGTCCAAAGCCTCTTAAGTAAGTCCAAAGCCTCTTAAGTAAGTCCAAAGCCTCTTAAGTAAGTCCAAAGCCTGCCTCAAAGTCCAAAGCCTCTTAAGTAAGTCCAAAGCCTGCCTCAAAGTCCAAAGCCTCTTAAGTAAGTCCAAAGACTGCCTCAAAGTCCAAAGCCTCTTAAGTAAGTCCAAAGCCTCTTAAGTAAGTCCAAAGCCTGCCTCAAAGTCCAAAGCCTCTTAAGTAAGTCCAAAGCCTGCCTCAAAGTCCAAAGCCTCTTAAGTAAGTCCAAAGCCTGCCTCTAAGTCCAAAGCCTGCCTCAAAGTCCAAAGCCTGCCTCAAAGTCCAAAGCCTCTTAAGTAAGTCCAAAGCCTCTTAAGTAAGTCCAAAGCCTGCCTCAAAGTCCAAAGCCTCTTAAGTAAGTCCAAAGCCTGCCTCAAAGTCCAAAGCCTGCCTCAAAGTCCAAAGCCTGCCTCAAAGTCCAAAGCCTGCCTCAAAGTCCAAAGCCTCTTAAGTAAGTCCAAAGCCTCTTAAGTAAGTCCAAAGCCTCTTAAGTAAGTCCAAAGCCTGCCTCAAAGTCCAAAGCCTCTTAAGTAAGTCCAAAGCCTGCCTCAAAGTCCAAAGCCTCTTAAGTAAGTCCAAAGCCTGCCTCAAAGTCCAAAGCCTCTTAAGTAAGTCCAAAGCCTGCCTCAAAGTCCAAAGCCTCTTAAGTAAGTCCAAAGCCTCTTAAGTAAGTCCAAAGCCTGCCTCAAAGTCCAAAGCCTGCCTCAAAGTCCAAAGCCTGCCTCAAAGTCCAAAGCCTGCCTCAAAGTCCAAAGCCTCTTAAGTAAGTCCAAAGCCTCTTAAGTAAGTCCAAAGCCTCTTAAGTAAGTCCAAAGCCTCTTAAGTAAGTCCAAAGCCTGCCTCAAAGTCCAAAGCCTCTTAAGCAAGTCCAAAGCCTGCCTCAAAGTCCAAAGCCTCTTAAGTAAGTCCAAAGCCTCTTAAGTAAGTCCAAAGCCTCTTAAGTAAGTCCAAAGCCTGCCTCAAAGTCCAAAGCCTGCCTCAAAGTCCAAAGCCTGCCTCAAAGTCCAAAGCCTCTTAAGTAAGTCCAAAGCCTCTTAAGTAAGTCCAAAGCCTGCCTCAAAGTCCAAAGCCTGCCTCAAAGTCCAAAGCCTCTTAAGTAAGTCCAAAGCCTGCCTCAAAGTCCAAAGCCTCTTAAGTAAGTCCAAAGCCTGCCTCAAAGTCCAAAGCCTCTTAAGTAAGTCCAAAGCCTGCCTCAAAGTCCAAAGCCTCTTAAGTAAGTCCAAAGCCTCTTAAGTAAGTCCAAAGCCTCTTAAGTAAGTCCGAAGCCTCTTAAGTAAGTCCGAAGCCTCTTAAGTAAGTCCAAAGCCTCTTAAGTAAGTCCAAAGCCTCTTAAGTAAGTCCAAAGCCTGCCTCCAAGTCCAAAGCCTCTTAAGTAAGTCCAAAGCCTCTTAAGTAAGTCCAAAGCCTCTTAAGTAAGTCCAAAGCCTGCCTCAAAGTCCAAAGCCTCTTAAGTAAGTCCAAAGCCTGCCTCAAAGTCCAAAGCCTCTTAAGTAAGTCCAAAGCCTGCCTCAAAGTCCAAAGCCTCTTAAGTAAGTCCAAAGCCTGCCTCAAAGTCCAAAGCCTGCCTCAAAGTCCAAAGCCTCTTAAGTAAGTCCAAAGCCTGCCTCAAAGTCCAAAGCCTCTTAAGTAAGTCCAAAGCCTCTTAAGTAAGTCCAAAGCCTGCCTCAAAGTCCAAAGCCTCTTAAGTAAGTCCAAAGCCTCTTAAGTAAGTAAGTCCAAAGCCTCTTAAGTAAGTAAGTCCAAAGCCTCTTAAGTAAGTAAGTCCAAAGCCTCTTAAGTAAGTAAGTCCAAAGCCTCTTAAGTAAGTAAGTCCAAAGCCTCTTAAGTAAGTAAGTCCAAAGCCTCTTAAGGAAGTAAGTCCAAAGCCTCTTAAGGAAGTCCAAAGCCTCTTAAGTAAGTCCAAAGCCTCTTAAGTAAGTCCAAAGCCTCTTAAGTAAGTCCAAAGCCTCTTAAGTAAGTCCAAAGCCTGCCTCAAAGTCCAAAGCCTCTTAAGTAAGTCCAAAGCCTGCCTCAAAGTCCAAAGCCTCTTAAGTAAGTCCAAAGCCTGCCTCAAAGTCTAAAGCCTCTTAAGTAAGTCCAAAGCCTGCCTCAAAGTCCAAAGCCTCTTAAGTAAGTCCAAAGCCTGCCTCAAAATCCAAAGCCTCTTAAGTAAGTCCAAAGCCTCTTAAGTAAGTCCAAAGCCTCTTAAGTAAGTCCAAAGCCTCTTAAGTAAGTCCAAAGCCTCTTAAGTAAGTCCAAAGCCTCTTAAGTAAGTCCAAAGCCTCTTAAGTAAGTCCAAAGCCTCTTAAGTAAGTCCAAAGCCTGCCTCAAAGTCCAAAGCCTGCCTCAAAGTCCAAAGCCTGCCTCAAAGTCCAAAGCCTGCCTCAAAGTCCAAAGCCTGCCTCAAAGTCCAAAGCCTGCCTCAAAGTCCAAAGCCTGCCTCAAAGTCCAAAGCCTCTTAAGTAAGTCCAAAGCCTGCCTCAAAGTCCAAAGCCTCTTAAGTAAGTCCAAAGCCTCTTAAGTAAGTCCAAAGCCTGCCTCAAAGTCCAAAGCCTGCCTCAAAGTCCAAAGCCTGCCTCAGAGTCCAAAGCCTGCCTCAGAGTCCAAAGCCTGCCTCAGAGTCCAAAGCCTGCCTCAGAGTCCAAAGCCTGCCTCAGAGTCCAAAGCCTGCCTCAGAGTCCAAAGCCTCTTAAGTAAGTCCAAAGCCTCTTAAGTAAGTCCAAAGCCTCTTAAGTAAGTCCAAAGCCTCTTAAGTAAGTCCAAAGCCTGCCTCAAAGTCCAAAGCCTGCCTCAAAGTCCAAAGCCTGCCTCAAAGTCCAAAGCCTGCCTCAAAGTCCAAAGCCTGCCTCAAAGTCCAAAGCCTGCCTCAAAGTCCAAAGCCTGCCTCAAAGTCCAAAGCCTGCCTCAAAGTCCAAAGCCTGCCTCAAAGTCCAAAGCCTGCCTCAAAGTCCAAAGCCTGCCTCAAAGTCCAAAGCCTCTTAAGTAAGTCCAAAGCCTGCCTCAAAGTCCAAAGCCTCTTAAGTAAGTCCAGAGCCTGCCTCAAAGTCCAAAGCCTCTTAAGTAAGTCCAAAGCCTGCCTCAAAGTTCAAAGCCTGCCTCAAAGTCCAAAGCCTCTTAAGTAAGTCCAAAGCCTCTTAAGTAAGTCCAAAGCCTCTTAAGTAAGTCCAAAGCCTCTTAAGTAAGTCCAAAGCCTGCCTCAAAGTCCAAAGCCTCTTAAGCAAGTCCAAAGCCTGCCTCAAAGTCCAAAGCCTCTTAAGTAAGTCCAAAGCCTCTTAAGTAAGTCCAAAGCCTCTTAAGTAAGTCCAAAGCCTGCCTCAAAGTCCAAAGCCTGCCTCAAAGTCCAAAGCCTGCCTCAAAGTCCAAAGCCTGCCTCAAAGTCCAAAGCCTGCCTCAAAGTCCAAAGCCTCTTAAGTAAGTCCAAAGCCTCTTAAGTAAGTCCAAAGCCTCTTAAGTAAGTCCAAAGCCTGCCTCAAAGTCCAAAGCCTCTTAAGCAAGTCCAAAGCCTGCCTCAAAGTCCAAAGCCTCTTAAGTAAGTCCAAAGCCTCTTAAGTAAGTCCAAAGCCTGCCTCAAAGTCCAAAGCCTGCCTCAAAGTCCAAAGCCTGCCTCAAAGTCCAAAGCCTGCCTCAAAGTCCAAAGCCTGCCTCAAAGTCCAAAGCCTGCCTCAAAGTCCAAAGCCTCTTAAGTAAGTCCAAAGCCTCTTAAGTAAGTCCAAAGCCTGCCTCAAAGTCCAAAGCCTGCCTCAAAGTCCAAAGCCTCTTAAGTAAGTCCAAAGCCTGCCTCAAAGTCCAAAGCCTCTTAAGTAAGTCCAAAGCCTGCCTCAAAGTCCAAAGCCTCTTAAGTAAGTCCAAAGCCTGCCTCAAAGTCCAAAGCCTCTTAAGTAAGTCCAAAGCCTCTTAAGTAAGTCCAAAGCCTCTTAAGTAAGTCCAAAGCCTCTTAAGTAAGTCCGAAGCCTCTTAAGTAAGTCCGAAGCCTCTTAAGTAAGTCCAAAGCCTCTTAAGTAAGTCCAAAGCCTCTTAAGTAAGTCCAAAGCCTGCCTCCAAGTCCAAAGCCTCTTAAGTAAGTCCAAAGCCTCTTAAGTAAGTCCAAAGCCTCTTAAGTAAGTCCAAAGCCTGCCTCAAAGTCCAAAGCCTCTTAAGTAAGTCCAAAGCCTGCCTCAAAGTCCAAAGCCTCTTAAGTAAGTCCAAAGCCTGCCTCAAAGTCCAAAGCCTCTTAAGTAAGTCCAAAGCCTGCCTCAAAGTCCAAAGCCTGCCTCAAAGTCCAAAGCCTCTTAAGTAAGTCCAAAGCCTGCCTCAAAGTCCAAAGCCTCTTAAGTAAGTCCAAAGCCTGCCTCAAAGTCCAAAGCCTCTTAAGTAAGTCCAAAGCCTCTTAAGTAAGTCCAAAGCCTGCCTCAAAGTCCAAAGCCTCTTAAGTAAGTCCAAAGCCTCTTAAGTAAGTAAGTCCAAAGCCTCTTAAGTAAGTAAGTCCAAAGCCTCTTAAGTAAGTAAGTCCAAAGCCTCTTAAGGAAGTAAGTCCAAAGCCTCTTAAGGAAGTAAGTCCAAAGCCTCTTAAGGAAGTAAGTCCAAAGCCTCTTAAGGAAGTAAGTCCAAAGCCTCTTAAGTAAGTCCAAAGCCTCTTAAGTAAGTCCAAAGCCTCTTAAGTAAGTCCAAAGCCTGCCTCAAAGTCCAAAGCCTCTTAAGTAAGTCCAAAGCCTGCCTCAAAGTCCAAAGCCTCTTAAGTAAGTCCAAAGCCTGCCTCAAAGTCCAAAGCCTCTTAAGTAAGTCCAAAGCCTCTTAAGTAAGTCCAAAGCCTCTTAAGTAAGTCCAAAGCCTCTTAAGTAAGTCCAAAGCCTCTTAAGTAAGTCCAAAGCCTCTTAAGTAAGTCCAAAGCCTCTTAAGTAAGTCCAAAGCCTCTTAAGTAAGTCCAAAGCCTGCCTCAAAGTCCAAAGCCTCTTAAGTAAGTCCAAAGCCTGCCTCAAAGTCCAAAGCCTCTTAAGTAAGTCCAAAGCCTGCCTCAAAGTCCAAAGCCTCTTAAGTAAGTCCAAAGCCTGCCTCAAAGTCCAAAGCCTCTTAAGTAAGTCCAAAGCCTGCCTCAAAGTCCAAAGCCTCTTAAGTAAGTCCAAAGCCTGCCTCAAAGTCCAAAGCCTCTTAAGTAAGTCCAAAGCCTCTTAAGTAAGTCCAAAGCCTCTTAAGTAAGTCCAAAGCCTGCCTCAAAGTCCAAAGCCTGCCTCAAAGTCCAAAGCCTGCCTCAAAGTCCAAAGCCTGCCTCAAAGTCCAAAGCCTGCCTCAAAGTCCAAAGCCTGCCTCAAAGTCCAAAGCCTGCCTCAAAGTCCAAAGCCTGCCTCAAAGTCCAAAGCCTGCCTCAGAGTCCAAAGCCTCTTAAGTAAGTCCAAAGCCTCTTAAGTAAGTCCAAAGCCTGCCTCAAAGTCCAAAGCCTCTTAAGTAAGTCCAAAGCCTCTTAAGTAAGTCCAAAGCCTGCCTCAAAGTCCAAAGCCTGCCTCAAAGTCCAAAGCCTGCCTCAGAGTCCAAAGCCTGCCTCAGAGTCCAAAGCCTGCCTCAGAGTCCAAAGCCTGCCTCAGAGTCCAAAGCCTGCCTCAGAGTCCAAAGCCTCTTAAGTAAGTCCAAAGCCTCTTAAGTAAGTCCAAAGCCTCTTAAGTAAGTCCAAAGCCTGCCTCAAAGTCCAAAGCCTGCCTCAAAGTCCAAAGCCTGCCTCAAAGTCCAAAGCCTGCCTCAAAGTCCAAAGCCTGCCTCAAAGTCCAAAGCCTGCCTCAAAGTCCAAAGCCTGCCTCAAAGTCCAAAGCCTGCCTCAAAGTCCAAAGCCTCTTAAGTAAGTCCAAAGCCTGCCTCAAAGTCCAAAGCCTCTTAAGTAAGTCCAGAGCCTGCCTCAAAGTCCAAAGCCTCTTAAGTAAGTCCAAAGCCTGCCTCAAAGTCCAAAGCCTCTTAAGTAAGTCCAAAGCCTGCCTCAAAGTCCAAAGCCTCTTAAGTAAGTCCAAAGCCTGCCTCAAAGTCCAAAGCCTCTTAAGTAAGTCCAAAGCCTGCCTCAAAGTCCAAAGCCTCTTAAGTAAGTCCAAAGCCTCTTAAGTAAGTCCAAAGCCTGCCTCAAAGTCCAAAGCCTCTTAAGTAAGTCCAAAGCCTGCCTCAAAGTCCAAAGCCTCTTAAGTAAGTCCAAAGCCTGCCTCAAAGTCCAAAGCCTGCCTCAAAGTCCAAAGCCTGCCTCAAAGTCCAAAGCCTGCCTCAAAGTCCAAAGCCTGCCTCAAAGTCCAAAGCCTCTTAAGTAAGACCAAAGCCTCTTAAGTAAGTCCAAAGCCTCTTAAGTAAGTCCAAAGCCTGCCTCAAAGTCCAAAGCCTCTTAAGTAAGTCCAAAGCCTCTTAAGTAAGTCCAAAGCCTGCCTCAAAGTCCAAAGCCTCTTAAGTAAGTCCAAAGCCTCTTAAGTAAGTCCAAAGCCTCTTAAGTAAGTCCAAAGCCTCTTAAGTAAGTCCAAAGCCTCTTAAGTAAGTCCAAAGCCTCTTAAGTAAGTCCAAAGCCTGCCTCAAAGTCCAAAGCCTCTTAAGTAAGTCCAAAGCCTGCCTCAAAGTCCAAAGCCTCTTAAGTAAGTCCAAAGCCTGCCTCAAAGTCCAAAGCCTCTTAAGTAAGTCCAAAGCCTGCCTCAAAGTCCAAAGCCTCTTAAGTAAGTCCAAAGCCTGCCTCAAAGTCCAAAGCCTCTTAAGTAAGTCCAAAGCCTGCCTCAAAGTCCAAAGCCTCTTAAGTAAGTCCAAAGCCTGCCTCAAAGTCCAAAGCCTCTTAAGTAAGTCCAAAGCCTGCCTCAAAGTCCAAAGCCTCTTAAGTAAGTCCAAAGCCTCTTAAGTAAGTCCAAAGCCTCTTAAGTAAGTCCAAAGCCTGCCTCAATATCCAAAGCCTGCCTCAAAGTCCAAAGCCTCTTAAGTAAGTCCAAAGCCTCTAAAGTAAGTCCAAAGCCTCTTAAGTAAGTCCAAAGCCTGCCTCAAAGTCCAAAGCCTGCCTCAAAGTCCAAAGCCTGCCTCAAAGTCCAAAGCCTCTTAAGTAAGTCCAAAGCCTCTTAAGTAAGTCCAAAGCCTCTTAAGTAAGTCCAAAGCCTCTTAAGTAAGTCCAAAGCCTCTTAAGTAAGTCCAAAGCCTCTTAAGTAAGTCCAAAGCCTCTTAAGTAAGTCCAAAGCCTCTTAAGTAATTCCAAAGCCTGCCTCAAAGTCCAAAGCCTGCCTCAGAGTCCAAAGCCTGCCTCAGAGTCCAAAGCCTGCCTCAGAGTCCAAAGCCTCTTAAGTAAGTCCAAAGCCTCTTAAGTAAGTCCAAAGCCTCTTAAGTAAGTCCAAAGCCTGCCTCAAAGTCCAAAGCCTCTTAAGTAAGTCCAAAGCCTGCCTCAAAGTCCAAAGCCTCTTAAGTAAGTCCAAAGCCTCTTAAGTAAGTCCAAAGCCTCTTAAGTAAGTCCAAAGCCTGCCTCAAAGTCCAAAGCCTCTTAAGTAAGTCCAAAGCCTGCCTCAAAGTCCAAAGCCTCTTAAGTAAGTCCAAAGCCTCTTAAGTAAGTCCAAAGCCTCTTAAGTAAGTCCAAAGCCTCTTAAGTAAGTCCAAAGATTGCCTCAAAGTCCAAAGCCTCTTAAGTAAGTCCAAAGCCTGCCTCAAAGTCCAAAGCCTCTTAAGTAAGTCCAAAGCCTGCCTCAAAGTCCAAAGCCTCTTAAGTAAGTCCAAAGCCTGCCTCAAAGTCCAAAGCCTCTTAAGTAAGTCCAAAGCCTCTTAAGTAAGTCCAAAGCCTCTTAAGTAAGTCCAAAGCCTCTTAAGTAAGTCCAAAGCCTGCCTCAAAGTCCAAAGCCTCTTAAGTAAGTCCAAAGCCTGCCTCAAAGTCCAAAGCCTCTTAAGTAAGTCCAAAGCCTGCCTCAAAGTCCAAAGCCTCTTAAGTAAGTCCAAAGCCTGCCTCAAAGTCCAAAGCCTCTTAAGTAAGTCCAAAGCCTGCCTCAAAGTCCAAAGCCTCTTAAGTAAGTCCAAAGCCTGCCTCAAAGTCCAAAGCCTCTTAAGTAAGTCCAAAGCCTGCCTCAAAGTCCAAAGCCTCTTAAGTAAGTCCAAAGCCTGCCTCAAAGTCCAAAGCCTCTTAAGTAAGTCCAAAGCCTGCCTCAAAGTCCAAAGCCTCTTAAGTAAGTCCAAAGCCTGCCTCAAAGTCCAAAGCCTCTTAAGTAAGTCCAAAGCCTCTTAAGTAAGTCCAAAGCCTGCCTCAAAGTCCAAAGCCTGCCTCAAAGTCCAAAGCCTGCCTCAAAGTCCAAAGCCTGCCTCAAAGTCCAAAGCCTGCCTCAAAGTCCAAAGCCTCTTAAGTAAGTCCAAAGCCTGCCTCAAAGTCCAAAGCCTCTTAAGTAAGTCCAAAGCCTGCCTCAAAGTCCAAAGCCTCTTAAGTAAGTCCAAAGCCTGCCTCAAAGTCCAAAGCCTCTTAAGTAAGTCCAAAGTCTGCCTCAAAGTCCAAAGCCTCTTAAGTAAGTCCAAAGCCTGCCTCAAAGTCCAAAGCCTGCCTCAAAGTCCAAAGCCTGCCTCAAAGTCCAAAGCCTCTTAAGTAAGTCCAAAGCCTGCCTCAAAGTCCAAAGCCTCTTAAGTAAGTCCAAAGCCTGCCTCAAAGTCCAAAGCCTCTTAAGTAAGTCCAAAGCCTGCCTCAAAGTCCAAAGCCTCTTAAGTAAGTCCAAAGCCTGCCTCAAAGTCCAAAGCCTGCCTCAAAGTCCAAAGCCTCTTAAGTAAGTCCAAAGCCTGCCTCAAAGTCCAAAGCCTGCCTCAAAGTCCAAAGCCTCTTAAGTAAGTCCAAAGCCTGCCTCAAAGTCCAAAGCCTGCCTCAAAGTCCAAAGCCTGCCTCAAAGTCCAAAGCCTCTTAAGTAAGTCCAAAGCCTGCCTCAAAGTCCAAAGCCTCTTAAGTAAGTCCAAAGCCTGCCTCAAAGTCCAAAGCCTCTTAAGTAAGTCCAAAGCCTGCCTCAAAGTCCAAAGCCTCTTAAGTAAGTCCAAAGCCTGCCTCAAAGTCCAAAGCCTGCCTCAAAGTCCAAAGCCTGCCTCAAAGTCCAAAGCCTGCCTCAAAGTCCAAAGCCTCTTAAGTAAGTCCAAAGCCTGCCTCAAAGTCCAAAGCCTCTTAAGTAAGTCCAAAGCCTGCCTCAAAGTCCAAAGCCTCTTAAGTAAGTCCAAAGCCTGCCTCAAAGTCCAAAGCCTCTTAAGTAAGTCCAAAGCCTGCCTCAAAGTCCAAAGCCTCTTAAGTAAGTCCAAAGCCTCTTAAGTAAGTCCAAAGCCTCTTAAGTAAGTCCAAAGCCTCTTAAGTAAGTCCAAAGCCTGCCTCAAAGTCCAAAGCCTGCCTCAGAGTCCAAAGCCTGCCTCAGAGTCCAAAGCCTGCCTCAGAGTCCAAAGCCTCTTAAGTAAGTCCAAAGCCTCTTAAGTAAGTCCAAAGCCTCTTAAGTAAGTCCAAAGCCTCTTAAGTAAGTCCAAAGCCTGCCTCAAAGTCCAAAGCCTGCCTCAAAGTCCAAAGCCTGCCTCAAAGTCCAAAGCCTGCCTCAAAGTCCAAAGCCTGCCTCAAAGTCCAAAGCCTGCCTCAAAGTCCAAAGCCTGCCTCAAAGTCCAAAGCCTGCCTCAAAGTCCAAAGCCTGCCTCAAAGTCCAAAGCCTGCCTCAAAGTCCAAAGCCTGCCTCAAAGTCCAAAGCCTGCCTCAAAGTCCAAAGCCTGCCTCAAAGTCCAAAGCCTGCCTCAAAGTCCAAAGCCTGCCTCAAAGTCCAAAGCCTCTTAAGTAAGTCCAAAGCCTGCCTCAAAGTCCAAAGCCTCTTAAGTAAGTCCAGAGCCTGCCTCAAAGTCCAAAGCCTCTTAAGTAAGTCCAAAGCCTGCCTCAAAGTCCAAAGCCTCTTAAGTAAGTCCAAAGCCTGCCTCAAAGTCCAAAGCCTCTTAAGTAAGTCCAAAGCCTGCCTCAAAGTCCAAAGCCTCTTAAGTAAGTCCAAAGCCTCTTAAGTAAGTCCAAAGCCTGCCTCAAAGTCCAAAGCCTCTTAAGTAAGTCCAAAGCCTCTTAAGTAAGTCCAAAGCCTCTTAAGTAAGTCCAAAGCCTCTTAAGTAAGTCCAAAGCCTCTTAAGTAAGTCCAAAGCCTGCCTCAAAGTCCAAAGCCTCTTAAGTAAGTCCAAAGCCTGCCTCAAAGTCCAAAGCCTGCCTCAAAGTCCAAAGCCTGCCTCAAAGTCCAAAGCCTGCCTCAAAGTCCAAAGCCTGCCTCAAAGTCCAAAGCCTGCCTCAAAGTCCAAAGCCTGCCTCAAAGTCCAAAGCCTGCCTCAAAGTCCAAAGCCTCTTAAGTAAGTCCAAAGCCTGCCTCAAAGTCCAAAGCCTCTTAAGTAAGTCCAAAGCCTGCCTCAAAGTCCAAAGCCTCTTAAGTAAGTCCAAAGCCTGCCTCAAAGTCCAAAGCCTCTTAAGTAAGTCCAAAGCCTGCCTCAAAGTCCAAAGCCTCTTAAGTAAGTCCAAAGCCTGCCTCAAAGTCCAAAGCCTCTTAAGTAAGTCCAAAGCCTGCCTCAAAGTCCAAAGCCTCTTAAGTAAGTCCAAAGCCTCTTAAGTAAGTCCAAAGCCTCTTAAGTAAGTCCAAAGCCTGCCTCAAAGTCCAAAGCCTCTTAAGTAAGTCCAAAGCCTCTTAAATAAGTCCAAAGCCTCTTAAGTAAGTCCAAAGCCTGCCTCAAAGTCCAAAGCCTGCCTCAAAGTCCAAAGCCTCTTAAGTAAGTCCAAAGCCTCTTAAGTAAGTCCAAAGCCTCTTAAGTAAGTCCAAAGCCTCTTAAGTAAGTCCAAAGCCTCTTAAGTAAGTCCAAAGCCTCTTAAGTAAGTCCAAAGCCTCTTAAGTAATTCCAAAGCCTGCCTCAAAGTCCAAAGCCTGCCTCAGAGTCCAAAGCCTGCCTCAGAGTCCAAAGCCTGCCTCAAAGTCCAAAGCCTCTTAAGTAAGTCCAAAGCCTCTTAAGTAAGTCCAAAGCCTCTTAAGTAAGTCCAAAGCCTGCCTCAAAGTCCAAAGCCTCTTAAGTAAGTCCAAAGCCTGCCTCAAAGTCCAAAGCCTCTTAAGTAAGTCCAAAGCCTCTTAAGTAAGTCCAAAGCCTCTTAAGTAAGTCCAAAGCCTCTTAAGTAAGTCCAAAGCCTGCCTCAAAGTCCAAAGCCTCTTAAGTAAGTCCAAAGCCTGCCTCAAAGTCCAAAGCCTCTTAAGTAAGTCCAAAGCCTGCCTCAAAGTCCAAAGCCTCTTAAGTAAGTCCAAAGCCTGCCTCAAAGTCCAAAGCCTCTTAAGTAAGTCCAAAGCCTCTTAAGTAAGTCCAAAGCCTGCCTCAAAGTCCAAAGCCTCTTAAGTAAGTCCAAAGCCTGCCTCAAAGTCCAAAGCCTCTTAAGTAAGTCCAAAGCCTGCCTCAAAGTCCAAAGCCTCTTAAGTAAGTCCAAAGCCTGCCTCAAAGTCCAAAGCCTCTTAAGTAAGTCCAAAGCCTGCCTCAAAGTCCAAAGCCTCTTAAGTAAGTCCAAAGCCTGCCTCAAAGTCCAAAGCCTCTTAAGTAAGTCCAAAGCCTGCCTCAAAGTCCAAAGCCTCTTAAGTAAGTCCAAAGCCTGCCTCAAAGTCCAAAGCCTCTTAAGTAAGTCCAAAGCCTGCCTCAAAGTCCAAAGCCTCTTAAGTAAGTCCAAAGCCTGCCTCAAAGTCCAAAGCCTCTTAAGTAAGTCCAAAGCCTGCCTCAAAGTCCAAAGCCTCTTAAGTAAGTCCAAAGCCTGCCTCAAAGTCCAAAGCCTCTTAAGTAAGTCCAAAGCCTGCCTCAAAGTCCAAAGCCTCTTAAGTAAGTCCAAAGCCTGCCTCAAAGTCCAAAGCCTCTTAAGTAAGTCCAAAGCCTCTTAAGTAAGTCCAAAGCCTGCCTCAAAGTCCAAAGCCTGCCTCAAAGTCCAAAGCCTGCCTCAAAGTCCAAAGCCTGCCTCAAAGTCCAAAGCCTCTTAAGTAAGTCCAAAGCCTGCCTCAAAGTCCAAAGCCTCTTAAGTAAGTCCAAAGCCTGCCTCAAAGTCCAAAGCCTCTTAAGTAAGTCCAAAGCCTGCCTCAAAGTCCAAAGCCTCTTAAGTAAGTCCAAAGCCTGCCTCAAAGTCCAAAGCCTGCCTCAAAGTCCAAAGCCTGCCTCAAAGTCCAAAGCCTCTTAAGTAAGTCCAAAGCCTGCCTCAAAGTCCAAAGCCTCTTAAGTAAGTCCAAAGCCTGCCTCAAAGTCCAAAGCCTCTTAAGTAAGTCCAAAGCCTGCCTCAAAGTCCAAAGCCTCTTAAGTAAGTCCAAAGCCTCTTAAGTAAGTCCAAAGCCTCTTAAGTAAGTCCAAAGCCTCTTAAGTAAGTCCAAAGCCTCTTAAGTAAGTCCAAAGCCTGCCTCAAAGTCCAAAGCCTGCCTCAAAGTCCAAAGCCTGCCTCAAAGTCCAAAGCCTGCCTCAGAGTCCAAAGCCTGCCTCAGAGTCCAAAGCCTGCCTCAGAGTCCAAAGCCTGCCTCAGAGTCCAAAGCCTGCCTCAGAGTCCAAAGCCTGCCTCAAAGTCCAAAGCCTGCCTCAAAGTCCAAAGCCTGCCTCAAAGTCCAAAGCCTGCCTCAAAGTCCAAAGCCTCTTAAGTAAGTCCAAAGCCTGCCTCAAAGTCCAAAGCCTCTTAAGTAAGTCCAGAGCCTGCCTCAAAGTCCAAAGCCTCTTAAGTAAGTCCAAAGCCTGCCTCAAAGTCCAAAGCCTCTTAAGTAAGTCCAAAGCCTGCCTCAAAGTCCAAAGCCTCTTAAGTAAGTCCAAAGCCTGCCTCAAAGTCCAAAGCCTCTTAAGTAAGTCCAAAGCCTCTTAAGTAAGTCCAAAGCCTGCCTCAAAGTCCAAAGCCTGCCTCAAAGTCCAAAGCCTGCCTCAAAGTCCAAAGCCTGCCTCAAAGTCCAAAGCCTGCCTCAAAGTCCAAAGCCTGCCTCAAAGTCCAAAGCCTGCCTCAAAGTCCAAAGCCTGCCTCAAAGTCCAAAGCCTCTTAAGTAAGACCAAAGCCTCTTAAGTAAGTCCAAATCCTCTTAAGTAAGTCCAAAGCCTGCCTCAAAGTCCAAAGCCTCTTAAGTAAGTCCAAAGCCTCTTAAGTAAGTCCAAAGCCTGCCTCAAAGTCCAAAGCCTCTTAAGTAAGTCCAAAGCCTCTTAAGTAAGTCCAAAGCCTCTTAAGTAAGTCCAAAGCCTCTTAAGTAAGTCCAAAGCCTCTTAAGTAAGTCCAAAGCCTCTTAAGTAAGTCCAAAGCCTCTTAAGTAAGTCCAAAGCCTGCCTCAAAGTCCAAAGCCTCTTAAGTAAGTCCAAAGCCTGCCTCAAAGTCCAAAGCCTCTTAAGTAAGTCCAAAGCCTGCCTCAAAGTCCAAAGCCTCTTAAGTAAGTCCAAAGCCTGCCTCAAAGTCCAAAGCCTCTTAAGTAAGTCCAAAGCCTGCCTCAAAGTCCAAAGCCTCTTAAGTAAGTCCAAAGCCTGCCTCAAAGTCCAAAGCCTCTTAAGTAAGTCCAAAGCCTGCCTCAAAGTCCAAAGCCTCTTAAGTAAGTCCAAAGCCTCTTAAGTAAGTCCAAAGCCTCTTAAGTAAGTCCAAAGCCTGCCTCAAAGTCCAAAGCCTCTTAAGTAAGTCCAAAGCCTCTTAAGTAAGTCCAAAGCCTCTTAAGTAAGTCCAAAGCCTGCCTCAAAGTCCAAAGCCTCTTAAGTAAGTCCAAAGCCTCTTAAGTAAGTCCAAAGCCTCTTAAGTAAGTCCAAAGCCTCTTAAGTAAGTCCAAAGCCTGCCTCAATATCCAAAGCCTGCCTCAAAGTCCAAAGCCTCTTAAGTAAGTCCAAAGCCTCTAAAGTAAGTCCAAAGCCTCTTAAGTAAGTCCAAAGCCTCTTAAGTAAGTCCAAAGCCTGCCTCAAAGTCCAAAGCCTGCCTCAAAGTCCAAAGCCTCTTAAGTAAGTCCAAAGCCTCTTAAGTAAGTCCAAAGCCTCTTAAGTAAGTCCAAAGCCTCTTAAGTAAGTCCAAAGCCTCTTAAGTAAGTCCAAAGCCTCTTAAGTAATTCCAAAGCCTGCCTCAAAGTCCAAAGCCTGCCTCAGAGTCCAAAGCCTGCCTCAGAGTCCAAAGCCTGCCTCAAAGTCCAAAGCCTCTTAAGTAAGTCCAAAGCCTCTTAAGTAAGTCCAAAGCCTGCCTCAAAGTCCAAAGCCTCTTAAGTAAGTCCAAAGCCTGCCTCAAAGTCCAAAGCCTCTTAAGTAAGTCCAAAGCCTGCCTCAAAGTCCAAAGCCTCTTAAGTAAGTCCAAAGCCTCTTAAGTAAGTCCAAAGCCTCTTAAGTAAGTCCAAAGCCTCTTAAGTAAGTCCAAAGCCTGCCTCAAAGTCCAAAGCCTCTTAAGTAAGTCCAAAGCCTGCCTCAAAGTCCAAAGCCTCTTAAGTAAGTCCAAAGCCTCTTAAGTAAGTCCAAAGCCTCTTAAGTAAGTCCAAAGCCTCTTAAGTAAGTCCAAAGCCTCTTAAGTAAGTCCAAAGCCTGCCTCAAAGTCCAAAGCCTCTTAAGTAAGTCCAAAGCCTGCCTCAAAGTCCAAAGCCTCTTAAGTAAGTCCAAAGCCTGCCTCAAAGTCCAAAGCCTCTTAAGTAAGTCCAAAGCCTGCCTCAAAGTCCAAAGCCTCTTAAGTAAGTCCAAAGCCTCTTAAGTAAGTCCAAAGCCTCTTAAGTAAGTCCAAAGCCTCTTAAGTAAGTCCAAAGCCTGCCTCAAAGTCCAAAGCCTCTTAAGTAAGTCCAAAGCCTGCCTCAAAGTCCAAAGCCTCTTAAGTAAGTCCAAAGCCTGCCTCAAAGTCCAAAGCCTCTTAAGTAAGTCCAAAGCCTGCCTCAAAGTCCAAAGCCTCTTAAGTAAGTCCAAAGCCTGCCTCAAAGTCCAAAGCCTCTTAAGTAAGTCCAAAGCCTGCCTCAAAGTCCAAAGCCTCTTAAGTAAGTCCAAAGCCTGCCTCAAAGTCCAAAGCCTGCCTCAAAGTCCAAAGCCTCTTAAGTAAGTCCAAAGCCTGCCTCAAAGTCCAAAGCCTCTTAAGTAAGTCCAAAGCCTGCCTCAAAGTCCAAAGCCTCTTAAGTAAGTCCAAAGCCTGCCTCAAAGTCCAAAGCCTCTTAAGTAAGTCCAAAGCCTGCCTCAAAGTCCAAAGCCTGCCTCAAAGTCCAAAGCCTGCCTCAAAGTCCAAAGCCTCTTAAGTAAGTCCAAAGCCTGCCTCAAAGTCCAAAGCCTCTTAAGTAAGTCCAAAGCCTGCCTCAAAGTCCAAAGCCTCTTAAGTAAGTCCAAAGCCTGTCTCAAAGTCCAAAGCCTCTTAAGTAAGTCCAAAGCCTGCCTCAAAGTCCAAAGCCTCTTAAGTAAGTCCAAAGCCTGCCTCAAAGTCCAAAGCCTCTTAAGTAAGTCCAAAGTCTGCCTCAAAGTCCAAAGCCTCTTAAGTAAGTCCAAAGCCTGCCTCAAAGTCCAAAGCCTGCCTCAAAGTCCAAAGCCTGCCTCAAAGTCCAAAGCCTGCCTCAAAGTCCAAAGCCTGCCTCAAAGTCCAAAGCCTGCCTCAAAGTCCAAAGCCTGCCTCAAAGTCCAAAGCCTGCCTCAAAGTCCAAAGCCTCTTAAGTAAGTCCAAAGCCTGCCTCAAAGTCCAAAGCCTGCCTCAAAGTCCAAAGCCTCTTAAGTAAGTCCAAAGCCTGCCTCAAAGTCCAAAACCTCTTAAGTAAGTCCAAAGCCTGCCTCAAAGTCCAAAGCCTCTTAAGTAAGTCCAAAGCCTGCCTCAAAGTCCAAAGCCTCTTAAGTAAGTCCAAAGCCTGCCTCAAAGTCCAAAGCCTCTTAAGTAAGTCCAAAGCCTGCCTCAAAGTCCAAAGCCTCTTAAGTAAGTCCAAAGCCTGCCTCAAAGTCCAAAGCCTCTTAAGTAAGTCCAAAGCCTGCCTCAAAGTCCAAAGCCTCTTAAGTAAGTCCAAAGCCTGCCTCAAAGTCCAAAGCCTCTTAAGTAAGTCCAAAGCCTGCCTCAAAGTCCAAAGCCTCTTAAGTAAGTCCAAAGCCTGCCTCAAAGTCCAAAGCCTGCCTCAAAGTCCAAAGCCTCTTAAGTAAGTCCAAAGCCTGCCTCAAAGTCCAAAGCCTGCCTCAAAGTCCAAAGCCTCTTAAGTAAGTCCAAAGCCTGCCTCAAAGTCCAAAGCCTGCCTCAAAGTCCAAAGCCTCTTAAGTAAGTCCAAAGCCTGCCTCAAAGTCCAAAGCCTCTTAAGTAAGTCCAAAGCCTGCCTCAAAGTCCAAAGCCTCTTAAGTAAGTCCAAAGCCTGCCTCAAAGTCCAAAGCCTCTTAAGTAAGTCCAAAGCCTGCCTCAAAGTCCAAAGCCTGCCTCAAAGTCCAAAGCCTCTTAAGTAAGTCCAAAGCCTGCCTCAAAGTCCAAAGCCTCTTAAGTAAGTCCAAAGCCTGCCTCAAAGTCCAAAGCCTCTTAAGTAAGTCCAAAGCCTGCCTCAAAGTCCAAAGCCTCTTAAGTAAGTCCAAAGCCTGCCTCAAAGTCCAAAGCCTCTTAAGTAAGTCCAAAGCCTGCCTCAAAGTCCAAAGCCTCTTAAGTAAGTCCAAAGCCTCTTAAGTAAGTCCAAAGCCTCTTAAGTAAGTCCAAAGCCTCTTAAGTAAGTCCAAAGCCTCTTAAGTAAGTCCAAAGCCTCTTAAGTAAGTCCAAAGCCTGCCTCAAAGTCCAAAGCCTCTTAAGTAAGTCCAAAGCCTGCCTCAAAGTCCAAAGCCTCTTAAGTAAGTCCAAAGCCTGCCTCAAAGTCCAAAGCCTCTTAAGTAAGTCCAAAGCCTGCCTCAAAGTCCAAAGCCTCTTAAGTAAGTCCAAAGCCTGCCTCAAAGTCCAAAGCCTCTTAAGTAAGTCCAAAGCCTGCCTCAAAGTTCAAAGCCTGCCTCAAAGTCCAAAGCCTCTTAAGTAAGTCCAAAGCCTGCCTCAAAGTCCAAAGCCTCTTAAGTAAGTCCAAAGCCTGCCTCAAAGTCCAAAGCCTCTTAAGTAAGTCCAAAGCCTGCCTCAAAGTCCAAAGCCTCTTAAGTAAGTCCAAAGCCTGCCTCAAAGTCCACAGCCTGCCTCAAAGTCCAAAGCCTGCCTCAAAGTCCAAAGCCTGCCTCAAAGTCCAAAGCCTGCCTCAAAGTCCAAAGCCTCTTAAGTAAGTCCAAAGCCTCTTAAGTAAATCCAAAGACTGCCTCAAAGTCCAAAGCCTCTTAAGTAAATCCAAAGACTGCCTCAAAGTCCAAAGCCTCTTAAGTAAGTCCAAAGCCTCTTAAGTAAATCCAAAGACTGCCTCAAAGTCCAAAGCCTCTTAAGTAAATCCAAAGACTGCCTCAAAGTCCAAAGCCTCTTAAGTAAATCCAAAGACTGCCTCAAAGTCCAAAGCCTCTTAAGTAAATCCAAAGACTGCCTCAAAGTCCAAAGCCTCTTAAGTAAATCCAAAGACTGCCTCAAAGTCCAAAGCCTCTTAAGTAAATCCAAAGACTGCCTCAAAGTCCAAAGCCTCTTAAGTAAATCCAAAGACTGCCTCAAAGTCCAAAGCCTCTTAAGTAAGTCCAAAGCCTCTTAAGTAAGTCCAAAGCCTCTTAAGTAAGTCCAAAGCCTCTTAAGTAAGTCCAAAGCCTCTTAAGTAAGTCCAAAGCCTCTTAAGTAAGTCCAAAGCCTCTTAAGTAAGTCCAAAGCCTCTTAAGTAAGTCCAAAGCCTCTTAAGTAAGTCCAAAGCCTCTTAAGTAAGTCCAAAGCCTCTTAAGTAAGTCCAAAGCCTCTTAAGTAAGTCCAAAGCCTCTTAAGTAAGTCCAAAGCCTCTTAAGTAAGTCCAAAGCCTCTTAAGTAAGTCCAAAGCCTCTTAAGTAAGTCCAAAGCCTCTTAAGTAAGTCCAAAGCCTGCCTCAAAGTCCAAAGCCTCTTAAGTAAGTCCAAAGCCTGCCTCAAAGTCCAAAGCCTCTTAAGTAAGTCCAAAGCCTGCCTCAAAGTCCAAAGCCTCTTAAGTAAGTCCAAAGCCTGCCTCAAAGTCCAAAGCCTCTTAAGTAAGTCCAAAGCCTGCCTCAAAGTCCAAAGCCTGCCTCAAAGTCCAAAGCCTGCCTCAAAGTCCAAAGCCTGCCTCAAAGTCCAAAGCCTGCCTCAAAGTCCAAAGCCTGCCTCAAAGTCCAAAGCCTGCCTCAAAGTCCAAAGCCTGCCTCAAAGTCCAAAGCCTCTTAAGTAAGTCCAAAGCCTGCCTCAAAGTCCAAAGCCTCTTAAGTAAGTCCAAAGCCTGCCTCAAAGTCCAAAGCCTCTTAAGTAAGTCCAAAGCCTGCCTCAAAGTCCAAAGCCTCTTAAGTAAGTCCAAAGCCTGCCTCAAAGTCCAAAGCCTCTTAAGTAAGTCCAAAGCCTGCCTCAAAGTCCAAAGCCTCTTAAGTAAGTCCAAAGCCTGCCTCAAAGTCCAAAGCCTCTTAAGTAAGTCCAAAGCCTGCCTCAAAGTCCAAAGCCTCTTAAGTAAGTCCAAAGCCTCTTAAGTAAGTCCAAAGCCTGCCTCAAAGTCCAAAGCCTCTTAAGTAAGTCCAAAGCCTGCCTCAAAGTCCAAAGCCTCTTAAGTAAGTCCAAAGCCTGCCTCAAAGTCCAAAGCCTCTTAAGTAAGTCCAAAGCCTGCCTCAAAGTCCAAAGCCTCTTAAGTAAGTCCAAAGCCTGCCTCAAAGTCCAAAGCCTCTTAAGTAAGTCCAAAGCCTGCCTCAAAGTCCAAAGCCTCTTAAGTAAGTCCAAAGCCTGCCTAAAAGTCCAAAGCCTCTTAAGTAAGTCCAAAGCCTCTTAAGTAAGTCCAAAGCCTGCCTCAAAGTCCAAAGCCTCTTAAGTAAGTCCAAAGCCTGCCTCAAAGTCCAAAGCCTCTTAAGTAAGTCCAAAGCCTGCCTCAAAGTCCAAAGCCTCTTAAGTAAGTCCAAAGCCTGCCTCAAAGTCCAAAGCCTCTTAAGTAAGTCCAAAGCCTGCCTCAAAGTCCAAAGCCTCTTAAGTAAGTCCAAAGCCTCTTAAGTAAGTCCAAAGCCTCTTAAGTAAGTCCAAAGCCTGCCTCAAAGTCCAAAGCCTGCCTCAAAGTCCAAAGCCTGCCTCAAAGTCCAAAGCCTGCCTCAAAGTCCAAAGCCTGCCTCAAAGTCCAAAGCCTGCCTCAAAGTCCAAAGCCTGCCTCAAAGTCCAAAGCCTGCCTCAAAGTCCAAAGCCTGCCTCAAAGTCCAAAGCCTCTTAAGTAAGTCCAAAGCCTGCCTCAAAGTCCAAAGCCTGCCTCAAAGTCCAAAGCCTGCCTCAAAGTCCAAAGCCTCTTAAGTAAGTCCAAAGCCTGCCTCAAAGTCCAAAGCCTCTTAAGTAAGTCCAAAGCCTGCCTCAAAGTCCAAAGCCTGCCTCAAAGTCCAAAGCCTCTTAAGTAAGTCCAAAGCCTGCCTCAAAGTCCAAAGCCTCTTAAGTAAGTCCAAAGCCTGCCTCAAAGTCCAAAGCCTCTTAAGTAAGTCCAAAGCCTGCCTCAAAGTCCAAAGCCTCTTAAGTAAGTCCAAAGCCTGCCTCAAAGTCCAAAGCCTCTTAAGTAAGTCCAAAGCCTGCCTCAAAGTCCAAAGCCTCTTAAGTAAGTCCAAAGCCTGCCTCAAAGTCCAAAGCCTCTTAAGTAAGTCCAAAGCCTCTTAAGTAAGTCCAAAGCCTGCCTCAAAGTCCAAAGCCTCTTAAGTAAGTCCAAAGCCTGCCTCAAAGTCCAAAGCCTGCCTCAAAGTCCAAAGCCTCTTAAGTAAGTCCAAAGCCTCTTAAGTAAGTCCAAAGCCTGCCTCAAAGTCCAAAGCCTGCCTCAAAGTCCAAAGCCTGCCTCAAAGTCCAAAGCCTGCCTCAAAGTCCAAAGCCTGCCTCAAAGTCCAAAGCCTGCCTCAAAGTCCAAAGCCTCTTAAGTAAGACCAAAGCCTCTTAAGTAAGTCCAAATCCTCTTAAGTAAGTCCAAAGCCTGCCTCAAAGTCCAAAGCCTCTTAAGTAAGTCCAAAGCCTCTTAAGTAAGTCCAAAGCCTGCCTCAAAGTCCAAAGCCTCTTAAGTAAGTCCAAAGCCTCTTAAGTAAGTCCAAAGCCTCTTAAGTAAGTCCAAAGCCTCTTAAGTAAGTCCAAAGCCTCTTAAGTAAGTCCAAAGCCTCTTAAGTAAGTCCAAAGCCTCTTAAGTAAGTCCAAAGCCTCTTAAGTAAGTCCAAAGCCTCTTAAGTAAGTCCAAAGCCTGCCTCAAAGTCCAAAGCCTCTTAAGTAAGTCCAAAGCCTGCCTCAAAGTCCAAAGCCTCTTAAGTAAGTCCAAAGCCTGCCTCAAAGTCCAAAGCCTCTTAAGTAAGTCCAAAGCCTGCCTCAAAGTCCAAAGCCTCTTAAGTAAGTCCAAAGCCTGCCTCAAAGTCCAAAGCCTCTTAAGTAAGTCCAAAGCCTGCCTCAAAGTCCAAAGCCTCTTAAGTAAGTCCAAAGCCTGCCTCAAAGTCCAAAGCCTCTTAAGTTAGTCCAAAGCCTGCCTCAAAGTCCAAAGCCTCTTAAGTAAGTCCAAAGCCTCTTAAGTAAGTCCAAAGCCTGCCTCAAAGTCCAAAGCCTCTTAAGTAAGTCCAAAGCCTCTTAAGTAAGTCCAAAGCCTCTTAAGTAAGTCCAAAGCCTCTTAAGTAAGTCCAAAGCCTGCCTCAAAGTCCAAAGCCTCTTAAGTAATTCCAAAGCCTCTTAAGTAAGTCCAAAGCCTCTTAAGTAAGTCCAAAGCCTCTTAAGTAAGTCCAAAGCCTGCCTCAATATCCAAAGCCTGCCTCAAAGTCCAAAGCCTCTTAAGTAAGTCCAAAGCCTCTAAAGTAAGTCCAAAGCCTCTTAAGTAAGTCCAAAGCCTCTTAAGTAAGTCCAAAGCCTGCCTCAAAGTCCAAAGCCTGCCTCAAAGTCCAAAGCCTCTTAAGTAAGTCCAAAGCCTCTTAAGTAAGTCCAAAGCCTCTTAAGTAATTCCAAAGCCTGCCTCAAAGTCCAAAGCCTGCCTCAGAGTCCAAAGCCTGCCTCAGAGTCCAAAGCCTGCCTCAGAGTCCAAAGCCTGCCTCAGAGTCCAAAGCCTCTTAAGTAAGTCCAAAGCCTGCCTCAAAGTCCAAAGCCTCTTAAGTAAGTCCAAAGCCTGCCTCAAAGTCCAAAGCCTCTTAAGTAAGTCCAAAGCCTGCCTCAAAGTCCAAAGCCTCTTAAGTAAGTCCAAAGCCTCTTAAGTAAGTCCAAAGCCTCTTAAGTAAGTCCAAAGCCTCTTAAGTAAGTCCAAAGCCTGCCTCAAAGTCCAAAGCCTCTTAAGTAAGTCCAAAGCCTGCCTCAAAGTCCAAAGCCTCTTAAGTAAGTCCAAAGCCTCTTAAGTAAGTCCAAAGCCTCTTAAGTAAGTCCAAAGCCTCTTAAGTAAGTCCAAAGCCTCTTAAGTAAGTCCAAAGCCTCTTAAGTAAGTCCAAAGCCTGCCTCAAAGTCCAAAGCCTCTTAAGTAAGTCCAAAGCCTGCCTCAAAGTCCAAAGCCTCTTAAGTAAGTCCAAAGCCTGCCTCAAAGTCCAAAGCCTCTTAAGTAAGTCCAAAGCCTGCCTCAAAGTCCAAAGCCTCTTAAGTAAGTCCAAAGCCTCTTAAGTAAGTCCAAAGCCTCTTAAGTAAGTCCAAAGCCTGCCTCAAAGTCCAAAGCCTCTTAAGTAAGTCCAAAGCCTGCCTCAAAGTCCAAAGCCTCTTAAGTAAGTCCAAAGCCTGCCTCAAAGTCCAAAGCCTCTTAAGTAAGTCCAAAGCCTGCCTCAAAGTCCAAAGCCTCTTAAGTAAGTCCAAAGCCTGCCTCAAAGTCCAAAGCCTCTTAAGTAAGTCCAAAGCCTGCCTCAAAGTCCAAAGCCTCTTAAGTAAGTCCAAAGCCTCTTAAGTAAGTCCAAAGCCTGCCTCAAAGTCCAAAGCCTCTTAAGTAAGTCCAAAGCCTCTTAAGTAAGTCCAAAGCCTCTTAAGTAAGTCCAAAGCCTGCCTCAAAGTCCAAAGCCTGCCTCAAAGTCCAAAGCCTGCCTCAAAGTCCAAAGCCTCTTAAGTAAGTCCAAAGCCTGCCTCAAAGTCCAAAGCCTCTTAAGTAAGTCCAAAGCCTGTCTCAAAGTCCAAAGCCTCTTAAGTAAGTCCAAAGCCTGCCTCAAAGTCCAAAGCCTGCCTCAAAGTCCAAAGCCTCTTAAGTAAGTCCAAAGCCTGCCTCAAAGTCCAAAGCCTGCCTCAAAGTCCAAAGCCTCTTAAGTAAGTCCAAAGCCTGCCTCAAAGTCCAAAACCTCTTAAGTAAGTCCAAAGCCTGCCTCAAAGTCCAAAGCCTCTTAAGTAAGTCCAAAGCCTGCCTCAAAGTCCAAAGCCTCTTAAGTAAGTCCAAAGCCTGCCTCAAAGTCCAAAGCCTCTTAAGTAAGTCCAAAGCCTGCCTCAAAGTCCAAAGCCTCTTAAGTAAGTCCAAAGCCTGCCTCAAAGTCCAAAGCCTCTTAAGTAAGTCCAAAGCCTGCCTCAAAGTCCAAAGCCTCTTAAGTAAGTCCAAAGCCTGCCTCAAAGTCCAAAGCCTCTTAAGTAAGTCCAAAGCCTGCCTCAAAGTCCAAAGCCTCTTAAGTAAGTCCAAAGCCTGCCTCAAAGTCCAAAGCCTCTTAAGTAAGTCCAAAGCCTCTTAAGTAAGTCCAAAGCCTGCCTCAAAGTCCAAAGCCTCTTAAGTAAGTCCAAAGCCTGCCTCAAAGTCCAAAGCCTCTTAAGTAAGTCCAAAGCCTGCCTCAAAGTCCAAAGCCTCTTAAGTAAGTCCAAAGCCTGCCTCAAAGTCCAAAGCCTCTTAAGTAAGTCCAAAGCCTGCCTCAAAGTCCAAAGCCTCTTAAGTAAGTCCAAAGCCTCTTAAGTAAGTCCAAAGCCTCTTAAGTAAGTCCAAAGCCTCTTAAGTAAGTCCAAAGCCTGCCTCAAAGTCCAAAGCCTGCCTCAAAGTCCAAAGCCTGCCTCAAAGTCCAAAGCCTGCCTCAAAGTCCAAAGCCTGCCTCAAAGTCCAAAGCCTGCCTCAAAGTCCAAAGCCTGCCTCAAAGTCCAAAGCCTGCCTCAAAGTCCAAAGCCTCTTAAGTAAGTCCAAAGCCTGCCTCAAAGTCCAAAGCCTGCCTCAAAGTCCAAAGCCTGCCTCAAAGTCCAAAGCCTCTTAAGTAAGTCCAAAGCCTGCCTCAAAGTCCAAAGCCTCTTAAGTAAGTCCAAAGCCTGCCTCAAAGTCCAAAGCCTCTTAAGTAAGTCCAAAGCCTGCCTCAAAGTCCAAAGCCTGCCTCAAAGTCCAAAGCCTGTCTCAAAGTCCAAAGCCTCTTAAGTAAGTCCAAAGCCTGCCTCAAAGTCCAAAGCCTGCCTCAAAGTCCAAAGCCTGCCTCAAAGTCCAAAGCCTGCCTCAAAGTCCAAAGCCTGCCTCAAAGTCCAAAGCCTCTTAAGTAAGTCCAAAGCCTGCCTCAAAGTCCAAAGCCTCTTAAGTAAGTCCAAAGCCTGCCTCAAAGTCCAAAGCCTCTTAAGTAAGTCCAAAGCCTGCCTCAAAGTCCAAAGCCTCTTAAGTAAGTCCAAAGCCTGCCTCAAAGTCCAAAGCCTCTTAAGTAAGTCCAAAGCCTGCCTCAAAGTCCAAAGCCTCTTAAGTAAGTCCAAAGCCTGCCTCAAAGTCCAAAGCCTGCCTCAAAGTCCAAAGCCTCTTAAGTAAGTCCAAAGCCTGCCTCAAAGTCCAAAGCCTGCCTCAAAGTCCAAAGCCTCTTAAGTAAGTCCAAAGCCTGCCTCAAAGTCCAAAGCCTGCCTCAAAGTCCAAAGCCTCTTAAGTAAGTCCAAAGCCTCTTAAGTAAGTCCAAAGCCTCTTAAGTAAGTCCAAAGCCTGCCTCAAAGTCCAAAGCCTCTTAAGTAAGTCCAAAGCCTGCCTCAAAGTCCAAAGCCTCTTAAGTAAGTCCAAAGCCTGCCTCAAAGTCCAAAGCCTGCCTCAAAGTCCAAAGCCTCTTAAGTAAGTCCAAAGCCTGCCTCAAAGTCCAAAGCCTCTTAAGTAAGTCCAAAGCCTGCCTCAAAGTCCAAAGCCTCTTAAGTAAGTCCAAAGCCTGCCTCAAAGTCCAAAGCCTCTTAAGTAAGTCCAAAGCCTGCCTCAAAGTCCAAAGCCTCTTAAGTAAGTCCAAAGCCTGCCTCAAAGTCCAAAGCCTCTTAAGTAAGTCCAAAGCCTCTTAAGTAAGTCCAAAGCCTCTTAAGTAAGTCCAAAGCCTCTTAAGTAAGTCCAAAGCCTCTTAAGTAAGTCCAAAGCCTGCCTCAAAGTCCAAAGCCTCTTAAGTAAGTCCAAAGCCTGCCTCAAAGTTCAAAGCCTGCCTCAAAGTCCAAAGCCTCTTAAGTAAGTCCAAAGCCTGCCTCAAAGTCCAAAGCCTCTTAAGTAAGTCCAAAGCCTGCCTCAAAGTCCAAAGCCTCTTAAGTAAGTCCAAAGCCTGCCTCAAAGTCCACAGCCTGCCTCAAAGTCCAAAGCCTGCCTCAAAGTCCAAAGCCTGCCTCAAAGTCCAAAGCCTGCCTCAAAGTCCAAAGCCTGCCTCAAAGTCCAAAGCCTCTTAAGTAAGTCCAAAGCCTCTTAAGTAAATCCAAAGACTGCCTCAAAGTCCAAAGCCTCTTAAGTAAATCCAAAGACTGCCTCAAAGTCCAAAGCCTCTTAAGTAAGTCCAAAGCCTCTTAAGTAAATCCAAAGACTGCCTCAAAGTCCAAAGCCTCTTAAGTAAATCCAAAGACTGCCTCAAAGTCCAAAGCCTCTTAAGTAAATCCAAAGACTGCCTCAAAGTCCAAAGCCTCTTAAGTAAATCCAAAGACTGCCTCAAAGTCCAAAGCCTCTTAAGTAAATCCAAAGACTGCCTCAAAGTCCAAAGCCTCTTAAGTAAATCCAAAGACTGCCTCAAAGTCCAAAGCCTCTTAAGTAAATCCAAAGACTGCCTCAAAGTCCAAAGCCTCTTAAGTAAGTCCAAAGCCTCTTAAGTAAGTCCAAAGCCTCTTAAGTAAGTCCAAAGCCTCTTAAGTAAGTCCAAAGCCTCTTAAGTAAGTCCAAAGCCTCTTAAGTAAGTCCAAAGCCTCTTAAGTAAGTCCAAAGCCTCTTAAGTAAGTCCAAAGCCTCTTAAGTAAGTCCAAAGCCTCTTAAGTAAGTCCAAAGCCTCTTAAGTAAGTCCAAAGCCTCTTAAGTAAGTCCAAAGCCTCTTAAGTAAGTCCAAAGCCTCTTAAGTAAGTCCAAAGCCTCTTAAGTAAGTCCAAAGCCTCTTAAGTAAGTCCAAAGCCTGCCTCAAAGTCCAAAGCCTCTTAAGTAAGTCCAAAGCCTGCCTCAAAGTCCAAAGCCTCTTAAGTAAGTCCAAAGCCTGCCTCAAAGTCCAAAGCCTCTTAAGTAAGTCCAAAGCCTGCCTCAAAGTCCAAAGCCTCTTAAGTAAGTCCAAAGCCTGCCTCAAAGTCCAAAGCCTGCCTCAAAGTCCAAAGCCTGCCTCAAAGTCCAAAGCCTGCCTCAAAGTCCAAAGCCTGCCTCAAAGTCCAAAGCCTGCCTCAAAGTCCAAAGCCTGCCTCAAAGTCCAAAGCCTCTTAAGTAAGTCCAAAGCCTGCCTCAAAGTCCAAAGCCTCTTAAGTAAGTCCAAAGCCTGCCTCAAAGTCCAAAGCCTCTTAAGTAAGTCCAAAGCCTGCCTCAAAGTCCAAAGCCTCTTAAGTAAGTCCAAAGCCTGCCTCAAAGTCCAAAGCCTCTTAAGTAAGTCCAAAGCCTGCCTCAAAGTCCAAAGCCTCTTAAGTAAGTCCAAAGCCTGCCTCAAAGTCCAAAGCCTGCCTCAAAGTCCAAAGCCTGCCTCAAAGTCCAAAGCCTGCCTCAAAGTCCAAAGCCTCTTAAGTAAGTCCAAAGCCTGCCTCAAAGTCCAAAGCCTGCCTCAAAGTCCAAAGCCTGCCTCAAAGTCCAAAACCTGCCTCAAAGTCCAAAGCCTGCCTCAAAGTCCAAAGCCTCTTAAGTAAGTCCAAAGCCTGCCTCAAAGTCCAAAGCCTCTTAAGTAAGTCCAAAGCCTGCCTCAAAGTCCAAAGCCTCTTAAGTAAGTCCAAAGCCTGCCTCAAAGTCCAAAGCCTCTTAAGTAAGTCCAAAGCCTGCCTCAAAGTCCAAAGCCTCTTAAGTAAGTCCAAAGCCTGCCTCAAAGTCCAAAGCCTCTTAAGTAAGTCCAAAGCCTCTTAAGTAAGTCCAAAGCCTGCCTCAAAGTCCAAAGCCTCTTAAGTAAGTCCAAAGCCTCTTAAGTAAGTCCAAAGCCTGCCTCAAAGTCCAAAGCCTGCCTCAAAGTCCAAAGCCTGCCTCAAAGTCCAAAGCCTGCCTCAAAGTCCAAAGCCTCTTAAGTAAGTCCAAAGCCTGCCTCAAAGTCCAAAGCCTCTTAAGTAAGTCCAAAGCCTGCCTCAAAGTCCAAAGCCTCTTAAGTAAGTCCAAAGCCTGCCTCAAAGTCCAAAGCCTCTTAAGTAAGTCCAAAGCCTCTTAAGTAAGTCCAAAGCCTGCCTCAAAGTCCAAAGCCTCTTAAGTAAGTCCAAAGCCTGCCTCAAAGTCCAAAGCCTGCCTCAAAGTCCAAAGCCTGCCTCAAAGTCCAAAGCCTCTTAAGTAAGTCCAAAGCCTGCCTCAAAGTCCAAAGCCTGCCTCAAAGTCCAAAGCCTGCCTCAAAGTCCAAAGCCTCTTAAGTAAGTCCAAAGCCTGCCTCAAAGTCCAAAGCCTGCCTCAAAGTCCAAAGCCTCTTAAGTAAGTCCAAAGCCTGCCTCAAAGTCCAAAGCCTGCCTCAAAGTCCAAAGCCTGCCTCAAAGTCCAAAGCCTGCCTCAAAGTCCAAAGCCTGCCTCAAAGTCCAAAGCCTGCCTCAAAGTCCAAAGTCTCTTAAGTAAGTCCAAAGCCTGCCTCAAAGTCCAAAGCCTCTTAAGTAAGTCCAAAGCCTGCCTCAAAGTCCAAAGCCTCTTAAGTAAGTCCAAAGCCTGCCTCAAAGTCCAAAGCCTCTTAAGTAAGTCCAAAGCCTGCCTCAAAGTCCAAAGCCTCTTAAGTAAGTCCAAAGCCTGCCTCAAAGTCCAAAGCCTCTTAAGTAAGTCCAAAGCCTGCCTCAAAGTCCAAAGCCTGCCTCAAAGTCCAAAGCCTGCCTCAAAGTCCAAAGCCTGCCTCAAAGTCCAAAGCCTCTTAAGTAAGTCCAAAGCCTGCCTCAAAGTCCAAAGCCTGCCTCAAAGTCCAAAGCCTGCCTCAAAGTCCAAAGCCTGCCTCAAAGTCCAAAGCCTGCCTCAAAGTCCAAAGCCTGCCTCAAAGTCCAAAGCCTCTTAAGTAAGTCCAAAGCCTGCCTCAAAGTCCAAAGCCTGCCTCAAAGTCCAAAGCCTGCCTCAAAGTCCAAAGCCTCTTAAGTAAGACCAAAGCCTCTTAAGTAAGTCCAAAGCCTCTTAAGTAAGTCCAAAGCCTGCCTCAAAGTCCAAAGCCTCTTAAGTAAGTCCAAAGCCTCTTAAGTAAGTCCAAAGCCTGCCTCAAAGTCCAAAGCCTCTTAAGTAAGTCCAAAGCCTGCCTCAAAGTCCAAAGCCTCTTAAGTAAGTCCAAAGCCTCTTAAGTAAGTCCAAAGCCTCTTAAGTAAGTCCAAAGCCTCTTAAGTAAGTCCAAAGCCTCTTAAGTAAGTCCAAAGCCTCTTAAGTAAGTCCAAAGCCTCTTAAGTAAGTCCAAAGCCTCTTAAGTAAGTCCAAAGCCTGCCTCAAAGTCCAAAGCCTCTTAAGTAAGTCCAAAGCCTGCCTCAAAGTCCAAAGCCTCTTAAGTAAGTCCAAAGCCTGCCTCAAAGTCCAAAGCCTCTTAAGTAAGTCCAAAGCCTGCCTCAAAGTCCAAAGCCTCTTAAGTAAGTCCAAAGCCTGCCTCAAAGTCCAAAGCCTCTTAAGTAAGTCCAAAGCCTGCCTCAAAGTCCAAAGCCTCTTAAGTAAGTCCAAAGCCTCTTAAGTAAGTCCAAAGCCTCTTAAGTAAGTCCAAAGCCTCTTAAGTCCAAAGCCTGCCTCAAAGTCCAAAGCCTCTTAAGTAAGTCCAAAGCCTCTTAAGTAAGTCCAAATCCTCTTAAGTAAGTCCAAAGCCTCTTAAGTAAGTCCAAAGCCTCTTAAGTAAGTCCAAAGCCTGCCTCAAAGTCCAAAGCCTCTTAAGTAAGTCCAAAGCCTGCCTCAAAGTCCAAAGCCTCTTAAGTAAGTCCAAAGCCTGCCTCAAAGTCCAAAGCCTCTTAAGTAAGTCCAAAGCCTGCCTCAAAGTCCAAAGCCTCTTAAGTAAGTCCAAAGCCTGCCTCAAAGTCCAAAGCCTCTTAAGTAAGTCCAAAGCCTGCCTCAAAGTCCAAAGCCTCTTAAGTAAGTCCAAAGCCTCTTAAGTAAGTCCAAAGCCTGCCTCAAAGTCCAAAGCCTGCCTCAAAGTCCAAAGCCTCTTAAGTAAGTCCAAAGCCTGCCTCAAAGTCCAAAGCCTCTTAAGTAAGTCCAAAGCCTGCCTCAAAGTCCAAAGCCTCTTAAGTAAGTCCAAAGCCTGCCTCAAAGTCCAAAGCCTCTTAAGTAAGTCCAAAGCCTGCCTCAAAGTCCAAAGCCTCTTAAGTAAGTCCAAAGCCTGCCTCAAAGTCCAAAGCCTCTTAAGTAAGTCCAAAGCCTGCCTCAAAGTCCAAAGCCTCTTAAGTAAGTCCAAAGCCTGCCTCAAAGTCCAAAGCCTGCCTCAAAGTCCAAAGCCTGCCTCAAAGTCCAAAGCCTCTTAAGTAAGTCCAAAGCCTGCCTCAAAGTCCAAAGCCTCTTAAGTAAGTCCAAAGCCTGCCTCAAAGTCCAAAGCCTGCCTCAAAGTCCAAAGCCTCTTAAGTAAGTCCAAAGCCTGCCTCAAAGTCCAAAGCCTCTTAAGTAAGTCCAAAGCCTGCCTCAAAGTCCAAAGCCTCTTAAGTAAGTCCAAAGCCTGCCTCAAAGTCCAAAGCCTCTTAAGTAAGTCCAAAGCCTCTTAAGTAAGTCCAAAGCCTCTTAAGTAAGTCCAAAGCCTCTTAAGTAAGGCCAAAGCCTCTTAAGTAAGTCCAAAGCCTCTTAAGTAAGTCCAAAGCCTGCCTCAAAGTCCAAAGCCTGCCTCAAAGTCCAAAGCCTGCCTCAAAGTCCAAAGCCTGCCTCAAAGTCCAAAGCCTGCCTCAAAGTCCAAAGCCTGCCTCAAAGTCCAAAGCCTCTTAAGTAAGTCCAAAGCCTCTTAAGTAAGTCCAAAGCCTGCCTCAAAGTCCAAAGCCTGCCTCAAAGTCCAAAGCCTGCCTCAAAGTCCAAAGCCTCTTAAGTAAGTCCAAAGCCTGCCTCAAAGTCCAAAGCCTGCCTCAAAGTCCAAAGCCTGCCTCAAAGTCCAAAGCCTCTTAAGTAAGTCCAAAGCCTGCCTCAAAGTCCAAAGCCTGCCTCAAAGTCCAAAGCCTCTTAAGTAAGTCCAAAGCCTCTTAAGTAAGTCCAAAGCCTGCCTATAAGTCCAAAGCCTCTTAAGTAAGTCCAAAGCCTGCCTCAAAGTCCAAAGCCTCTTAAGTAAGTCCAAAGCCTCTTAAGTAAGTCCAAAGCCTGCCTATAAGTCCAAAGCCTCTTAAGTAAGTCCAAAGCCTGCCTCAAAGTCCAAAGCCTCTTAAGTAAGTCCAAAGCCTGCCTCAAAGTCCAAAGCCTCTTAAGTAAGTCCAAAGCCTGCCTCAAAGTCCAAAGCCTCTTAAGTAAGTCCAAAGCCTGCCTCAAAGTCCAAAGCCTCTTAAGTAAGTCCAAAGCCTGCCTCAAAGTCCAAAGCCTCTTAAGTAAGTCCAAAGCCTGCCTCAAAGTCCAAAGCCTCTTAAGTAAGTCCAAAGCCTGCCTCAAAGTCCAAAGCCTCTTAAGTAAGTCCAAAGCCTGCCTCAAAGTCCAAAGCCTGCCTCAAAGTCCAAAGCCTGCCTCAAAGTCCAAAGCCTGCCTCAAAGTCCAAAGCCTCTTAAGTAAGTCCAAAGCCTGCCTCAAAGTCCAAAGCCTGCCTCAAAGTCCAAAGCCTGCCTCAAAGTCCAAAGCCTGCCTCAAAGTCCAAAGCCTCTTAAGTAAGTCCAAAGCCTGCCTCAAAGTCCAAAGCCTCTTAAGTAAGTCCAAAGCCTGCCTCAAAGTCCAAAGCCTCTTAAGTAAGTCCAAAGCCTGCCTCAAAGTCCAAAGCCTCTTAAGTAAGTCCAAAGCCTGCCTCAAAGTCCAAAGCCTCTTAAGTAAGTCCAAAGCCTGCCTCAAAGTCCAAAGCCTGCCTCAAAGTCCAAAGCCTCTTAAGTAAGTCCAAAGCCTGCCTCAAAGTCCAAAGCCTCTTAAGTAAGTCCAAAGCCTGCCTCAAAGTCCAAAGCCTCTTAAGTAAGTCCAAAGCCTGCCTCAAAGTCCAAAGCCTCTTAAGTAAGTCCAAAGCCTGCCTCAAAGTCCAAAGCCTCTTAAGTAAGTCCAAAGCCTGCCTCAAAGTCCAAAGCCTCTTAAGTAAGTCCAAAGCCTGCCTCAAAGTCCAAAGCCTCTTAAGTAAGTCCAAAGCCTGCCTCAAAGTCCAAAGCCTCTTAAGTAAGTCCAAAGCCTGCCTCAAAGTCCAAAATCTCTTAAGTAAGTCCAAAGCCTCTTAAGTAAGTCCAAAGCCTCTTAAGTAAGTCCAAAGCCTCTTAAGTAAGTCCAAAGCCTCTTAAGTAAGTCCAAAGCCTCTTAAGTAAGTCCAAAGCCTCTTAAGTAAGTCCAAAGCCTCTTAAGTAAGTCCAAAGCCTCTTAAGTAAGTCCAAAGCCTCTTAAGTAAGTCCAAAGCCTGCCTCAAAGTCCAAAGCCTCTTAAGTAAGTCCAAAGCCTGCCTCAAAGTCCAAAGCCTCTTAAGTAAGTCCAAAGCCTGCCTCAAAGTCCAAAGCCTCTTAAGTAAGTCCAAAGCCTGCCTCAAAGTCCAAAGCCTCTTAAGTAAGTCCAAAGCCTCTTAAGTAAGTCCAAAGCCTCTTAAGTAAGTCCAAAGCCTCTTAAGTAAGTCCAAAGCCTCTTAAGTAAGTCCAAAGCCTCTTAAGTAAGTCCAAAGCCTGCCTCAAAGTCCAAAGCCTCTTAAGTAAGTCCAAAGCCTGCCTCAAAGTCCAAAGCCTCTTAAGTAAGTCCAAAGCCTGCCTCAAAGTCCAAAGACTCTTAAGTAAGTCCAAAGCCTGCCTCAAAGTCCAAAGACTCTTAAGTAAGTCCAAAGCCTGCCTCAAAGTCCAAAGCCTCTTAAGTAAGTCCAAAGCCTGCCTCAAAGTCCAAAGCCTCTTAAGTAAGTCCAAAGCCTCTTAAGTAAGTCCAAAGCCTGCCTCAAAGTCCAAAGCCTGCCTCAAAGTCCAAAGCCTGCCTCAAAGTCCAAAGCCTGCCTCAAAGTCCAAAGCCTGCCTCAAAGTCCAAAGCCTGCCTCAAAGTCCAAAGCCTGCCTCAAAGTCCAAAGCCTGCCTCAAAGTCCAAAGCCTGCCTCAAAGTCCAAAGCCTGCCTCAAAGTCCAAAGCCTCTTAAGTAAGTCCAAAGCCTGCCTCAAAGTCCAAAGCCTCTTAAGTAAGTCCAAAGCCTGCCTCAAAGTCCAAAGCCTCTTAAGTAAGTCCAAAGCCTGCCTCAAAGTCCAAAGCCTCTTAAGTAAGTCCAAAGCCTGCCTCAAAGTCCAAAGCCTCTTAAGTAAGTCCAAAGCCTGCCTCAAAGTCCAAAGACTCTTAACTAAGTCCAAAGCCTGCCTCAAAGTCCAAAGACTCTTAACTAAGTCCAAAGCCTGCCTCAAAGTCCAAAGCCTCTTAAGTAAGTCCAAAGCCTGCCTCAAAGTCCAAAGCCTCTTAAGTAAGTCCAAAGCCTGCCTCAAAGTCCAAAGCCTCTTAAGTAAGTCCAAAGCCTGCCTCAAAGTCCAAAGCCTCTTAAGTAAGTCCAAAGCCTGCCTCAAAGTCCAAAGCCTCTTAAGTAAGTCCAAAGCCTGCCTCAAAGTCCAAAGCCTCTTAAGTAAGTCCAAAGCCTCTTAAGTAAGTCCAAAGCCTGCCTCAAAGTCCAAAGCCTGCCTCAAAGTCCAAAGCCTGCCTCAAAGTCCAAAGCCTGCCTCAAAGTCCAAAGCCTGCCTCAAAGTCCAAAGCCTGCCTCAAAGTCCAAAGCCTCTTAAGTAAGTCCAAAGCCTGCCTCAAAGTCCAAAGCCTGCCTCAAAGTCCAAAGCCTGCCTCAAAGTCCAAAGCCTGCCTCAAAGTCCAAAGCCTGCCTCAAAGTCCAAAGCCTGCCTCAAAGTCCAAAGCCTGCCTCAAAGTCCAAAGCCTCTTAAGTAAGTCCAAAGCCTGCCTCAAAGTCCAAAGCCTCTTAAGTAAGTCCAAAGCCTGCCTCAAAGTCCAAAGCCTCTTAAGTAAGTCCAAAGCCTGCCTCAAAGTCCAAAGCCTCTTAAGTAAGTCCAAAGCCTGCCTCAAAGTCCAAAGCCTCTTAAGTAAGTCCAAAGCCTGCCTCAAAGTCCAAAGCCTCTTAAGTAAGTCCAAAGCCTCTTAAGTAAGTCCAAAGCCTCTTAAGTAAGTCCAAAGCCTCTTAAGTAAGTCCAAAGCCTCTTAAGTAAGTCCAAAGCCTGCCTCAAAGTCCAAAGCCTCTTAAGTAAGTCCAAAGCCTCTTAAGTAAGTCCAAAGCCTCTTAAGTAAGTCCAAAGCCTGCCTCAAAGTCCAAAGCCTCTTAAGTAAGTCCAAAGCCTCTTAAGTAAGTCCAAAGCCTCTTAAGTAAGTCCAAAGCCTCTTAAGTAAGTAAGTCCAAAGCCTCTTAAGTAAGTAAGTCCAAAGCCTCTTAAGTAAGTAAGTCCAAAGCCTCTTAAGTAAGTAAGTCCAAAGCCTCTTAAGTAAGTAAGTCCAAAGCCTCTTAAGTAAGTAAGTCCAAAGCCTCTTAAGTAAGTAAGTCCAAAGCCTCTTAAGTAAGTAAGTCCAAAGCCTCTTAAGTAAGTAAGTCCAAAGCCTCTTAAGTAAGTCCAAAGCCTCTTAAGTAAGTCCAAAGCCTCTTAAGTAAGTCCAAAGCCTGCCTCAAAGTCCAAAGCCTCTTAAGTAAGTCCAAAGCCTCTTAAGTAAGTCCAAAGCCTCTTAAGTAAGTCCAAAGCCTGCCTCAAAGTCCAAAGCCTCTTAAGTAAGTCCAAAGCCTGCCTCAAAGTCCAAAGCCTCTTAAGTAAGTCCAAAGCCTGCCTCAAAGTCCAAAGCCTCTTAAGTAAGTCCAAAGCCTGCCTCAAAGTCCAAAGCCTCTTAAGTAAGTCCAAAGCCTGCCTCAAAGTCCAAAGCCTCTTAAGTAAGTCCAAAGCCTGCCTCAAAGTCCAAAGCCTCTTAAGTAAGTCCAAAGCCTGCCTCAAAGTCCAAAGCCTCTTAAGTAAGTCCAAAGCCTGCCTCAAAGTCCAAAGCCTCTTAAGTAAGTCCAAAGCCTGCCTCAAAGTCCAAAGCCTCTTAAGTAAGTCCAAAGCCTCTTAAGTAAGTCCAAAGCCTCTTAAGTAAGTCCAAAGCCTCTTAAGTAAGTCCAAAGCCTCTTAAGTAAGTCCAAAGACTCTTAAGTAAGTCCAAAGCCTGCCTCAAAGTCCAAAGCCTCTTAAGTAAGTCCAAAGCCTGCCTGAAAGTCCAAAGCCTCTTAAGTAAGTCCAAAGCCTGCCTCAAAGTCCAAAGCCTCTTAAGTAAGTCCAAAGCCTGCCTCAAAGTCCAAAGCCTCTTAAGTAAGTCCAAAGCCTGCCTCAAAGTCCAAAGCCTCTTAAGTAAGTCCAAAGCCTCTTAAGTAAGTCCAAAGCCTCTTAAGTAAGTCCAAAGCCTCTTAAGTAAGTCCAAAGCCTCTTAAGTAAGTCCAAAGCCTGCCTCAAAGTCCAAAGCCTCTTAAGTAAGTCCAAAGCCTCTTAAGTAAGTCCAAAGCCTCTTAAGTAAGTCCAAAGCCTGCCTCAAAGTCCAAAGCCTCTTAAGTAAGTCCAAAGCCTCTTAAGTAAGTCCAAAGCCTGCCTCAAAGTCCAAAGCCTCTTAAGTAAGTCCAAAGCCTCTTAAGTAAGTCCAAAGCCTCTTAAGTAAGTAATTCCAAAGCCTCTTAAGTAAGTAAGTCCAAAGCCTCTTAAGTAAGTAAGTCCAAAGCCTCTTAAGTAAGTAAGTCCAAAGCCTCTTAAGTAAGTAAGTCCAAAGCCTCTTAAGTAAGTAAGTCCAAAGCCTCTTAAGTAAGTAAGTCCAAAGCCTCTTAAGTAAGTCCAAAGCCTCTTAAGTAAGTCCAAAGCCTGCCTCAAAGTCCAAAGCCTCTTAAGTAAGTCCAAAGCCTCTTAAGTAAGTCCAAAGCCTCTTAAGTAAGTCCAAAGCCTCTTAAGTAAGTCCAAAGCCTCTTAAGTAAGTCCAAAGCCTGCCTCAAAGTCCAAAGCCTCTTAAGTAAGTCCAAAGCCTCTTAAGTAAGTCCAAAGCCTCTTAAGTAAGTCCAAAGCCTCTTAAGTAAGTCCAAAGCCTCTTAAGTAAGTCCAAAGACTCTTAAGTAAGTCCAAAGACTCTTAAGTAAGTCCAAAGCCTGCCTCAAAGTCCAAAGCCTCTTAAGTAAGTCCAAAGCCTCTTAAGTAAGTCCAAAGCCTCTTAAGTATGTCCAAAGCCTCTTAAGTAAGTCCAAAGCCTCTTAAGTAAGTCCAAAGCCTGCCTCAAAGTCCAAAGCCTGCCTCAAAGTCCAAAGCCTGCCTCAAAGTCCAAAGCCTCTTAAGTAAGTCCAAAGCCTGCCTCAAAGTCCAAAGCCTCTTAAGTAAGTCCAAAGCCTGCCTCAAAGTCCAAAGCCTCTTAAGTAAGTCCAAAGCCTCTTAAGTAAGTCCAAAGCCTCTTAAGTAAGTAATTCCAAAGCCTCTTAAGTAATTCCAAAGCCTCTTAAGTAAGTAAGACCAAAGCCTCTTAAGTAAGTAAGTCCAAAGCCTCTTAAGTAAGTAAGTCCAAAGCCTCTTAAGTAAGTAAGTCCAAAGCCTCTTAAGTAAGTAAGTCCAAAGCCTCTTAAGTAAGTCCAAAGCCTCTTAAGTAAGTCCAAAGCCTGCCTCAAAGTCCAAAGCCTCTTAAGTAAGTCCAAAGCCTCTTAAGTAAGTCCAAAGCCTCTTAAGTAAGTCCAAAGACTCTTAAGTAAGTCCAAAGCCTGCCTCAAAGTCCAAAGCCTCTTAAGTAAGTCCAAAGCCTCTTAAGTAAGTCCAAAGCCTCTTAAGTAAGTCCAAAGCCTGCCTCAAAGTCCAAAGCCTGCCTCAAAGTCCAAAGCCTGCCTCAAAGTCCAAAGCCTGCCTCAAAGTCCAAAGCCTGCCTCAAAGTCCAAAGCCTGCCTCAAAGTCCAAAGCCTGCCTCAAAGTCCAAAGCCTGCCTCAAAGTCCAAAGCCTCTTAAGTAAGTCCAAAGCCTGCCTCAAAGTCCAAAGCCTCTTAAGTAAGTCCAAAGCCTCTTAAGTAAGTCCAAAGCCTGCCTCAAAGTCCAAAGCCTCTTAAGTAAGTCCAAAGCCTGCCTCAAAGTCCAAAGCCTGCCTCAAAGTCCAAAGCCTCTTAAGTAAGTCCAAAGCCTCTTAAGTAAGTAAGTCCAAAGCCTCTTAAGTAAGTAAGTCCAAAGCCTCTTAAGTAAGTAAGTCCAAAGCCTCTTAAGTAAGTCCAAAGCCTCTTAAGTAAGTAAGTCCAAAGCCTCTTAAGTAAGTAAGTCCAAAGCCTCTTAAGTAAGTAAGTCCAAAGCCTCTGAAGTAAGTAAGTCCAAAGCCTCTGAAGTAAGTAAGTCCAAAGCCTCTGAAGTAAGTAAGTCCAAAGCCTCTGAAGTAAGTAAGTCCAAAGCCTCTTAAGTAAGCCCAAAGCCTCTTAAGTAAGCCCAAAGCCTCTTAAGTAAGCCCAAAGCCTCTGAAGTAAGCCCAAAGCCTCTGAAGTAAGCCCAAAGCCTCTGAAGTAAGTCCAAAGCCTCTGAAGTAAGTCCAAAGCCTCTGAAGTAAGTCCAAAGCCTCTGAAGTAAGTCCAAAGCCTCTGAAGTAAGTCCAAAGCCTCTTAAGTAAGTCCAAAGCCTGCCTCAAAGTCCAAAGCCTCTTAAGTAAGTCCAAAGCCTCTTAAGTAAGTCCAAAGCCTCTTAAGTAAGTCCAAAGCCTCTTAAGTAAGTCCAAAGCCTCTTAAGTAAGTCCAAAGCCTGCCTCAAAGTCCAAAGCCTCTTAAGTAAGTCCAAAGCCTGCCTCAAAGTCCAAAGCCTCTTAAGTAAGTCCAAAGCCTGCCTCAAAGTCCAAAGCCTCTTAAGTAAGTCCAAAGCCTGCCTCAAAGTCCAAAGCCTCTTAAGTAAGTCCAAAGCCTGCCTCAAAGTCCAAAGCCTCTTAAGTAAGTCCAAAGCCTGCCTCAAAGTCCAAAGCCTCTTAAGTAAGTCCAAAGCCTGCCTCAAAGTCCAAAGCCTCTTAAGTAAGTCCAAAGCCTCTTAAGTAAGTACAAAGCCTCTTAAGTAAGTCCAAAGCCTGCCTCAAAGTCCAAAGCCTCTTAAGTAAGTCCAAAGCCTCTTAAGTAAGTCCAAAGCCTGCCTCAAAGTCCAAAGCCTCTTAAGTAAGTCCAAAGCCTCTTAAGTAAGTCCAAAGCCTCTTAAGTAAGTCCAAAGCCTGCCTCAAAGTCCAAAGCCTCTTAAGTAAGTCCAGAGCCTGCCTCAAAGTCCAAAGCCTCTTAAGTAAGTCCAAAGCCTGCCTCAAAGTCCAAAGCCTCTTAAGTAAGTCCAAAGCCTGCCTCAAAGTCCAAAGCCTCTTAAGTAAGTCCAAAGCCTGCCTCAAAGTCCAAAGCCTCTTAAGTAAGTCCAAAGCCTGCCTCAAAGTCCAAAGCCTCTTAAGTAAGTCCAAAGCCTGCCTCAAAGTCCAAAGCCTCTTAAGTAAGTCCAAAGCCTGCCTCAAAGTCCAAAGCCTCTTAAGTAAGTCCAAAGCCTCTTAAGTAAGTCCAAAGCCTCTTAAGTAAGTCCAAAGCCTCTTAAGTAAGTCCAAAGCCTGCCTCAAAGTCCAAAGCCTCTTAAGTAAGTCCAAAGCCTCTTAAGTAAGTCCAAAGCCTCTTAAGTAAGTCCAAAGCCTGCCTCAAAGTCCAAAGCCTCTTAAGTAAGTCCAAAGCCTCTTAAGTAAGTCCAAAGCCTGCCTCAAAGTCCAAAGCCTGCCTCAAAGTCCAAAGCCTGCCTCAAAGTCCAAAGCCTCTTAAGAAAGTCCAAAGCCTCTTAAGTAAGTAAGTCCAAAGCCTCTTAAGTAAGTAAGTCCAAAGCCTCTTAAGTAAGTAAGTCCAAAGCCTCTTAAGTAAGTAAGTCCAAAGCCTCTTAAGTAAGTAAGTCCAAAGCCTCTTAAGTAAGTCCAAAGCCTCTTAAGTAAGTCCAAAGCCTCTTAAGTAAGTCCAAAGCCTCTTAAGTAAGTTCAAAGCCTCTTAAGTAAGTTCAAAGCCTCTTAAGTAAGTCCAAAGCCTGCCTCAAAGTCCAAAGCCTCTTAAGTAAGTCCAAAGCCTGCCTCAAAGTCCAAAGCCTCTTAAGTAAGTCCAAAGCCTGCCTCAGAGTCCAAAGCCTCTTAAGTAAGTCCAAAGCCTGCCTCAGAGTCCAAAGCCTCTTAAGTAAGTCCAAAGCCTGCCTCAAAGTCCAAAGCCTCTTAAGTAAGTCCAAAGCCTCTTAAGTAAGTCCAAAGCCTCTTAAGTAAGTCCAAAGCCTCTTAAGTAAGTCCAAAGCCTCTTAAGTAAGTCCAAAGCCTGCCTCAAAGTCCAAAGCCTCTTAAGTAAGTCCAAAGCCTGCCTCAAAGTCCAAAGCCTCTTAAGTAAGTCCAAAGCCTGCCTCAAAGTCCAAAGCCTCTTAAGTAAGTCCAAAGCCTGCCTCAAAGTCCAAAGCCTCTTAAGTAAGTCCAAAGCCTGCCTCAAAGTCCAAAGCCTCTTAAGTAAGTCCAAAGCCTGCCTCAAAGTCCAAAGCCTCTTAAGTAAGTCCAAAGCCTGCCTCAAAGTCCAAAGCCTCTTAAGTAAGTCCAAAGCCTGCCTCAAAGTCCAAAGCCTCTTAAGTAAGTCCAAAGCCTGCCTCAAAGTCCAAAGCCTCTTAAGTAAGTCCAAAGCCTGCCTCAAAGTCCAAAGCCTCTTAAGTAAGTCCAAAGCCTCTTAAGTAAGTCCAAAGCCTCTTAAGTAAGTCCAAAGCCTCTTAAGTAAGTCCAAAGCCTCTTAAGTAAGTCCAAAGCCTCTTAAGTAAGTCCAAAGCCTCTTAAGTAAGTCCAAAGCCTCTTAAGTAAGTCCAAAGCCTCTTAAGTAAGTCCAAAGCCTCTTAAGTAAGTCCAAAGCCTCTTAAGTAAGTCCAAAGCCTCTTAAGTAAGTCCAAAGCCTCTTAAGTAAGTCCAAAGCCTGCCTCAAAGTCCAAAGCCTCTTAAGTAAGTCCAAAGCCTGCCTCAAAGTCCAAAGCCTCTTAAGTAAGTCCAAAGCCTGCCTCAAAGTCCAAAGCCTCTTAAGTAAGTCCAAAGCCTGCCTCAAAGTCCAAAGCCTCTTAAGTAAGTCCAAAGCCTGCCTCAAAGTCCAAAGCCTCTTAAGTAAGTCCAAAGCCTCTTAAGTAAGTCCAAAGCCTGTTTCAAAGTCCAAAGCCTCTTAAGTAAGTCCAAAGCCTGTTTCAAAGTCCAAAGCCTGCCTCAAAGTCCAAAGCCTCTTAAGTAAGTCCAAAGCCTGCCTCAAAGTCCAAAGCCTCTTAAGTAAGTCCAAAGCCTGCCTCAAAGTCCAAAGCCTCTTAAGTAAGTCCAAAGCCTGCCTCAAAGTCCAAAGCCTCTTAAGTAAGTCCAAAGCCTCTTAAGTAAGTCCAAAGCCTCTTAAGTAAGTCCAAAGCCTCTTAAGTAAGTCCAAAGCCTCTTAAGTAAGTCCAAAGCCTCTTAAGTAAGTCCAAAGCCTCTTAAGTAAGTCCAAAGCCTCTTAAGTAAGTCCAAAGCCTTCCTCAAAGTCCAAAGCCTCTTAAGTAAGTCCAAAGCCTCTTAAGTAAGTCCAAAGCCTCTTAAGTAAGTCCAAAGCCTCTTAAGTAAGTCCAAAGCCTCTTAAGTAAGTCCAAAGCCTGCCTCAAAGTCCAAAGCCTCTTAAGTAAGTCCAAAGCCTGCCTCAAAGTCCAAAGCCTCTTAAGTAAGTCCAAAGCCTGCCTCAAAGTCCAAAGCCTCTTAAGTAAGTCCAAAGCCTGCCTCAAAGTCCAAAGCCTCTTAAGTAAGTCCAAAGCCTCTTAAGTAAGTCCAAAGCCTGTTTCAAAGTCCAAAGCCTCTTAAGTAAGTCCAAAGCCTGTTTCAAAGTCCAAAGCCTGCCTCAAAGTCCAAAGCCTCTTAAGTAAGTCCAAAGCCTGCCTCAAAGTCCAAAGCCTCTTAAGTAAGTCCAAAGCCTGCCTCAAAGTCCAAAGCCTCTTAAGTAAGTCCAAAGCCTGCCTCAAAGTCCAAAGCCTCTTAAGTAAGTCCAAAGCCTCTTAAGTAAGTCCAAAGCCTCTTAAGTAAGTCCAAAGCCTCTTAAGTAAGTCCAAAGCCTGCCTCAAAGTCCAAAGCCTCTTAAGTAAGTCCAAAGCCTCTTAAGTAAGTCCAAAGCCTGCCTCAAAGTCCAAAGCCTCTTAAGTAAGTCCAAAGCCTGCCTCAAAGTCCAAAGCCTCTTAAGTAAGTCCAAAGCCTCTTTAAGTAAGTAAGTCCAAAGCCTCTTAAGTAAGTAAGTCCAAAGCCTCTTAAGTAAGTAGGTCCAAAGCCTCTTAAGTAAGTAGGTCCAAAGCCTCTTAAGTAAGTAAGTCCAAAGCCTCTTAAGTAAGTAAGTCCAAAGCCTCTTAAGTAAGTAAGTCCAAAGCCTCTTAAGTAAGTAAGTCCAAAGCCTCTTAAGTAAGTAAGTCCAAAGCCTCTTAAGTAAGTAAGTCCAAAGCCTCTTAAGTAAGTAAGTCCAAAGCCTCTTAAGTAAGTAAGTCCAAAGCCTCTTAAGTAAGTCCAAAGCCTCTTAAGTAAGTCCAAAGCCTCTTAAGTAAGTCCAAAGCCTGCCTCAAAGTCCAAAGCCTCTTAAGTAAGTCCAAAGCCTCTTAAGTAAGTCCAAAGCCTCTTAAGTAAGTCCAAAGCCTCTTAAGTAAGTCCAAAGCCTCTTAAGTAAGTCCAAAGCCTCTTAAGTAAGTCCAAAGCCTGCCTCAAAGTCCAAAGCCTCTTAAGTAAGTCCAAAGCCTCTTAAGTAAGTCCAAAGCCTCTTAAGTAAGTCCAAAGCCTCTTAAGTAAGTCCAAAGCCTCTTAAGTAAGTCCAAAGCCTCTTAAGTAAGTCCAAAGCCTCTTAAGTAAGTCCAAAGCCTCTTAAGTAAGTCCAAAGCCTCTTAAGTAAGTCCAAAGCCTCTTAAGTAAGTCCAAAGCCTCTTAAGTAAGTCCAAAGCCTGCCTCAAAGTCCAAAGCCTCTTAAGTAAGTCCAAAGCCTGCCTCAAAGTCCAAAGCCTCTTAAGTAAGTCCAAAGCCTGCCTCAAAGTCCAAAGCCTCTTAAGTAAGTCCAAAGCCTGCCTCAAAGTCCAAAGCCTCTTAAGTAAGTCCAAAGCCTGCCTCAAAGTCCAAAGCCTCTTAAGTAAGTCCAAAGCCTGCCTCAAAGTCCAAAGCCTCTTAAGTAAGTCCAAAGCCTGCCTCAAAGTCCAAAGCCTCTTAAGTAAGTCCCAAGCCTCTTAAGTAAGTCCAAAGCCTCTTAAGTAAGTCCAAAGCCTCTTAAGTAAGTCCAAAGCCTCTTAAGTAAGTCCAAAGCCTCTTAAGTAAGTCCAAAGCCTGCCTCAAAGTCCAAAGCCTCTTAAGTAAGTCCAAAGCCTCTTAAGTAAGTCCAAAGCCTCTTAAGTAAGTCCAAAGCCTCTTAAGTAAGTCCAAAGCCTCTTAAGTAAGTCCAAAGCCTCTTAAGTAAGTCCAAAGCCTCTTAAGTAAGTCCAAAGCCTCTTAAGTAAGTCCAAAGCCTCTTAAGTAAGTCCAAAGCCTCTTAAGTAAGTCCAAAGCCTGCCTCAAAGTCCAAAGCCTGCCTCAAAGTCCAAAGCCTGCCTCAAAGTCCAAAGCCTGCCTCAAAGTCCAAAGCCTCTTAAGTAAGTCCAAAGCCTGCCTCAAAGTCCAAAGCCTGCCTCAAAGTCCAAAGCCTGCCTCAAAGTCCAAAGCCTGCCTCAAAGTCCAAAGCCTGCCTCAAAGTCCAAAGCCTCTTAAGTAAGTCCAAAGCCTGCCTCAAAGTCCAAAGCCTCTTAAGTAAGTCCAAAGCCTGCCTCAAAGTCCAAAGCCTCTTAAGTAAGTCCAAAGCCTGCCTCAAAGTCCAAAGCCTCTTAAGTAAGTCCAAAGCCTCTTAAGTAAGTCCAAAGCCTCTTAAGTAAGTCCAAAGCCTCTTAAGTAAGTCCAAAGCCTGCCTCAAAGTCCAAAGCCTGCCTCAAAGTCCAAAGCCTGCCTCAAAGTCCAAAGCCTGCCTCAAAGTCCAAAGCCTCTTAAGTAAGTCCAAAGCCTCTTAAGTAAGTCCAAAGCCTCTTAAGTAAGTCCAAAGCCTGCCTCAAATTCCACAGCCTCTTAAGTAAGTCCAAAGCCTCTTAAGTAAGTCCAAAGCCTCTTAAGTAAGTCCAAAGCCTCTTAAGTAAGTCCAAAGCCTCTTAAGTAAGTCCAAAGCCTCTTAAGTAAGTCCAAAGCCTCTTAAGTAAGTCCAAAGCCTCTTAAGTAAGTCCAAAGCCTCTTAAGTAAGTCCAAAGCCTCTTAAGTAAGTCCAAAGCCTCTTAAGTAAGTCCAAAGCCTCTTAAGTAAGTCCAAAGCCTCTTAAGTAAGTCCAAAGCCTCTTAAGTAAGTCCAAAGCCTGCCTCAAAGTCCAAAGCCTGCCTCAAAGTCCAAAGCCTGCCTCAAAGTCCAAAGCCTGCCTCAAAGTCCAAAGCCTGCCTCAAAGTCCAAAGCCTGCCTCAAAGTCCAAAGCCTCTTAAGTAAGTCCAAAGCCTGCCTCAAAGTCCAAAGCCTCTTAAGTAAGTCCAAAGCCTGCCTCAAAGTCCAAAGCCTCTTAAGTAAGTCCAAAGCCTGCCTCAAAGTCCAAAGCCTCTTAAGTAAGTCCAAAGCCTGCCTCAAAGTCCAAAGCCTGCCTCAAAGTCCAAAGCCTGCCTCAAAGTCCAAAGCCTGCCTCAAAGTCCAAAGCCTGCCTCAAAGTCCAAAGCCTCTTAAGTAAGTCAAAAGCCTGCCTCAAAGTCCAAAGCCTCTTAAGTAAGTCCAAAGCCTGCCTCAAAGTCCAAAGCCTCTTAAGTAAGTCCAAAGCCTGCCTCAAAGTCCAAAGCCTCTTAAGTAAGTCCAAAGCCTGCCTCAAAGTCCAAAGCCTGCCTCAAAGTCCAAAGCCTGCCTCAAAGTCCAAAGCCTGCCTCAAAGTCCAAAGCCTCTTAAGTAAGTCCAAAGCCTGCCTCAAAGTCCAAAGCCTGCCTCAAAGTCCAAACCCTCTTAAGTAAGTCCAAAGCCTGCCTCAAAGTCCAAAGCCTTCCTCAAAGTCCAAAGCCTGCCTCAAATTCCAAAGCCTGCCTCAAAGTCCAAAGCCTCTTAAGTAAGTCCAAAGCCGCTTAAGTAAGTCCAAAGCCTGCCTCAAAGTCCAAAGCCTGCCTCAAAGTCCAAAGCCTGCCTCAAAGTCCAAAGCCTGCCTCAAAGTCCAAAGCCTCTTAAGTAAGTCCAAAGCCTCTTAAGTAAGTCCAAAGCCTCTTAAGTAAGTCCAAAGCCTCTTAAGTAAGTCCAAAGCCTCTTAAGTAAGTCCAAAGCCTGCCTCAAAGTCCAAAGCCTCTTAAGTAAGTCCAAAGCCTGCCTCAAAGTCCAAAGCCTCTTAAGTAAGTCCAAAGCCTGCCTCAAAGTCCAAAGCCTGCCTCAAAGTCCAAAGCCTCTTAAGTAAGTCCCAAGCCTGTTAAGTAAGTCCCAAGCCTGCCTCAAAGTCCAAAGCCTGCCTCAAAGTCCAAAGCCTGCCTCAAAGTCCAAAGCCTGCCTCAAAGTCCAAAGCCTGCCTCAAAGTCCAAAGCCTCTTAAGTAAGTCCAAAGCCTGCCTCAAAGGCCAAAGCCTGCCTCAAAGTCCAAAGCCTGCCTCAAAGTCCAAAGCCTCTTAAGTAAGTCCAAAGCCTGCCTCAAAGTCCAAAGCCTCTTAAGTAAGTCCAAAGCCTGCCTCAAAGTCCAAAGCCTCTTAAGTAAGTCCAAAGCCTGCCTCAAAGTCCAAAGCCTCTTAAGTAAGTCCAAAGCCTCTTAAGTAAGTCCAAAGCCTGCCTCAAAGTCCAAAGCCTGCCTCAAAGTCCAAAGCCTGCCTCAAAGTCCAAAGCCTCTTAAGTAAGTCCAAAGCCTGCCTCAAAGTCCAAAGCCTGCCTCAAAGTCCAAAGCCTCTTAAGTAAGTCCAAAGCCTGCCTCAAAGTCCAAAGCCTGCCTCAAAGTCCAAAGCCTGCCTCAAAGTCCAAAGCCTGCCTCAAAGTCCAAAGCCTGCCTCAAAGTCCAAAGCCTGCCTCAAAGTCCAAAGCCTGCCTCAAAGTCCAAAGCCTGCCTCAAAGTCCAAAGCCTGCCTCAAAGTCCAAAGCCTCTTAAGTAAGTCCAAAGCCTGCCTCAAAGTCCAAAGCCTCTTAAGTAAGTCCAAAGCCTGCCTCAAAGTCCAAAGCCTCTTAAGTAAGTCCAAAGCCTGCCTCAAAGTCCAAAGCCTCTTAAGTAAGTCCAAAGCCTGCCTCAAAGTCCAAAGCCTCTTAAGTAAGTCCAAAGCCTGCCTCAAAGTCCAAAGCCTCTTAAGTAAGTCCAAAGCCTGCCTCAAAGTCCAAAGCCTCTTAAGTAAGTCCAAAGCCTGCCTCAAAGTCCAAAGCCTGCCTCAAAGTCCAAAGCCTGCCTCAAAGTCCAAAGCCTGCCTCAAAGTCCAAAGCCTCTTAAGTAAGTCCAAAGCCTGCCTCAAAGTCCAAAGCCTGCCTCAAAGTCCAAAGCCTGCCTCAAAGTCCAAAGCCTGCCTCAAAGTCCAAAACCTGCCTCAAAGTCCAAAGCCTGCCTCAAAGTCCAAAGCCTCTTAAGTAAGTCCAAAGCCTGCCTCAAAGTCCAAAGCCTCTTAAGTAAGTCCAAAGCCTGCCTCAAAGTCCAAAGCCTCTTAAGTAAGTCCAAAGCCTGCCTCAAAGTCCAAAGCCTCTTAAGTAAGTCCAAAGCCTGCCTCAAAGTCCAAAGCCTCTTAAGTAAGTCCAAAGCCTGCCTCAAAGTCCAAAGCCTCTTAAGTAAGTCCAAAGCCTCTTAAGTAAGTCCAAAGCCTGCCTCAAAGTCCAAAGCCTCTTAAGTAAGTCCAAAGCCTCTTAAGTAAGTCCAAAGCCTCTTAAGTAAGTCCAAAGCCTGCCTCAAAGTCCAAAGCCTGCCTCAAAGTCCAAAGCCTGCCTCAAAGTCCAAAGCCTGCCTCAAAGTCCAAAGCCTCTTAAGTAAGTCCAAAGCCTGCCTCAAAGTCCAAAGCCTCTTAAGTAAGTCCAAAGCCTGCCTCAAAGTCCAAAGCCTCTTAAGTAAGTCCAAAGCCTGCCTCAAAGTCCAAAGCCTCTTAAGTAAGTCCAAAGCCTCTTAAGTAAGTCCAAAGCCTGCCTCAAAGTCCAAAGCCTCTTAAGTAAGTCCAAAGCCTGCTTCAAAGTCCAAAGCCTCTTAAGTAAGTCCAAAGCCTGCCTCAAAGTCCAAAGCCTGCCTCAAAGTCCAAAGCCTGCCTCAAAGTCCAAAGCCTCTTAAGTAAGTCCAAAGCCTGCCTCAAAGTCCAAAGCCTGCCTCAAAGTCCAAAGCCTCTTAAGTAAGTCCAAAGCCTGCCTCAAAGTCCAAAGCCTGCCTCAAAGTCCAAAGCCTCTTAAGTAAGTCCAAAGCCTGCCTCAAAGTCCAAAGCCTGCCTCAAAGTCCAAAGCCTGCCTCAAAGTCCAAAGCCTGCCTCAAAGTCCAAAGCCTGCCTCAAAGTCCAAAGCCTGCCTCAAAGTCCAAAGCCTGCCTCAAAGTCCAAAGCCTGCCTCAAAGTCCAAAGTCTCTTAAGTAAGTCCAAAGCCTGCCTCAAAGTCCAAAGCCTCTTAAGTAAGTCCAAAGCCTGCCTCAAAGTCCAAAGCCTCTTAAGTAAGTCCAAAGCCTGCCTCAAAGTCCAAAACCTCTTAAGTAAGTCCAAAGCCTGCCTCAAAGTCCAAAGCCTCTTAAGTAAGTCCAAAGCCTGCCTCAAAGTCCAAAGCCTCTTAAGTAAGTCCAAAGCCTGCCTCAAAGTCCAAAGCCTGCCTCAAAGTCCAAAGCCTGCCTCAAAGTCCAAAGCCTCTTAAGTAAGTCCAAAGCCTGCCTCAAAGTCCAAAGCCTGCCTCAAAGTCCAAAGCCTGCCTCAAAGTCCAAAGCCTGCCTCAAAGTCCAAAGCCTGCCTCAAAGTCCAAAGCCTGCCTCAAAGTCCAAAGCCTGCCTCAAAGTCCAAAGCCTCTTAAGTAAGACCAAAGCCTCTTAAGTAAGTCCAAAGCCTCTTAAGTAAGTCCAAAGCCTGCCTCAAAGTCCAAAGCCTCTTAAGTAAGTCCAAAGCCTCTTAAGTAAGTCCAAAGCCTGCCTCAAAGTCCAAAGCCTCTTAAGTAAGTCCAAAGCCTGCCTCAAAGTCCAAAGCCTCTTAAGTAAGTCCAAAGCCTCTTAAGTAAGTCCAAAGCCTCTTAAGTAAGTCCAAAGCCTCTTAAGTAAGTCCAAAGCCTCTTAAGTAAGTCCAAAGCCTCTTAAGTAAGTCCAAAGCCTCTTAAGTAAGTCCAAAGCCTGCCTCAAAGTCCAAAGCCTCTTAAGTAAGTCCAAAGCCTGCCTCAAAGTCCAAAGCCTCTTAAGTAAGTCCAAAGCCTGCCTCAAAGTCCAAAGCCTCTTAAGTAAGTCCAAAGCCTGCCTCAAAGTCCAAAGCCTCTTAAGTAAGTCCAAAGCCTGCCTCAAAGTCCAAAGCCTCTTAAGTAAGTCCAAAGCCTGCCTCAAAGTCCAAAGCCTCTTAAGTAAGTCCAAAGCCTCTTAAGTAAGTCCAAAGCCTCTTAAGTAAGTCCAAAGCCTCTTAAGTCCAAAGCCTGCCTCAAAGTCCAAAGCCTCTTAAGTAAGTCCAAAGCCTCTTAAGTAAGTCCAAATCCTCTTAAGTAAGTCCAAAGCCTCTTAAGTAAGTCCAAAGCCTCTTAAGTAAGTCCAAAGCCTCTTAAGTAAGTCCAAAGCCTGCCTCAAAGTCCAAAGCCTCTTAAGTAAGTCCAAAGCCTGCCTCAAAGTCCAAAGCCTCTTAAGTAAGTCCAAAGCCTGCCTCAAAGTCCAAAGCCTCTTAAGTAAGTCCAAAGCCTGCCTCAAAGTCCAAAGCCTCTTAAGTAAGTCCAAAGCCTGCCTCAAAGTCCAAAGCCTCTTAAGTAAGTCCAAAGCCTGCCTCAAAGTCCAAAGCCTGCCTCAAAGTCCAAAGCCTGCCTCAAAGTCCAAAGCCTCTTAAGTAAGTCCAAAGCCTGCCTCAAAGTCCAAAGCCTGCCTCAAAGTCCAAAGCCTGCCTCAAAGTCCAAAGCCTGCCTCAAAGTCCAAAGCCTGCCTCAAAGTCCAAAGCCTCTTAAGTAAGTCCAAAGCCTGCCTCAAAGTCCAAAGCCTCTTAAGTAAGTCCAAAGCCTGCCTCAAAGTCCAAAGCCTCTTAAGTAAGTCCAAAGCCTGCCTCAAAGTCCAAAGCCTCTTAAGTAAGTCCAAAGCCTGCCTCAAAGTCCAAAGCCTCTTAAGTAAGTCCAAAGCCTGCCTCAAAGTCCAAAGCCTCTTAAGTAAGTCCAAAGCCTGCCTCAAAGTCCAAAGCCTCTTAAGTAAGTCCAAAGCCTGCCTCAAAGTCCAAAGCCTGCCTCAAAGTCCAAAGCCTGCCTCAAAGTCCAAAGCCTGCCTCAAAGTCCAAAGCCTCTTAAGTAAGTCCAAAGCCTGCCTCAAAGTCCAAAGCCTCTTAGGTAAGTCCAAAGCCTGCCTCAAAGTCCAAAGCCTGCCTCAAAGTCCAAAGCCTCTTAAGTAAGTCCAAAGCCTGCCTCAAAGTCCAAAGCCTCTTAAGTAAGTCCAAAGCCTGCCTCAAAGTCCAAAGCCTCTTAAGTAAGTCCAAAGCCTGCCTCAAAGTCCAAAGCCTCTTAAGTAAGTCCAAAGCCTCTTAAGTAAGTCCAAAGCCTCTTAAGTAAGTCCAAAGCCTCTTAAGTAAGTCCAAAGCCTCTTAAGTAAGTCCAAAGCCTCTTAAGTAAGTCCAAAGCCTCTTAAGTAAGTCCAAAGCCTGCCTCAAAGTCCAAAGCCTCTTAAGTAAGTCCGAAGCCTGCCTCAAAGTCCAAAGCCTGCCTCAAAGTCCAAAGCCTGCCTCAAAGTCCAAAGCCTGCCTCAAAGTCCAAAGCCTCTTAAGTAAGTCCAAAGCCTCTTAAGTAAGTCCAAAGCCTGCCTCAAAGTCCAAAGCCTGCCTCAAAGTCCAAAGCCTGCCTCAAAGTCCAAAGCCTGCCTCAAAGTCCAAAGCCTCTTAAGTAAGTCCAAAGCCTGCCTCAAAGTCCAAAGCCTGCCTCAAAGTCCAAAGCCTGCCTCAAAGTCCAAAGCCTCTTAAGTAAGTCCAAAGCCTGCCTCAAAGTCCAAAGCCTGCCTCAAAGTCCAAAGCCTCTTAAGTAAGTCCAAAGCCTCTTAAGTAAGTCCAAAGCCTGCCTATAAGTCCAAAGCCTCTTAAGTAAGTCCAAAGCCTGCCTCAAAGTCCAAAGCCTCTTAAGTAAGTCCAAAGCCTGCCTCAAAGTCCAAAGCCTCTTAAGTAAGTCCAAAGCCTCTTAAGTAAGTCCAAAGCCTGCCTCAAAGTCCAAAGCCTCTTAAGTAAGTCCAAAGCCTGCCTCAAAGTCCAAAGCCTCTTAAGTAAGTCCAAAGCCTGCCTCAAAGTCCAAAGCCTCTTAAGTAAGTCCAAAGCCTGCCTCAAAGTCCAAAGCCTCTTAAGTAAGTCCAAAGCCTGCCTCAAAGTCCAAAGCCTCTTAAGTAAGTCCAAAGCCTGCCTCAAAGTCCAAAGCCTCTTAAGTAAGTCCAAAGCCTGCCTCAAAGTCCAAAGCCTCTTAAGTAAGTCCAAAGCCTGCCTCAAAGTCCAAAGCCTCTTAAGTAAGTCCAAAGCCTGCCTCAAAGTCCAAAGCCTCTTAAGTAAGTCCAAAGCCTGCCTCAAAGTCCAAAGCCTGCCTCAAAGTCCAAAGCCTGCCTCAAAGTCCAAAGCCTGCCTCAAAGTCCAAAGCCTCTTAAGTAAGTCCAAAGCCTGCCTCAAAGTCCAAAGCCTGCCTCAAAGTCCAAAGCCTGCCTCAAAGTCCAAAGCCTGCCTCAAAGTCCAAAGCCTGCCTCAAAGTCCAAAGCCTCTTAAGTAAGTCCAAAGCCTGCCTCAAAGTCCAAAGCCTCTTAAGTAAGTCCAAAGCCTGCCTCAAAGTCCAAAGCCTCTTAAGTAAGTCCAAAGCCTGCCTCAAAGTCCAAAGCCTCTTAAGTAAGTCCAAAGCCTCTTAAGTAAGTCCAAAGCCTCTTAAGTAAGTCCAAAGCCTGCCTCAAAGTCCAAAGCCTGCCTCAAAGTCCAAAGCCTGCCTCAAAGTCCAAAGCCTCTTAAGTAAGTCCAAAGCCTGCCTCAAAGTCCAAAGCCTGCCTCAAAGTCCAAAGCCTGCCTCAAAGTCCAAAGCCTCTTAAGTAAGTCCAAAGCCTGCCTCAAAGTCCAAAGCCTGCCTCAAAGTCCAAAGCCTCTTAAGTAAGTCCAAAGCCTCTTAAGTAAGTCCAAAGCCTGCCTATAAGTCCAAAGCCTCTTAAGTAAGTCCAAAGCCTGCCTCAAAGTCCAAAGCCTCTTAAGTAAGTCCAAAGCCTGCCTCAAAGTCCAAAGCCTCTTAAGTAAGTCCAAAGCCTCTTAAGTAAGTCCAAAGCCTGCCTCAAAGTCCAAAGCCTCTTAAGTAAGTCCAAAGCCTGCCTCAAAGTCCAAAGCCTCTTAAGTAAGTCCAAAGCCTGCCTCAAAGTCCAAAGCCTCTTAAGTAAGTCCAAAGCCTCTTAAGTAAGTCCAAAGCCTCTTAAGTAAGTCCAAAGCCTCTTAGGTAAGTCCAAAGCCTGCCTCAAAGTCCAAAGCCTCTTAGGTAAGTCCAAAGCCTGCCTCAAAGTCCAAAGCCTCTTAGGTAAGTCCAAAGCCTGCCTCAAAGTCCAAAGCCTCTTAAGTAAGTCCAAAGCCTCTTAAGTAAGTCCAAAGCCTCTTAAGTAAGTCCAAAGCCTGCCTCAAAGTCCAAAGCCTGCCTCAAAGTCCAAAGCCTCTTAAGTAAGTCCAAAGCCTGCCTCAAAGTCCAAAGCCTCTTAAGTAAGTCCAAAGCCTGCCTCAAAGTCCAAAGCCTCTTAAGTAAGTCCAAAGCCTGCCTCAAAGTCCAAAGCCTCTTAAGTAAGTCCAAAGCCTCTTAAGTAAGTCCAAAGCCTCTTAAGTAAGTCCAAAGCCTGCCTCAAAGTCCAAAGCCTGCCTCAAAGTCCAAAGCCTCTTAAGTAAGTCCAAAGCCTGCCTCAAAGTCCAAAGCCTGCCTCAAAGTCCAAAGCCTCTTAAGTAAGTCCAAAGCCTGCCTCAAAGTCCAAAGCCTCTTAAGTAAGTCCAAAGCCTGCCTCAAAGTCCAAAGCCTCTTAAGTAAGTCCAAAGCCTGCCTCAAAGTCCAAAGCCGGCCTCAAAGTCCAAAGCCTGCCTCAAAGTCCAAAGCCTGCCTCAAAGTCCAAAGCCTGCCTCAAAGTCCAAAGCCTCTTAAGTAAGTCCAAAGCCTGCCTCAAAGTCCAAAGCCTCTTAAGTAAGTCCAAAGCCTGCCTGAAAGTCCAAAGCCTCTTAAGTAAGTCCAAAGCCTGCCTCAAAGTCCAAAGCCTCTTAAGTAAGTCCAAAGCCTGCCTCAAAGTCCAAAGCCTGCCTCAAAGTCCAAAGCCTGCCTCAAAGTCCAAAGCCTCTTAAGTAAGTCCAAAGCCTGCCTCAAAGTCCAAAGCCTCTTAAGTAAGTCCAAAGCCTGCCTCAAAGTCCAAAGCCTCTTAAGTAAGTCCAAAGCCTGCCTCAAAGTCCAAAGCCTCTTAAGTAAGTCCAAAGCCTGCCTCAAAGTCCAAAGCCTCTTAAGTAAGTCCAAAGCCTGCCTCAAAGTCCAAAGCCTCTTAAGTAAGTCCAAAGCCTCTTAAGTAAGTCCAAAGCCTGCCTCAAAGTCCAAAGCCTCTTAAGTAAGTCCAAAGCCTGCCTCAAAGTCCAAAGCCTGCCTGAAAGTCCAAAGCCTGCCTCAAAGTCCAAAGCCTCTTAAGTAAGTCCAAAGCCTGCCTCAAAGTCCAAAGCCTCTTAAGTAAGTCCAAAGCCTGCCTCAAAGTCCAAAGCCTCTTAAGTAAGTCCAAAGCCTGCCTCAAAGTCCAAAGCCTCTTAAGTAAGTCCAAAGCCTGCCTCAAAGTCCAAAGCCTCTTAAGTAAGTCCAAAGCCTGCCTCAAAGTCCAAAGCCTCTTAAGTAAGTCCAAAGCCTGCCTCAAAGTCCAAAGCCTCTTAAGTAAGTCCAAAGCCTGCCTCAAAGTCCAAAGCCTCTTAAGTAAGTCCAAAGCCTGCCTCAAAGTCCAAAGCCTCTTAAGTAAGTCCAAAGCCTGCCTCAAAGTCCAAAGCCTCTTAAGTAAGTCCAAAGCCTGCCTCAAAGTCCAAAGCCTCTTAAGTAAGTCCAAAGCCTGCCTCAAAGTCCAAAGCCTCTTAAGTAAGTCCAAAGCCTGCCTCAAAGTCCAAAGCCTCTTAAGTAAGTCCAAAGCCTGCCTCAAAGTCCAAAGCCTCTTAAATAAGTCCAAAGCCTGCCTCAAAGTCCAAAGCCTCTTAAGTAAGTCCAAAGCCTGCCTCACAGTCCAAAGCCTCTTAAGTAAGTCCAAAGCCTGCCTCACAGTCCAAAGCCTCTTAAGTAAGTCCAAAGCCTGCCTCAAAGTCCAAAGCCTCTTAAGTAAGTCCAAAGCCTGCCTCAAAGTCCAAAGCCTCTTAAGTAAGTCCAAAGCCTCTTAAGTAAGTCCAAAGCCTCTTAAGTAAGTCCAAAGCCTGCCTCAAAGTCCAAAGCCTCTTAAGTAAGTCCAAAGCCTGCCTCAAAGTCCAAAGCCTGCCTCAAAGTCCAAAGCCTCTTAAGTAAGTCCAAAGCCTCTTAAGTAAGTCCAAAGCCTCTTAAGTAAGTCCAAAGCCTGCCTCAAAGTCCAAAGCCTGCCTCAAAGTCCAAAGCCTGCCTCAAAGTCCAAAGCCTCTTAAGTAAGTCCAAAGCCTGCCTCAAAGTCCAAAGCCTCTTAAGTAAGTCCAAAGCCTGCCTCAAAGTCCAAAGCCTCTTAAGTAAGTCCAAAGCCTGCCTCAAAGTCCAAAGCCTCTTAAGTAAGTCGAAAGCCTGCCTCAAAGTCCAAAGCCTCTTAAGTAAGTCCAAAGCCTGCCTCAAAGTCCAAAGCCTCTTAAGTAAGTCCAAAGCCTGCCTCAAAGTCCAAAGCCTCTTAAGTAAGTCCAAAGCCTGCCTCAAAGTCCAAAGCCTCTTAAGTAAGTCCAAAGCCTGCCTCAAAGTCCAAAGCCTCTTAAGTAAGTCCAAAGCCTGCCTCAAAGTCCAAAGCCTCTTAAGTAAGTCCAAAGCCTGCCTCAGAGTCCAAAGCCTCTTAAGTAAGTCCAAAGCCTGCCTCAAAGTCCAAAGCCTGCCTCAAAGTCCAAAGCCTGCCTCAAAGTCCAAAGCCTGCCTCAAAGTCCAAAGCCTCTTAAGTAAGTCCAAAGCCTGCCTCAAAGTCCAAAGCCTCTTAAGTAAGTCCAAAGCCTGCCTCAAAGTCCAAAGCCTCTTAAGTAAGTCCAAAGCCTGCCTCAAAGTCCAAAGCCTCTTAAGTAAGTCCAAAGCCTGCCTCACAGTCCAAAGCCTCTTAAGTAAGTCCAAAGCCTGCCTCACAGTCCAAAGCCTCTTAAGTAAGTCCAAAGCCTGCCTCAAAGTCCAAAGCCTCTTAAGTAAGTCCAAAGCCTGCCTCAAAGTCCAAAGCCTCTTAAGTAAGTCCAAAGCCTCTTAAGTAAGTCCAAAGCCTCTTAAGTAAGTCCAAAGCCTGCCTCAAAGTCCAAAGCCTCTTAAGTAAGTCCAAAGCCTGCCTCAAAGTCCAAAGCCTGCCTCAAAGTCCAAAGCCTCTTAAGTAAGTCCAAAGCCTCTTAAGTAAGTCCAAAGCCTCTTAAGTAAGTCCAAAGCCTGCCTCAAATTCCAAAGCCTGCCTCAAAGTCCAAAGCCTGCCTCAAAGTCCAAAGCCTCTTAAGTAAGTCCAAAGCCTGCCTCAAAGTCCAAAGCCTCTTAAGTAAGTCCAAAGCCTGCCTCAAAGTCCAAAGCCTCTTAAGTAAGTCCAAAGCCTACCTCAAAGTCCAAAGACTCTTAAGTAAGTCCAAAGCCTGCCTCAAAGTCCAAAGCCTCTTAAGTAAGTCCAAAGCCTCTTAAGTAAGTCCAAAGCCTCTTAAGTAAGTCCAAAGCCTGCCTCAAAGTCCAAAGCCTCTTAAGTAAGTCCAAAGCCTGCCTCAAAGTCCAAAGCCTCTTAAGTAAGTCCAAAGCCTGCCTCAAAGTCCAAAGCCTCTTAACTAAGACCAAAGCCTCTTAACTAAGACCAAAGCCTCTTAACTAAGTCCAAAGCCTCTTAACTAAGTCCAAAGCCTCTTAACTAAGTCCAAAGCTTCTTAACTAAGTCCAAAGCCTCTTAACTAAGTCCAAAGCCTCTTAAGTAAATCCAAAGCCTGATTCAAAGTCCAAAGCCTGCCTCAAAGTCCAAAGCCTGCCTCAAAGTCCAAAGCCTGCCTCAAAGTCCAAAGCCTCTTAAGTAAGTCCAAAGCCTGCCTCAAAGTCCAAAGCCTCTTAAGTAAGTCCAAAGCCTGCCTCAAAGTCCAAAGCCTGCCTCAAAGTCCAAAGCCTGCCTCAAAGTCCAAAGCCTCTTAAGTAAGTCCAAAGCCTCTTAAGTAAGTCCAAAGCCTGCCTCAAAGTCCAAAGCCTCTTAAGTAAGTCCAAAGCCTCTTAAGTAAGTCCAAAGCCTCTTAAGTAAGTCCAAAGCCTGCCTCAAAGTCCAAAGCCTCTTAAGTAAGTCCAAAGCCTCTTAAGTAAGTCCAAAGCCTGCCTCAAAGTCCAAAGCCTCTTAAGTAAGTCCAAAGCCTCTTAAGTAAGTCCAAAGCCTGCCTCAAAGTCCAAAGCCTCTTAAGTAAGTCCAAAGCCTGCCTCAAAGTCCAAAGCCTGACTCAAAGTCCAAAGCCTGCCTCAAAGTCCAAAGCCTCTTAAGTAAGTCCAAAGCCTGCCTCAAAGTCCAAAGCCTGCCTCAAAGTCCAAAGCCTGCCTCAAAGTCCAAAGCCTGTCTCAAACTCCAAAGCCTGCCTCAAAGTCCAAAGCTTCTTAAGTAAGTCCAAAGCATCTTAAGTAAGTCCAAAGCCTCTTAAGTAAGTCCAAAGCCTGCCTCAAAGTCCAAAGCCTGCCTCAAAGTCCAAAGCCTCTTAAGTAAGTCCAAAGCCTCTTAAGTAAGTCCAAAGCCTGCCTCAAAGTCCAAAGCCTCTTAAGTAAGTCCAAAGCCTCTTAAGTAAGTCCAAAGCCTCTTAAGGAAGTCCAAAGCCTCCTAAGTAAGTCCAAAGCCTCTTAAGTAAGTAAGTCCACAGCCTGCCTCAAAGTCCAAAGCCTCTTAAGTAAGTCCAAAGCCTCTTAAGTAAGTCCAAAGCCTCTTAAGTAAGTCCAAAGCCTGCCTCAAAGTCCAAAGACTCTTAAGTAAGTCCAAAGCCTGCCTCAAAGTCCAAAGCCTCTTAAGTAAGTCCAAAGCCTCTTAAGTAAGTCCAAAGCCTCTTAAGTAAGTCCAAAGCCTGCCTCAAAGTCCAAAGCCTCTTAAGTAAGTCCAAAGCCTGCCTCAAAGTCCAAAGCCTGCCTCAAAGCCCAAAGCCTCTTAAGTAAGTCCAAAGCCTGCCTCAAAGTCCAAAGCCTGCCTCAAATTCCAAAGCCTGCCTCAAAGTCCAAAGCCTGCCTCAAAGTCCAAAGCCTCTTAAGTAAGTCCAAAGCCTGCCTCAAAGTCCAAAGCCTCTTAAGTAAGTCCAAAGCCTGCCTCAAAGTCCAAAGCCTCTTAAGTAAGTCCAAAGCCTGCCTCAAAGTCCAAAGCCTCTTAAGTAAGTCCAAAGCCTGCCTCAAAGTCCAAAGCCTGCCTCAAAGTCCAAAGCCTCTTAAGTAAGTCCAAAGCCTCTTAAGTAAGTCCAAAGCCTGATTCAAAGTCCAAAGCCTCTTAAGTAAGTCCAAAGCCTGCCTCAAAGTCCAAAGCCTGCCTCAAAGTCCAAAGCCTGCCTCAAAGTCCAAAGCCAGCCTCAAAGTCCAAAGCCTGCCTCAAAGTCCAAAGCCTCTTAAGTAAGTCCAAAGCCTGCTTCAAAGTCCAAAGCCTGCCTCAAAGTCCAAAGCCTGCCTCAAAGTCCAAAGCCTGCCTCAAAGTGCAAAGCCTGCCTCAAAGTCCAAAGCCAGCCTCAAAGTCCAAAGCCTGCCTCAAAGTCCAAAGCCTCTTAAGTAAGTCCAAAGCCTGCCTCAAAGTCCAAAGCCTCTTAAGTAAGTCCAAAGCCTGCCTCAAAGTCCAAAGCCTCTTAAGTAAGTCCAAAGCCTGCCTCAAAGTCCAAAGCCTGCCTCAAAGTCCAAAGCCTGCCTCAAAGTCCAAAGCCTCTTAAGTAAGTCCAAAGCCTCTTAAGTAAGTCCAAAGCCTCTTAAGTAAGTCCAAAGCCTGCCTCAAAGTCCAAAGCCTCTTAAGTAAGTCCAAAGCCTGCCTCAAAGTCCAAAGCCTCTTAAGTAAGTCCAAAGCCTGCCTCAAAGTCCAAAGCCTCTTAAGTAAGTCCAAAGCCTGCCTCAAAGTCCAAAGCCTCTTAAGTAAGTCCAAAGCCTGCCTCAAAGTCCAAAGCCTCTTAAGTAAGTCCAAAGCCTCTTAAGTAAATCCAAAGACTCTTAAGTAAGTCTAAAGCCTCTTAAGTAAGTCCAAAGCCTGCCTCAAAGTCCAAAGCCTGCCTCAAAGTCCAAAGCCTGCCTCAAAGTCCAAAGCCTCTTAAGTAAGTCCAAAGCCTCTTAAGTAAGTCCAAAGCCTCTTAAGTAAGTCCAAAGCCTGCCTCAAAGTCCAAAGCCTCTAAAGTAAGTCCAAAGCCTGCCTCAAAGTCCAAAGCCTCTTAAGTAAGTCCAAAGCCTCTTAAGTAAGTCCAAAGCCTCTTAAGTAAGTCCAAAGCCTGCCTCAAAGTCCAAAGCCTCTTAAGTAAGTCCAAAGCCTCTTAAGTAAGTCCAAAGCCTGCCTGAAAGTCCAAAGCCTCTTAAGTAAGTCCAAAGCCTGCCTCAAAGTCCAAAGCCTCTTAAGTAAGTCCAAAGCCTGCCTCAAAGTCCAAAGCCTCTTAAGTAAGTCCAAAGCCTGCCTGAAAGTCCAAAGCCTCTTAAGTAAGTCCAAAGCCTCTTAAGTAAGTCCAAAGCCTCTTAAGTAAGTCCAAAGCCTCTTAAGTAAGTCCAAAGCCTGCCTCAAAGTCCAAAGCCTCTTAAGTAAGTCCAAAGCCTCTTAAGTAAGTCCAAAGCCTCTTAAGTAAGTCCAAAGCCTGCCTCAAAGTCCAAAGCCTCTTAAGTAAGTCTAAAGCCTGCCTCAAAGTCCAAAGCCTCTTAAGTAAGTCCAAAGCCTGCCTCAAAGTCCAAAGCCTCTTAAGTAAGTCCAAAGCCTGCCTCAAAGTCCAAAGCCTCTTAAGTAAGTCCAAAGCCTGCCTCAAAGTCCAAAGCCTCTTAAGTAAGTCCAAAGCCTGCCTCAAAGTCCAAAGCCTCTTAAGTAAGTCAAAAGCCTGCCTCAAAGTCCAAAGCCTCTTAAGTAAGTCCAAAGCCTCTTAAGTAAATCCAAAGACTCTTAAGTAAGTCTAAAGCCTCTTAAGTAAGTCCAAAGCCTGCCTCAAAGTCCAAAGCCTGCCTCAAAGTCCAAAGCCTCTTAAGTAAGTCCAAAGCCTCTTAAGTAAGTCCAAAGCCTCTTAAGTAAGTCCAAAGCCTGCCTCAAAGTCCAAAGCCTCTAAAGTAAGTCCAAAGCCTGCCTCAAAGTCCAAAGCCTCTTAAGTAAGTCCAAAGCCTCTTAAGTAAGTCCAAAGCCTCTTAAGTAAGTCCAAAGCCTCTTAAGTAAGTCCAAAGCCTGCCTCAAAGTCCAAAGCCTCTTAAGTAAGTCCAAAGCCTCTTAAGTAAGTCCAAAGCCTGCCTGAAAGTCCAAAGCCTCTTAAGTAAGTCCAAAGCCTGCCTCAAAGTCCAAAGCCTCTTAAGTAAGTCCAAAGCCTGCCTCAAAGTCCAAAGCCTCTTAAGTAAGTCCAAAGCCTGCCTGAAAGTCCAAAGCCTCTTAAGTAAGTCCAAAGCCTCTTAAGTAAGTCCAAAGCCTCTTAAGTAAGTCCAAAGCCTGCCTCAAAGTCCAAAGCCTCTTAAGTAAGTCCAAAGCCTCTTAAGTAAGTCCAAAGCCTCTTAAGTAAGTCCAAAGCCTGTCTCAAATTCCAAAGCCTCTTAAGTAAGTCCAAAGCCTCTTAAGTAAGTCCAAAGCCTGCCTCAAAGTCCAAAGCCTCTTAAGTAAGTCCAAAGCCTGCCTCAAAGTCCAAAGCCTCTTAAGTAAGTCCAAAGCCTGCCTCAAAGTCCAAAGCCTCTTAAGTAAGTCCAAAGCCTGCCTCAAAGTCCAAAGCCTCTTAAGTAAGTCCAAAGCCTGCCTCAAAGTCCAAAGCCTCTTAAGTAAGTCCAAAGCCTGCCTCAAAGTCCAAAGCCTCTTAAGTAAGTCCAAAGCCTGCCTCAAAGTCCAAAGCCTGCCTCAAAGTCCAAAGCCTGCCTCAAAGTCCAAAGCCTCTTAAGTAAGTCCAAAGCCTGCCTCAAAGTCCAAAGCCTCTTAAGTAAGTCCAAAGCCTGCCTCAAAGTCCAAAGCCTCTTAAGTAAGTCCAAAGCCTCTTAAGTAAGTCCAAAGCCTCTTAAGTAAGTCCAAAGCCTGCCTCAAAGTCCAAAGCCTGCCTCAAAGTCCAAAGCCTCTTAAGTAAGTCCAAAGCCTGCCTCAAAGTCCAAAGCCTCTTAAGTAAGTCCAAAGCCTCTTAAGTAAGTCCAAAGCCTCTTAAGTAAGTCCAAAGCCTGCCTCAAAGTCCAAAGCCTCTTAAGTAAGTCCAAAGCCTCTTAAGTAAGTCCAAAGCCTGCCTCAAAGTCCAAAGCCTCTTAAGTAAGTCCAAAGTCTGCCTCAAAGTCCAAAGCCTCTTAAGTAAGTCCAAAGCCTGCCTCAAAGTCCAAAGCCTCTTAAGTAAGTCCAAAGCCTGCCTCAAAGTCCAAAGCCTCTTAAGTAAGTCCAAAGCCTGCCTCAAAGTCCAAAGCCTCTTAAGTAAGTCCAAAGCCTGCCTCAAAGTCCAAAGCCTCTTAAGTAAGTCCAAAGCCTGCCTCAAAGTCCAAAGCCTCTTAAGTAAGTCCAAAGCCTGCCTCAAAGTCCAAAGCCTCTTAAGTAAGTCCAAAGCCTGCCTCAAAGTCCAAAGCCTCTTAAGTAAGTCCAAAGCCTGCCTCAAAGTCCAAAGCCTCTTAAGTAAGTCCAAAGCCTGCCTCAAAGTCCAAATCCTCTTAAGTAAGTCCAAAGCCTGCCTCAAAGTCCAAAGCCTGCCTCAAAGTCCAAAGCCTCTTAAGTAAGTCCAAAGCCTCTTAAGTAAGTCCAAAGCCTGCCTCAAAGTCCAAAGCCTCTTAAGTAAGTCCAAAGCCTGCCTCAAAGTCCAAAGCCTCTTAAGTAAGTCCAAAGCCTCTTAAGTAAGTCCAAAGCCTCTTAAGTAAGTCCAAAGCCTCTTAAGTAAGTCCAAAGCCTGCCTCAAAGTCCAAAGCCTCTTAAGTAAGTCCAAAGCCTGCCTCAAAGTCCAAAGCCTCTTAAGTAAGTCCAAAGCCTGCCTCAAAGTCCAAAGCCTGCCTCAAAGTCCAAAGCCTCTTAAGTAAGTCCAAAGCCTCTTAAGTAAGTCCAAAGCCTGCCTCAAAGTCCAAAGCCTGCCTCAAAGTCCAAAGCCTCTTAAGTAAGTCCAAAGCCTCTTAAGTAAGTCCAAAGCCTCTTAAGTAAGTCCAAAGCCTGCCTCAAAGTCCAAAGCCTCTTAAGTAAGTCCAAAGCCTCTTAAGTAAGTCCAAAGCCTCTTAAGTAAGTCCAAAGCCTCTTAAGTAAGTCCAAAGCCTGCCTCAAAGTCCAAAGCCTCTTAAGTAAGTCCAAAGCCTGCCTCAAAGTCCAAAGCCTGCCTCAAAGTCCAAAGCCTCTTAAGTAAGTCCAAAGCCTCTTCAGTAAGTCCAAAGCCTCTTAAGTAAGTCCAAAGCCTGCCTCAAAGTCCAAAGCCTGCCTCAAAGTCCAAAGCCTCTTAAGTAAGTCCAAAGCCTGCCTCAAAGTCCAAAGCCTCTTAAGTAAGTCCAAAGCCTGCCTCAAAGTCCAAAGCCTCTTAAGTAAGTCCAAAGCCTGCCTCAAAGTCCAAAGCCTCTTAAGTAAGTCCAAAGCCTGCCTCAAAGTCCAAAGCCTCTTAAGTAAGTCCAAAGCCTGCCTCAAAGTCCAAAGCCTCTTAAGTAAGTCCAAAGCCTCTTAAGTAAGTCCAAAGCCTCTTAAGTAAGTCCAAAGCCTGCCTCAAAGTCCAAAGCCTGCCTCAAAGTCCAAAGCCTCTTAAGTAAGTCCAAAGCCTCTTAAGTAAGTCCAAAGCCTCTTAAGTAAGTCCAAAGCCTGCCTCAAAGTCCAAAGCCTCTTAAGTAAGTCCAAAGCCTCTTAAGTAAGTCCAAAGCCTGCCTCAAAGTCCAAAGCCTCTTAAGTAAGTCCAAAGTCTGCCTCAAAGTCCAAAGCCTCTTAAGTAAGTCCAAAGCCTGCCTCAAAGTCCAAAGCCTCTTAAGTAAGTCCAAAGCCTGCCTCAAAGTCCAAAGCCTCTTAAGTAAGTCCAAAGCCTGCCTCAAAGTCCAAAGCCTCTTAAGTAAGTCCAAAGCCTGCCTCAAAGTCCAAAGCCTCTTAAGTAAGTCCAAAGCCTGCCTCAAAGTCCAAAGCCTCTTAAGTAAGTCCAAAGCCTGCCTCAAAGTCCAAAGCCTCTTAAGTAAGTCCAAAGCCTGCCTCAAAGTCCAAAGCCTCTTAAGTAAGTCCAAAGCCTGCCTCAAAGTCCAAAGCCTCTTAAGTAAGTCCAAAGCCTGCCTCAAAGTCCAAATCCTCTTAAGTAAGTCCAAAGCCTGCCTCAAAGTCCAAAGCCTGCCTCAAAGTCCAAAGCCTCTTAAGTAAGTCCAAAGCCTCTTAAGTAAGTCCAAAGCCTCTTAAGTAAGTCCAAAGCCTGCCTCAAAGTCCAAAGCCTCTTAAGTAAGTCCAAAGCCTGCCTCAAAGTCCAAAGCCTCTTAAGTAAGTCCAAAGCCTCTTAAGTAAGTCCAAAGCCTCTTAAGTAAGTCCAAAGCCTCTTAAGTAAGTCCAAAGCCTGCCTCAAAGTCCAAAGCCTCTTAAGTAAGTCCAAAGCCTGCCTCAAAGTCCAAAGCCTCTTAAGTAAGTCCAAAGCCTGCCTCAAAGTCCAAAGCCTGCCTCAAAGTCCAAAGCCTCTTAAGTAAGTCCAAAGCCTCTTAAGTAAGTCCAAAGCCTGCCTCAAAGTCCAAAGCCTGCCTCAAAGTCCAAAGCCTCTTAAGTAAGTCCAAAGCCTCTTAAGTAAGTCCAAAGCCTCTTAAGTAAGTCCAAAGCCTGCCTCAAAGTCCAAAGCCTCTTAAGTAAGTCCAAAGCCTCTTAAGTAAGTCCAAAGCCTCTTAAGTAAGTCCAAAGCCTGCCTCAAAGTCCAAAGCCTCTTAAGTAAGTCCAAAGCCTGCCTCAAAGTCCAAAGCCTGCCTCAAAGTCCAAAGCCTCTTAAGTAAGTCCAAAGCCTCTTCAGTAAGTCCAAAGCCTCTTAAGTAAGTCCAAAGCCTGCCTCAAAGTCCAAAGCCTGCCTCAAAGTCCAAAGCCTCTTAAGTAAGTCCAAAGCCTCTTAAGTAAGTCCAAAGCCTGCCTCAAAGTCCAAAACCTCTTAAGTAAGTCCAAAGCCTCTTAAGTAAGTCCAAAGCCTCTTAAGTAAGTCCAAAGCCTCTTAAGTAAGTCCAAAGCCTGCCTCAAAGTCCAAAGCCTCTTAAGTAAGTCCAAAACCTGCCTCAAAGTCCAAAGCCTCTTAAGTAAGTCCAAAGCCTGCCTCAAAGTCCAAAGCCTGCCTCAAAGTCCAAAGCCTGCCTCAAAGTCCAAAGCCTCTTAAGTAAGTCCAAAGCCTCTTAAGTAAGTCCAAAGCCTCTTAAGTAAGTCCAAAGCCTCTTAAGTAAGTCCAAAGCTTGCCTCAAAGTCCAAAGCCTCTTAAGTAAGTCCAAAGCCTGCCTCAAAGTCCAAAGCCTCTTAAGTAAGTCCAAAGCCTGCCTCAAAGTCCAAAGCCTCTTAAGTAAGTCCAAAGCCTGCCTCAAAGTCCAAAGCCTCTTAAGTAAGTCCAAAGCCTGCCTCAAAGTCCAAAGCCTCTTAAGTAAGTCCAAAGCCTCTTAAGTAAGTCCAAAGCCTCTTAAGTAAGTCCAAAGCCTGCCTCAAAGTCCAAAGCCTCTTAAGTAAGTCCAAAGCCTGCCTCAAAGTCCAAAGCCTCTTAAGTAAGTCCAAAGCCTGCCTCAAAGTCCAAAGCCTCTTAAGTAAGTCCAAAGCCTCTTAAGTAAGTCCAAAGCCTCTTAAGTAAGTCCAAAGCCTGCCTCAAAGTCCAAAGCCTCTTAAGTAAGTCCAAAGCCTGCCTCAAAGTCCAAAGCCTCTTAAGTAAGTCCAAAGCCTCTTAAGTAAGTCCAAAGCCTCTTAAGTAAGTCCAAAGCCTCTTAAGTAAGTCCAAAGCCTGCCTCAAAGTCCAAAGCCTCTTAAGTAAGTCCAAAGCCTGCCTCAAAGTCCAAAGCCTCTTAAGTAAGTCCAAAGCCGCATAAGTAAGTCCAAAGCCTCTTAAGTAAGTCCAAAGCCTGCCTCAAAGTCCAAAGCCTCTTAAGTAAGTCCAAAGCCTCTTAAGTAAGTCCAAAGCCTCTTAAGTAAGTCCAAAGCCTGCCTCAAAGTCCAAAGCCTGCCTCAAACTCCAAAGCCTGCCTCAAAGTCCAAAGCCTCTTAAGTAAGTCCAAAGCCTCTTAAGTAAGTCCAAAGCCTCTTAAGTAAGTCCAAAGCCTCTTAAGTAAGTCCAAAGCCTGCCTCAAAGTCCAAAGCCTCTTAAGTAAGTCCAAAGCCTGCCTCAAAGTCCAAAGCCTCTTAAGTAAGTCCAAAGCCTGCCTCAAAGTCCAAAGCCTCTTAAGTAAGTCCAAAGCCTGTCTGAAAGTCCAAAGCCTCTTAAGTAAGTCCAAAGCCTCTTAAGTAAGTCCAAAGCCTGCCTCAAAGTCCAAAGCCTCTTAAGTAAGTCCAAAGCCTCTTAAGTAAGTCCAAAGCCTCTTAAGTAAGTCCAAAGCCTCTTAAGTAAGTCCAAAGCCTCTTAAGTAAGTCCAAAGCCTGCCTCAAAGTCCAAAGCCTCTTAAGTAAGTCCAAAGCCTCTTAAGTAAGTCCAAAGCCTCTTAAGTAAGTCCAAAGCCTGCCTCAAAGTCCAAAGCCTCTTAAGTAAGTCCAAAGCCTCTTAAGTAAGTCCAAAGCCTGCCTCAAAGTCCAAAGCCTGCCTCAAACTCCAAAGCCTGCCTCAAAGTCCAAAGCCTCTTAAGTAAGTCCAAAGCCTCTTAAGTAAGTCCAAAGCCTCTTAAGTAAGTCCAAAGCCTGCCTCAAAGTCCAAAGCCTCTTAAGTAAGTCCAAAGACTGCCTCAAAGTCCACAGCCTCTTAAGTAAGTCCAAAGCCTGCCTCAAAGTCCAAAGCCTCTTAAGTAAGTCCAAAGCCTTCCTCAAAGTCCAAAGCCTCTTAAGTAAGTCCAAAGCCTGCCTCAAAGTCCAAAGCCTCTTAAGTAAGTCCAAAGCCCCTTAAGTAAGTCCAAAGCCCCTTAAGTAAGTCCAAAGACTCTTAAGTAAGTCCAAAGCCTGCCTCAAAGTCCAAAGCCTCTTAAGTAAGTCCAAAGCCTCTTAAGTAAGTCCAAAGCCTGCTTCAAAGTCCAAAGCCTCTTAAGTAAGTCCAAAGCCTCTTAAGTAAGTCCAAAGCCTGCCTCAAAGTCCAAAGCCTCTTAAGTAAGTCCAAAGCCTCTTAAGTAAGTCCAAAGCCTCTTAAGTAAGTCCAAAGCCTGCCTCAAAGTCCAAAGCCTGCCTCAAAGTCCAAAGCCTGCCTCAAAGTCCAAAGCCTCTTAAGTAAGTCCAAAGCCTCTTAAGTAAGTCCAAAGCCTCTTAAGTAAGTCCAAAGCCTCTTAAGTAAGTCCAAAGCCTGCCTCAAAGTCCAAAGCCTCTTAAGTAAGTCCAAAGCCTGCCTCAAAGTCCAAAGCCTCTTAAGTAAGTCCAAAGCCTGCCTCAAAGTCCAAAGCCTCTTAAGTAAGTCCAAAGCCTGCCTCAAAGTCCAAAGCCTCTTAAGTAAGTCCAAAGCCTCTTAAGTAAGTCCAAAGCCTCTAAAGTAAGTCCAAAGCCTGCCTCAAAGTCCAAAGCCTCTTAAGTAAGTCCAAAGCCTCTTAAGTAAGTCCAAAGCCTGCTTCAAAGTCCAAAGCCTCTTAAGTAAGTCCAAAGCCTCTTAAGTAAGTCCAAAGCCTGCCTCAAAGTCCAAAGCCTCTTAAGTAAGTCCAAAGACTCTTAAGTAAGTCCAAAGCCTCTTAAGTAAGTCCAAAGCCTCTTAAGTAAGTCCAAAGCCTCTTAAGTAAGTCTAAAGCCTGCCTCAAAGTCCAAAGCCTGCCTCAAAGTCCAAAGCCTCTTAAGTAAGTCCAAAGCCTCTTAAGTAAGTCCAAAGCCTCTTAAGTAAGTCCAAAGCCTGCCTCAAAGTCCAAAGCCTGCCTCAAAGTCCAAAGCCTCTTAAGTAAGTCCAAAGCCTGCCTCAAAGTCCAAAGCCTCTTAAGTAAGTCCAAAGCCTGCCTCAAAGTCCAAAGCCTCTTAAGTAAGTCCAAAGCCTCTTAAGTAAGTCCAAAGCCTCTTAAGTAAGTCCAAAGCCTGCCTCAAAGTCCAAAGCCTCTTAAGTAAGTCCAAAGCCTCTTAAGTAAGTCCAAAGCCTCTTAAGTAAGTCCAAAGCCTGCCTCAAAGTCCAAAGCCTCTTAAGTAAGTCCAAAGCCTCTTAAGTAAGTCCAAAGCCTCTTAAGTAAGTCCAAAGCCTGCCTCAAAGTCCAAAGCCTCTTAAGTAAGTCCAAAGCCTGCCTCAAAGTCCAAAGCCTCTTAAGTAAGTCCAAAGCCTGCCTCAAAGTCCAAAGCCTCTTAAGTAAGTCCAAAGCCTCTTAAGTAAGTCCAAAGCCTCTTAAGTAAGTCCAAAGCCTGCCTCAAAGTCCAAAGCCTCTTAAGTAAGTCCAAAGTCTGCCTCAAAGTCCAAAGCCTCTTAAGTAAGTCCAAAGCCTCTTAAGTAAGTCCAAAGCCTCTTAAGTAAGTCCAAAGCCTGCCTCAAAGTCCAAAGCCTCTTAAGTAAGTCCAAAGCCTGCCTCAAAGTCCAAAGCCTCTTAAGTAAGTCCAAAGCCTGCCTGAAAGTCCAAAGCCTCTTAAGTAAGTCCAAAGCCTCTTAAGTAAGTCCAAAGCCTGCCTCAAAGTCCAAAGCCTCTTAAGTAAGTCCAAAGCCTCTTAAGTAAGTCCAAAGCCTCTTAAGTAAGTCCAAAGCCTCTTAAGTAAGTCCAAAGCCTGCCTCAAAGTCCAAAGCCTCTTAAGTAAGTCCAAAGCCTGCCTCGAAGTCCAAAGCCTCTTAAGTAAGTCCAAAGCCTGCCTCAAAGTCCAAAGCCTCTTAAGTAAGTCCAAAGCCTGCCTGAAAGTCCAAAGCCTCTTAAGTAAGTCCAAAGCCTCTTAAGTAAGTCCAAAGCCTCTTAAGTAAGTCCAAAGCCTGCCTCAAAGTCCAAAGCCTCTTAAGTAAGTCGAAAGCCTCTTAAGTAAGTCCAAAGCCTCTTAAGTAAGTCCAAAGCCTGCCTCAAAGTCCAAAGCCTCTTAAGTAAGTCCAAAGCCTCTTAAGTAAGTCCAAAGCCTCTTAAGTAAGTCCAAAGCCTCTTAAGTAAGTCCAAAGCCTCTTAAGTAAGTCGAAAGCCTCTTAAGTAAGTCCAAAGCCTGCCTCAAAGTCCAAAGCCTCTTAAGTAAGTCCAAAGCCTGCCTCAAAGTCCAAAGCCTCTTAAGTAAGTCCAAAGCCTGCCTCAAAGTCCAAAGCCTCTTAAGTAAGTCCAAAGCCTCTTAAGTAAGTCCAAAGCCTGCCTCAAAGTCCAAAGCCTCTTAAGTAAGTCCAAAGCCTGCCTCAAAGTCCAAAGCCTCTTAAGTAAGTCCAAAGCCTGCCTGAAAGTCCAAAGCCTCTTAAGTAAGTCCAAAGCCTCTTAAGTAAGTCCAAAGCCTGCCTCAAAGTCCAAAGCCTCTTAAGTAAGTCCAAAGCCTCTTAAGTAAGTCCAAAGCCTCTTAAGTAAGTCCAAAGCCTGCCTCAAAGTCCAAAGCCTCTTAAGTAAGTCCAAAGCCTCTTAAGTAAGTCCAAAGCCTCTTAAGTAAGTCCAAAGCCTGCCTCAAAGTCCAAAGCCTCTTAAGTAAGTCCAAAGCCTCTTAAGTAAGTCCAAAGCCTCTTAAGTAAGTCCAAAGCCTGCCTCAAAGTCCAAAGCCTCTTAAGTAAGTCCAAAGACTGCCTCAAAGTCCAAAGCCTGCCTCAAAGTCCAAAGCCTCTTAAGTAAGTCCAAAGCCTGCCTCAAAGTCCAAAGCCTGCCTCAAAGTCCAAAGCCTGCCTCAAAGTCCAAAGCCTCTTAAGTAAGTCCAAAGCCTCTTAAGTAAGTCCAAAGCCTCTTAAGTAAGTCCAAAGCCTGCCTCAAAGTCCAAAGCCTCTTAAGTAAGTCCAAAGCCTGCCTCAAAGTCCAAAGCCTCTTAAGTAAGTCCAAAGCCTGCCTGAAAGTCCAAAGCCTCTTAAGAAAGTCAAAAGCCTCTTAAGTAAGTCCAAAGCCTCTTAAGTAAGTCCAAAGCCTGCCTCAAAGTCCAAAGCCTCTTAAGTAAGTCCAAAGCCTGCCTCAAAGTCCAAAGCCTCTTAAGTAAGTCCAAAGCCTCTTAAGTAAGTCCAAAGCCTCTTAAGTAAGTCCAAAGCCTGCCTCAAAGTCCAAAGCCTCTTAAGTAAGTCCAAAGCCTCTTAAGTAAGTCCAAAGCCTGCCTCAAAGTCCAAAGCCTCTTAAGTAAGTCCAAAGCCTCTTAAGTAAGTCCAAAGCCTCTTAAGTAAGTCCAAAGCCTGCCTCAAAGTCCAAAGCCTCTTAAGTAAGTCCAAAGCCTCTTAAGTAAGTCCAAAGCCTCTTAAGTAAGTCCAAAGCCTCTTAAGTAAGTCCAAAGCCAGCCTCAGAGTCCAAAGCCTCTTAAGTAAGTCCAAAGCCTCTTAAGTAAGTCCAAAGCCTCTTAAGTAAGTCCAAAGCCTGCCTCAAAGTCCAAAGCCTCTTAAGTAAGTCCAAAGCCTCTTAAGTAAGTCCAAAGCCTCTTAAGTAAGTCCAAAGCCTGCCTCAAAGTCCAAAGCCTCTTAAGTAAGTCCAAAGCCTCTTAAGTAAGTCCAAAGCCTCTTAAGTAAGTCCAAAGCCTCTTAAGTAAGTAAGTCCAAAGCCTCTTAAGTAAGTAAGTCCAAAGCCTCTTAAGTAAGTAAGTCCAAAGCCTCTTAAGTAAGTAAGTCCAAAGCCTCTTAAGTAAGTAAGTCCAAAGCCTCTTAATTAAGTAAGTCCAAAGCCTCTTAATTAAGTAAGTGCAAAGCCTCTTAAGTAAGTCCAAAGCCTCTTAAGTAAGTCCAAAGCCTCTTAAGTAAGTCCAAAGCCTCTTAAGTAAGTCCAAAGCCTGCCTCAAAGTCCAAAGCCTCTTAAGTAAGTCCAAAGCCTCTTAAGTAAGTCCAAAGCCTCTTAAGTAAGTCCAAAGCCTCTTAAGTAAGTCCAAAGCCTGCCTCAAAGTCCAAAGCCTGCCTCAAAGTCCAAAGCCTGCCTCAAAGTCCAAAGCCTCTTAAGTAAGTCCAAAGCCTGCCTCAAAGTCCAAAGCCTGCCTCAAAGTCCAAAGCCTCTTAAGTAAGTCCAAAGCCTCTTAAGTAAGTTCAAAGCCTCTTAAGTAAGTCCAAAGCCTCTTAAGTAAGTCCAAAGCCTCTTAAGTAAGTCCAAAGCCTCTTAAGTAAGTCCAAAGCCTGCCTCAAAGTCCAAAGCCTGCCTCAAAGTCCAAAGCCTCTTAAGTAAGTCCAAAGCCTCTTAAGTAAGTCCAAAGCCTCTTAAGTAAGTCCAAAGCCTGCCTCAAAGTCCAAAGCCTGCCTCAAAGTCCAAAGCCTCTTAAGTAAGTCCAAAGCCTGCCTCAAAGTCCAAAGCCTCTTAAGTAAGTCCAAAGCCTGCCTCAAAGTCCAAAGCCTCTTAAGTAAGTCCAAAGCCTGCCTCAAAGTCCAAAGCCTGCCTCAAAGTCCAAAGCCTGCCTCAAAGTCCAAAGCCTCTTAAGTAAGTCCAAAGCCTCTTAAGTAAGTCCAAAGCCTCTTAAGTAAGTCCAAAGCCTCTTAAGTAAGTCCAAAGCCTGCCTCAAAGTCCAAAGCCTGCCTCAAAGTCCAAAGCCTGCCTCAAAGTCCAAAGCCTGCCTCAAAGTCCAAAGCCTGCCTCAAAGTCCAAAGCCTCTTAAGTAAGTCCAAAGCCTGCCTCAAAGTCCAAAGCCTCTTAAGTAAGTCCAAAGCCTGCCTCAAAGTCCAAAGCCTGCCTCAAAGTCCAAAGCCTGCCTCAAAGTCCAAAGCCTCTTAAGTAAGTCCAAAGCCTGCCTCAAAGTCCAAAGCCTCTTAAGTAAGTCCAAAGCCTCTTAAGTAAGTAAGTCCAAAGCCTCTTAAGTAAGTAAGTCCAAAGCCTCTTAAGTAAGTAAGTCCAAAGCCTCTTAAGTAAGTAAGTCCAAAGCCTCTTAAGTAAGTAAGTCCAAAGCCTCTTAAGTAAGTAAGTCCAAAGCCTCTTAAGTAAGTCCAAAGCCTCTTAAATAAGTCCAAAGCCTCTTAAGTAAGTCCAAAGCCTCTTAAGTAAGTCCAAAGCCTCTTAAGTAAGTCCAAAGCCTGCCTCAAAGTCCAAAGCCTCTTAAGTAAGTCCAAAGCCTCTTAAGTAAGTCCAAAGCCTCTTAAGTAAGTCCAAAGCCTCTTAAGTAAGTCCTGAGCCTCTTAAGTAAGTCCAAAGCCTCTTAAGTAAGTCCAAAGCCTCTTAAGTAAGTCCAAAGCCTCTTAAGTAAGTCCAAAGCCTGCCTCAAAGTCCAAAGCCTCTTAAGTAAGTCCAAAGCCTCTTAAGTAAGTCCAAAGCCTACCTCAAAGTCCAAAGCCTCTTAAGTAAGTCCAAAGCCTGCCTCAAAGTCCAAAGCCTGCCTCAAAGTCCAAAGCCTGCCTCAAAGTCCAAAGCCTCTTAAGTAAGTCCAAAGCCTGCCTCAAAGTCCAAAGCCTCTTAAGTAAGTCCAAAGCCTCTTAAGTAAGTCCAAAGCCTCTTAAGTAAGTCCAAAGCCTGCCTCAAAGTCCAAAGCCTCTTAAGTAAGTCCAAAGCCTCTTAAGTAAGTCCTGAGCCTCTTAAGTAAGTCCAAAGCCTCTTAAGTAAGTCCAAAGCCTCTTAAGTAAGTCCAAAGCCTGCCTGAAAGTCCAAAGCCTCTTAAGTAAGTCCAAAGCCTGCCTGAAAGTCCAAAGCCTCTTAAGTAAGTCCAAAGCCTCTTAAGTAAGTCCAAAGCCTCTTAAGTAAGTCCAAAGCCTCTTAAGTAAGTCCAAAGCCTGCCTCAAAGTCCAAAGCCTCTTAAGTAAGTCCAAAGCCTCTTAAGTAAGTCCAAAGCCTCTTAAGTAAGTCCAAAGCCTGACTCAAAGTCCAAAGCCTCTTAAGTAAGTCCAAAGCCTCTTAAGTAAGTCCAAAGCCTCTTAAGTAAGTCCAAAGCCTCTTAAGTAAGTCCAAAGCCTCTTAAGTAAGTCCAAAGCCTGCCTCAAAGTCCAAAGCCTCTTAAGTAAGTCCAAAGCCTGCCTCAAAGTCCAAAGCCTCTTAAGTAAGTCCAAAGCCTCTTAAGTAAGTCCAAAGCCTCTTAAGTAAGTCCAAAGCCTGCCTGAAAGTCCAAAGCCTCTTAAGTAAGTCCAAAGCCTGCCTGAAAGTCCAAAGCCTCTTAAGTAAGTCCAAAGCCTCTTAAGTAAGTCCAAAGCCTCTTAAGTAAGTCCAAAGCCTGCCTCAAAGTCCAAAGCCTCTTAAGTAAGTCCAAAGCCTCTTAAGTAAGTCCAAAGCCTCTTAAGTAAGTCCAAAGCCTGCCTCAAAGTCCAAAGCCTCTTAAGTAAGTCCAAAGCCTCTTAAGTAAGTCCAAAGCCTCTTAAGTAAGTCCAAAGCCTCTTAAGTAAGTCCAAAGCCTCTTAAGTAAGTCCAAAGCCTGCCTCAAAGTCCAAAGCCTCTTAAGTAAGTCCAAAGCCTGCCTCAAAGTCCAAAGCCTCTTAAGTAAGTCCAAAGCCTCTTAAGTAAGTCCAAAGCCTGCCTCAAAGTCCAAAGCCTCTTAAGTAAGTCCAAAGCCTCTTAAGTAAGTCCAAAGCCTGCCTCAAAGTCCAAAGCCTCTTAAGTAAGTCCAAAGCCTGCCTCAAAGTCCAAAGCCTCTTAAGTAAGTCCAAAGCCTACCTCAAAGTCCAAAGCCTCTTAAGTAAGTCCAAAGCCTGCCACAAAGTCCAAAGCCTCTTAAGTAAGTCCAAAGCCTGCCTCAAAGTCCAAAGCCTCTTAAGTAAGTCCAAAGCCTGCCTCAAAGTCCAAAGCCTCTTAAGTAAGTCCAAAGCCTGCCTCAAAGTCCAAAGCCTCTTAAGTAAGTCCAAAGCCTGCCTGAAAGTCCAAAGCCTCTTAAGTAAGTCCAAAGCCTCTTAAGTAAGTCCAAAGCCTGCCTCAAAGTCCAAAGCCTCTTAAGTAAGTCCAAAGCCTCTTAAGTAAGTCCAAAGCCTGCCTCAAAGTCCAAAGCCTCTTAAGTAAGTCCAAAGCCTCTTAAGTAAGTCCAAAGCCTCTTAAGTAAGTCCAAAGCCTGCCTCAAAGTCCAAAGCCTCTTAAGTAAGTCCAAAGCCTCTTAAGTAAGTCCAAAGCCTCTTAAGTAAGTCCAAAGCCTGCCTCAAAGTCCAAAGCCTCGTAAGTAAGTCCAAAGACTGCCTCAAAGTCCAAAGCCTGCCTCAAAGTCCAAAGCCTCTTAAGTAAGTCCAAAGCCTGTCTCAAAGTCCAAAGCCTGCCTCAAAGTCCAAAGCCTGCCTCAAAGTCCAAAGCCTCTTAAGTAAGTCCAAAGCCTCTTAAGTAAGTCCAAAGCCTCTTAAGTAAGTCCAAAGCCTGCCTCAAAGTCCAAAGCCTCTTAAGTAAGTCCAAAGCCTGCCTCAAAGTCCAAAGCCTCTTAAGTAAGTCCAAAGCCTGCCTGAAAGTCCAAAGCCTCTTAAGAAAGTCCAAAGCCTCTTAAGTAAGTCCAAAGCCTCTTAAGTAAGTCCAAAGCCTGCCTCAAAGTCCAAAGCCTCTTAAGTAAGTCCAAAGCCTGCCTCAAAGTCCAAAGCCTCTTAAGTAAGTCCAAAGCCTCTTAAGTAAGTCCAAAGCCTCTTAAGTAAGTCCAAAGCCTGCCTCAAAGTCCAAAGCCTCTTAAGTAAGTCCAAAGCCTCTTAAGTAAGTCCAAAGCCTCTTAAGTAAGTCCAAAGCCTCTTAAGTAAGTCCAAAGCCTGCCTCAAAGTCCAAAGCCTGCCTCAAAGTCCAAAGCCTCTTAAGTAAGTCCAAAGCCTCTTAAGTAAGTCCAAAGCCTGCCTCAAAGTCCAAAGCCTCTTAAGTAAGTCCAAAGCCTCTTAAGTAAGTCCAAAGCCTGCCTCAAAGTCCAAAGCCTCTTAAGTAAGTCCAAAGCCTGCCTCAGAGTCCAAAGCCTCTTAAGTAAGTCCAAAGCCTCTTAAGTAAGTCCAAAGCCTCTTAAGTAAGTCCAAAGCCTCTTAAGTAAGTCCAAAGCCTGCCTCAAAGTCCAAAGCCTCTTAAGTAAGTCCAAAGCCTCTTAAGTAAGTCCAAAGCCTCTTAAGTAAGTCCAAAGCCTGCCTCAAAGTCCAAAGCCTCTTAAGTAAGTCCAAAGCCTGCCTGAAAGTCCAAAGCCTCTTAAGAAAGTCCAAAGCCTCTTAAGTAAGTCCAAAGCCTCTTAAGTAAGTCCAAAGCCTGCCTCAAAGTCCAAAGCCTCTTAAGTAAGTCCAAAGCCTGCCTCAAAGTCCAAAGCCTCTTAAGTAAGTCCAAAGCCTCTTAAGTAAGTCCAAAGCCTCTTAAGTAAGTCCAAAGCCTCTTAAGTAAGTCCAAAGCCTGCCTCAAAGTCCAAAGCCTCTTAAGTAAGTCCAAAGCCTCTTAAGTAAGTCCAAAGCCTCTTAAGTAAGTCCAAAGCCTCTTAAGTAAGTCCAAAGCCTGCCTCAAAGTCCAAAGCCTCTTAAGTAAGTCCAAAGCCTCTTAAGTAAGTCCAAAGCCTGCCTCAAAGTCCAAAGCCTCTTAAGTAAGTCCAAAGCCTCTTAAGTAAGTCCAAAGCCTCTTAAGTAAGTCCAAAGCCTCTTAAGTAAGTCCAAAGCCTGCCTCAAAGTCCAAAGCCTCTTAAGTAAGTCCAAAGCCTCTTAAGTAAGTCCAAAGCCTCTTAAGTAAGTCCAAAGCCTGCCTCAAAGTCCAAAGCCTCTTAAGTAAGTCCAAAGCCTCTTAAGTAAGTAAGTCCAAAGCCTCTTAAGTAAGTAAGTCCAAAGCGTCTTAAGTAAGTAAGTCCAAAGCCTCTTAAGTAAGTAAGTCCAAAGCCTCTTAAGTAAGTAAGTCCAAAGCCTCTTAATTAAGTAAATCCAAAGCCTCTTAAGTAAGTCCAAAGCCTCTTAAGTAAGTCCAAAGCCTCTTAAGTAAGTCCAAAGCCTCATAAGTAAGTCCAAAGCCTCTTAAGTAAGTCCAAAGCCTGCCTCAAAGTCCAAAGCCTCTTAAGTAAGTCCAAAGCCTCTTAAGTAAGTCCAAAGCCTCTTAAGTAAGTCCAAAGCCTGCCTCAAAGTCCAAAGCCTGCCTCAAAGTCCAAAGCCTGCCTCAAAGTCCAAAGCCTGCCTCAAAGTCCAAAGCCTGCCTCAAAGTCCAAAGCCTGCCTCAAAGTCCAAAGCCTGCCTCAAAGTCCAAAGCCTGCCTCAAAGTCCAAAGCCTGCCTCAAAGTCCAAAGCCTGCCTCAAAGTCCAAAGCCTCTTAAGTAAGTCCAAAGCCTCTTAAGTAAGTCCAAAGCCTCTTAAGTAAGTCCAAAGCCTCTTAAGTAAGTCCAAAGCCTCTTAAGTAAGTCCAAAGCCTGCCTCAAAGTCCAAAGCCTCTTAAGTAAGTCCAAAGCCTCTTAAGTAAGTCCAAAGCCTCTTAAGTAAGTCCAAAGCCTCTTAAGTAAGTCCAAAGCCTGCCTCAAAGTCCAAAGCCTGCCTCAAAGTCCAAAGCCTCTTAAGTAAGTCCAAAGCCTGCCTCAAAGTCCAAAGCCTCTTAAGTAAGTCCAAAGCCTGCCTCAAAGTCCAAAGCCTCTTAAGTAAGTCCAAAGCCTGCCTCAAAGTCCAAAGCCTCTTAAGTAAGTCCAAAGCCTGCCTCAAAGTCCAAAGCCTGCCTCAAAGTCCAAAGCCTGCCTCAAAGTCCAAAGCCTGCCTCAAAGTCCAAAGCCTCTTAAGTAAGTCCAAAGCCTGCCTCAAAGTCCAAAGCCTGCCTCAAAGTCCAAAGCCTGCCTCAAAGTCCAAAGCCTCTTAAGTAAGTCCAAAGCCTCTTAAGTAAGTCCAAAGCCTCTTAAGTAAGTCCAAAGCCTGCCTCAAAGTCCAAAGCCTGCCTCAAAGTCCAAAGCCTGCCTCAAAGTCCAAAGCCTCTTAAGTAAGTCCAAAGCCTGCCTCAAAGTCCAAAGCCTCTTAAGTAAGTCCAAAGCCTGCCTCAAAGTCCAAAGCCTCTTAAGTAAGTCCAAAGCCTGCCTCAAAGTCCAAAGCCTCTTAAGTAAGTCCAAAGCCTCTTAAGTAAGTCCAAAGCCTCTTAAGTAAGTAAGTCCAAAGCCTCTTAAGTAAGTCCAAAGCCTCTTAAGTAAGTCCAAAGCCTCTTAAGTAAGTCCAAAGCCTCTTAAGTAAGTCCAAAGCCTCTTAAGTAAGTCCAAAGCCTCTTAAGTAAGTCCAAAGCCTGCCTCAAAGTCCAAAGCCTGCCTCAAAGTCCAAAGCCTCTTAAGTAAGTCCAAAGCCTCTTAAGTAAGTCCAAAGCCTCTTAAGTAAGTCCAAAGCCTTCCTCAAAGTCCAAAGCCTGCCTCAAAGTCCAAAGCCTCTTAAGTAAGTCCAAAGCCTGCCTCAAAGTCCAAAGCCTCTTAAGTAAGTCCAAAGCCTGCCTCAAAGTCCAAAGCCTCTTAAGTAAGTCCAAAGCCTGCCTCAAAGTCCAAAGCCTGCCTCAAAGTCCAAAGCCTGCCTCAAAGTCCAAAGCCTGCCTCAAAGTCCAAAGCCTCTTAAGTAAGTCCAAAGCCTCTTAAGTAAGTCCAAAGCCTCTTAAGTAAGTCCAAAGCCTGCCTCAAAGTCCAAAGCCTGCCTCAAAGTCCAAAGCCTGCCTCAAAGTCCAAAGCCTGCCTCAAAGTCCAAAGCCTGCCTCAAAGTCCAAAGCCTGCCTCAAAGTCCAAAGCCTCTTAAGTAAGTCCAAAGCCTGCCTCAAAGTCCAAAGCCTCTTAAGTAAGTCCAAAGCCTGCCTCAAAGTCCAAAGCCTGCCTCAAAGTCCAAAGCCTCTTAAGTAAGTCCAAAGCCTCTTAAGTAAGTCCAAAGCCTCTTAAGTAAGTAAGTCCAAAGCCTCTTAAGTAAGTAAGTCCAAAGCCTCTTAAGTAAGTAAGTCCAAAGCCTCTTAAGTAAGTAAGTCCAAAGCCTCTTAAGTAAGTAAGTCCAAAGCCTCTTAAGTAAGTAAGTCCAAAGCCTCTTAAGTAAGTCCAAAGCCTCTTAAGTAAGTCCAAAGCCTCTTAAGTAAGTCCAAAGCCTCTTAAGTAAGTCCAAAGCCTGCCTCAAAGTCCAAAGCCTCTTAAGTAAGTCCAAAGCCTCTTAAGTAAGTCCAAAGCCTCTTAAGTAAGTCCAAAGCCTCTTAAGTAAGTCCTGAGCCTCTTAAGTAAGTCCAAAGCCTCTTAAGTAAGTCCAAAGCCTCTTAAGTAAGTCCAAAGCCTCTTAAGTAAGTCCAAAGCCTGCCTCAAAGTCCAAAGCCTCTTAAGTAAGTCCAAAGCCTCTTAAGTAAGTCCAAAGCCTGCCTCAAAGTCCAAAGCCTCTTAAGTAAGTCCAAAGCCTGCCTCAAAGTCCAAAGCCTGCCTCAAAGTCCAAAGCCTGCCTCAAAGTCCAAAGCCTCTTAAGTAAGTCCAAAGCCTGCCTCAAAGTCCAAAGCCTCTTAAGTAAGTCCAAATCCTCTTAAGTAAGTCCAAAGCCTCTTAAGTAAGTCCAAAGCCTCTTAAGTAAGTCCAAAGCCTGCCTCAAAGTCCAAAGCCTCTTAAGTAAGTCCAAAGCCTCTTAAGTAAGTCCTGAGCCTCTTAAGTAAGTCCAAAGCCTCTTAAGTAAGTCCAAAGCCTCTTAAGTAAGTCCAAAGCCTCTTAAGTAAGTCCAAAGCCTGCCTGAAAGTCCAAAGCCTCTTAAGTAAGTCCAAAGCCTGCCTCAAAGTCCAAAGCCTCTTAAGTAAGTCCAAAGCCTCTTAAGTAAGTCCAAAGCCTCTTAAGTAAGTCCAAAGCCTGCCTCAAAGTCCAAAGCCTCTTAAGTAAGTCCAAAGCCTCTTAAGTAAGTCCAAAGCCTCTTAAGTAAGTCCAAAGCCTGCCTCAAAGTCCAAAGCCTCTTAAGTAAGTCCAAAGCCTGCCTCAAAGTCCAAAGCCTCTTAAGTAAGTCCAAAGCCTGCCTCAAAGTCCAAAGCCTCTTAAGTAAGTCCAAAGCCTGCCTCAAAGTCCAAAGCCTCTTAAGTAAGTCCAAAGCCTGCCTCAAAGTCCAAAGCCTCTTAAGTAAGTCCAAAGCCTGCCTAAAAGTCCAAAGCCTCTTAAGTAAGTCCAAAGCCTGCCTCAAAGTCCAAAGCCTCTTAAGTAAGTCCAAAGCCTGCCTCAAAGTCCAAAGCCTCTTAAGTAAGTCCAAAGCCTCTTAAGTAAGTCCAAAGCCTCTTAAGTAAGTCCAAAGCCTCTTAAGTAAGTCCAAAGCCTGCCTCAAAGTCCAAAGCCTCTTAAGTAAGTCCAAAGCCTCTTAAGTAAGTCGAAAGCCTCTTAAGTAAGTCCAAAGCCTGCCTCAAAGTCCAAAGCCTCTTAAGTAAGTCCAAAGCCTGCCTCAAAGTCCAAAGCCTCTTAAGTAAGTCCAAAGCCTGCCTCAAAGTCCAAAGCCTCTTAAGTAAGTCCAAAGCCTCTTAAGTAAGTCCAAAGCCTGCCTCAAAGTCCAAAGCCTCTTAAGTAAGTCCAAAGCCTCTTAAGTAAGTCCAAAGCCTGCCTCAAAGTCCAAAGCCTCTTAAGTAAGTCCAAAGCCTGCCTCAAAGTCCAAAGCCTCTTAAGTAAGTCCAAAGCCTGCCTCAAAGTCCAAAGCCTCTTAAGTAAGTCCAAAGCCTGCCTCAAAGTCCAAAGCCTCTTAAGTAAGTCCAAAGCCTGCCTCAAAGTCCAAAGCCTCTTAAGTAAGTCCAAAGCCTGCCTCAAAGTCCAAAGCCTCTTAAGTAAGTCCAAAGCCTGCCTGAAAGTCCAAAGCCTCTTAAGTAAGTCCAAAGCCTCTTAAGTAAGTCCAAAGCCTGCCTCAAAGTCCAAAGCCTCTTAAGTAAGTCCAAAGCCTCTTAAGTAAGTCCAAAGCCTCTTAAGTAAGTCCAAAGCCTCTTAAGTAAGTCCAAAGCCTGCCTCAAAGTCCAAAGCCTCTTAAGTAAGTCCAAAGCCTGCCTCAAAGTCCAAAGCCTCTTAAGTAAGTCCAAAGCCTGCCTGAAAGTCCAAAGCCTCTTAAGAAAGTCCAAAGCCTCTTAAGTAAGTCCAAAGCCTCTTAAGTAAGTCCAAAGCCTGCCTCAAAGTCCAAAGCCTCTTAAGTAAGTCCAAAGCCTGCCTCAAAGTCCAAAGCCTCTTAAGTAAGTCCAAAGCCTCTTAAGTAAGTCCAAAGCCTGCCTCAAAGTCCAAAGCCTCTTAAGTAAGTCCAAAGCCTCTTAAGTAAGTCCAAAGCCTCTTAAGTAAGTCCAAAGCCTCTTAAGTAAGTCCAAAGCCTGCCTCAAAGTCCAAAGCCTCTTAAGTAAGTCCAAAGCCTCTTAAGTAAGTCCAAAGCCTCTTAAGTAAGTCCAAAGCCTGCCTCAAAGTCCAAAGCCTCTTAAGTAAGTCCAAAGCCTCTTAAGTAAGTCCAAAGCCTGCCTCAAAGTCCAAAGCCTCTTAAGTAAGTCCAAAGCCTCTTAAGTAAGTCCAAAGCCTCTTAAGTAAGTCCAAAGCCTCTTAAGTAAGTCCAAAGCCTGCCTCAAAGTCCAAAGCCTCTTAAGTAAGTCCAAAGCCTCTTAAGTAAGTCCAAAGCCTCTTAAGTAAGTCCAAAGCCTGCCTCAAAGTCCAAAGCCTCTTAAGTAAGTCCAAAGCCTCTTAAGTAAGTCCAAAGCAAGCCTCAAAGTCCAAAGACTCTTAAGTAAGTCCAAAGCCTGCCTCAAAGTCCAAAGCCTCTTAAGTAAGTCCAAAGCCTCTTAAGTAAGTCCAAAGCCTCTTAAGTAAGTCCAAAGCCTCTTAAGTAAGTAAGTCCAAAGCCTCTTAAGTAAGTAAGTCCAAAGCGTCTTAAGTAAGTAAGTCCAAAGCCTCTTAAGTAAGTAAGTCCAAAGCCTCTTAAGTAAGTAAGTCCAAAGCCTCTTAATTAAGTAAGTCCAAAGCCTCTTAAGTAAGTCCAAAGCCTCTTAAGTAAGTCCAAAGCCTCTTAAGTAAGTCCAAAGCCTCTTGAGTAAGCCCAAAGCCTCTTGAGTAAGCCCAAAGCCTCTTAAGTAAGTCCAAAGCCTCTTAAGTAAGTCCAAAGCCTGCCTCAAAGTCCAAAGCCTCTTAAGTAAGTCCAAAGCCTCTTAAGTAAGTCCAAAGCCTCTTAAGTAAGTCCAAAGCCTCTTAAGTAAGTCCAAAGCCTGCCTCAAAGTCCAAAGCCTCTTAAGTAAGTCCAAAGCCTCTTAAGTAAGTCCAAAGCCTGCCTCAAAGTCCAAAGCCTCTTAAGTAAGTCCAAAGCCTCTTAAGTAAGTCCAAAGCCTCTTAAGTAAGTCCAAAGCCTCTTAAGTAAGTCCAAAGCCTGCCTCAAAGTCCAAAGCCTCTTAAGTAAGTCCAAAGCCTCTTAAGTAAGTCCAAAGCCTCTTAAGTAAGTCCAAAGCCTGCCTCAAAGTCCAAAGCCTCTTAAGTAAGTCCAAAGCCTCTTAAGTAAGTTCAAAGCCTCTTAAGTAAGTCCAAAGCCTCTTAAGTAAGTAAGTCCAAAGCCTCTTAAGTAAGTAAGTCCAAAGCGTCTTAAGTAAGTAAGTCCAAAGCCTCTTAAGTAAGTAAGTCCAAAGCCTCTTAAGTAAGTAAGTCCAAAGCCTCTTAATTAAGTAAATCCAAAGCCTCTTAAGTAAGTCCAAAGCCTCTTAAGTAAGTCCAAAGCCTCTTAAGTAAGTCCAAAGCCTCATAAGTAAGTCCAAAGCCTCTTAAGTAAGTCCAAAGCCTGCCTCAAAGTCCAAAGCCTCTTAAGTAAGTCCAAAGCCTCTTAAGTAAGTCCAAAGCCTCTTAAGTAAGTCCAAAGCCTCTTAAGTAAGTCCAAAGCCTCTTAAGTAAGTCCAAAGCCTGCCTCAAAGTCCAAAGCCTGCCTCAAAGTCCAAAGCCTGCCTCAAAGTCCAAAGCCTGCCTCAAAGTCCAAAGCCTGCCTCAAAGTCCAAAGCCTGCCTCAAAGTCCAAAGCCTGCCTCAAAGTCCAAAGCCTGCCTCAAAGTCCAAAGCCTGCCTCAAAGTCCAAAGCCTGCCTCAAAGTCCAAAGCCTGCCTCAAAGTCCAAAGCCTCTTAAGTAAGTCCAAAGCCTCTTAAGTAAGTCCAAAGCCTCTTAAGTAAGTCCAAAGCCTCTTAAGTAAGTCCAAAGCCTCTTAAGTAAGTCCAAAGCCTGCCTCAAAGTCCAAAGCCTCTTAAGTAAGTCCAAAGCCTCTTAAGTAAGTCCAAAGCCTCTTAAGTAAGTCCAAAGCCTCTTAAGTAAGTCCAAAGCCTGCCTCAAAGTCCAAAGCCTGCCTCAAAGTCCAAAGCCTCTTAAGTAAGTCCAAAGCCTGCCTCAAAGTCCAAAGCCTCTTAAGTAAGTCCAAAGCCTGCCTCAAAGTCCAAAGCCTCTTAAGTAAGTCCAAAGCCTGCCTCAAAGTCCAAAGCCTCTTAAGTAAGTCCAAAGCCTGCCTCAAAGTCCAAAGCCTGCCTCAAAGTCCAAAGCCTGCCTCAAAGTCCAAAGCCTCTTAAGTAAGTCCAAAGCCTGCCTCAAAGTCCAAAGCCTGCCTCAAAGTCCAAAGCCTGCCTCAAAGTCCAAAGCCTCTTAAGTAAGTCCAAAGCCTCTTAAGTAAGTCCAAAGCCTCTTAAGTAAGTCCAAAGCCTGCCTCAAAGTCCAAAGCCTGCCTCAAAGTCCAAAGCCTGCCTCAAAGTCCAAAGCCTCTTAAGTAAGTCCAAAGCCTGCCTCAAAGTCCAAAGCCTCTTAAGTAAGTCCAAAGCCTGCCTCAAAGTCCAAAGCCTCTTAAGTAAGTCCAAAGCCTGCCTCAAAGTCCAAAGCCTCTTAAGTAAGTCCAAAGCCTCTTAAGTAAGTCCAAAGCCTCTTAAGTAAGTCCAAAGCCTCTTAAGTAAGTAAGTCCAAAGCCTCTTAAGTAAGTCCAAAGCCTCTTAAGTAAGTCCAAAGCCTCTTAAGTAAGTCCAAAGCCTCTTAAGTAAGTCCAAAGCCTCTTAAGTAAGTCCAAAGCCTCTTAAGTAAGTCCAAAGCCTCTTAAGTAAGTCCAAAGCCTCTTAAGTAAGTCCAAAGCCTGCCTCAAAGTCCAAAGCCTGCCTCAAAGTCCAAAGCCTCTTAAGTAAGTCCAAAGCCTCTTAAGTAAGTCCAAAGCCTCTTAAGTAAGTCCAAAGCCTTCCTCAAAGTCCAAAGCCTGCCTCAAAGTCCAAAGCCTCTTAAGTAAGTCCAAAGCCTGCCTCAAAGTCCAAAGCCTCTTAAGTAAGTCCAAAGCCTGCCTCAAAGTCCAAAGCCTCTTAAGTAAGTCCAAAGCCTGCCTCAAAGTCCAAAGCCTCTTAAGTAAGTCCAAAGCCTGCCTCAAAGTCCAAAGCCTGCCTCAAAGTCCAAAGCCTGCCTCAAAGTCCAAAGCCTGCCTCAAAGTCCAAAGCCTGCCTCAAAGTCCAAAGCCTCTTAAGTAAGTCCAAAGCCTCTTAAGTAAGTCCAAAGCCTCTTAAGTAAGTCCAAAGCCTGCCTCAAAGTCCAAAGCCTGCCTCAAAGTCCAAAGCCTGCCTCAAAGTCCAAAGCCTGCCTCAAAGTCCAAAGCCTGCCTCAAAGTCCAAAGCCTGCCTCAAAGTCCAAAGCCTCTTAAGTAAGTCCAAAGCCTGCCTCAAAGTCCAAAGCCTCTTAAGTAAGTCCAAAGCCTGCCTCAAAGTCCAAAGCCTGCCTCAAAGTCCAAAGCCTCTTAAGTAAGTCCAAAGCCTCTTAAGTAAGTCCAAAGCCTCTTAAGTAAGTCCAAAGCCTCTTAAGTAAGTCCAAAGCCTCTTAAGTAAGTAAGTCCAAAGCCTCTTAAGTAAGTAAGTCCAAAGCCTCTTAAGTAAGTAAGTCCAAAGCCTCTTAAGTAAGTAAGTCCAAAGCCTCTTAAGTAAGTAAGTCCAAAGCCTCTTAAGTAAGTAAGTCCAAAGCCTCTTAAGTAAGTCCAAAGCCTCTTAAGTAAGTCCAAAGCCTCTTAAGTAAGTCCAAAGCCTCTTAAGTAAGTCCAAAGCCTGCCTCAAAGTCCAAAGCCTCTTAAGTAAGTCCAAAGCCTCTTAAGTAAGTCCAAAGCCTCTTAAGTAAGTCCAAAGCCTCTTAAGTAAGTCCTGAGCCTCTTAAGTAAGTCCAAAGCCTCTTAAGTAAGTCCAAAGCCTCTTAAGTAAGTCCAAAGCCTCTTAAGTAAGTCCAAAGCCTGCCTCAAAGTCCAAAGCCTCTTAAGTAAGTCCAAAGCCTCTTAAGTAAGTCCAAAGCCTGCCTCAAAGTCCAAAGCCTCTTAAGTAAGTCCAAAGCCTGCCTCAAAGTCCAAAGCCTGCCTCAAAGTCCAAAGCCTGCCTCAAAGTCCAAAGCCTCTTAAGTAAGTCCAAAGCCTGCCTCAAAGTCCAAAGCCTCTTAAGTAAGTCCAAATCCTCTTAAGTAAGTCCAAAGCCTCTTAAGTAAGTCCAAAGCCTCTTAAGTAAGTCCAAAGCCTGCCTCAAAGTCCAAAGCCTCTTAAGTAAGTCCAAAGCCTCTTAAGTAAGTCCTGAGCCTCTTAAGTAAGTCCAAAGCCTCTTAAGTAAGTCCAAAGCCTCTTAAGTAAGTCCAAAGCCTCTTAAGTAAGTCCAAAGCCTGCCTGAAAGTCCAAAGCCTCTTAAGTAAGTCCAAAGCCTGCCTCAAAGTCCAAAGCCTCTTAAGTAAGTCCAAAGCCTCTTAAGTAAGTCCAAAGCCTCTTAAGTAAGTCCAAAGCCTGCCTCAAAGTCCAAAGCCTCTTAAGTAAGTCCAAAGCCTCTTAAGTAAGTCCAAAGCCTCTTAAGTAAGTCCAAAGCCTGCCTCAAAGTCCAAAGCCTCTTAAGTAAGTCCAAAGCCTGCCTCAAAGTCCAAAGCCTCTTAAGTAAGTCCAAAGCCTGCCTCAAAGTCCAAAGCCTCTTAAGTAAGTCCAAAGCCTGCCTCAAAGTCCAAAGCCTCTTAAGTAAGTCCAAAGCCTGCCTCAAAGTCCAAAGCCTCTTAAGTAAGTCCAAAGCCTGCCTAAAAGTCCAAAGCCTCTTAAGTAAGTCCAAAGCCTGCCTCAAAGTCCAAAGCCTCTTAAGTAAGTCCAAAGCCTGCCTCAAAGTCCAAAGCCTCTTAAGTAAGTCCAAAGCCTCTTAAGTAAGTCCAAAGCCTCTTAAGTAAGTCCAAAGCCTGCCTCAAAGTCCAAAGCCTCTTAAGTAAGTCCAAAGCCTCTTAAGTAAGTCGAAAGCCTCTTAAGTAAGTCCAAAGCCTGCCTCAAAGTCCAAAGCCTCTTAAGTAAGTCCAAAGCCTGCCTCAAAGTCCAAAGCCTCTTAAGTAAGTCCAAAGCCTGCCTCAAAGTCCAAAGCCTCTTAAGTAAGTCCAAAGCCTCTTAAGTAAGTCCAAAGCCTGCCTCAAAGTCCAAAGCCTCTTAAGTAAGTCCAAAGCCTCTTAAGTAAGTCCAAAGCCTGCCTCAAAGTCCAAAGCCTCTTAAGTAAGTCCAAAGCCTGCCTCAAAGTCCAAAGCCTCTTAAGTAAGTCCAAAGCCTGCCTCAAAGTCCAAAGCCTCTTAAGTAAGTCCAAAGCCTGCCTCAAAGTCCAAAGCCTCTTAAGTAAGTCCAAAGCCTGCCTCAAAGTCCAAAGCCTCTTAAGTAAGTCCAAAGCCTGCCTCAAAGTCCAAAGCCTCTTAAGTAAGTCCAAAGCCTGCCTCAAAGTCCAAAGCCTCTTAAGTAAGTCCAAAGCCTGCCTGAAAGTCCAAAGCCTCTTAAGTAAGTCCAAAGCCTCTTAAGTAAGTCCAAAGCCTGCCTCAAAGTCCAAAGCCTCTTAAGTAAGTCCAAAGCCTCTTAAGTAAGTCCAAAGCCTCTTAAGTAAGTCCAAAGCCTCTTAAGTAAGTCCAAAGCCTCTTAAGTAAGTCCAAAGCCTGCCTCAAAGTCCAAAGCCTCTTAAGTAAGTCCAAAGCCTGCCTCAAAGTCCAAAGCCTCTTAAGTAAGTCCAAAGCCTGCCTGAAAGTCCAAAGCCTCTTAAGAAAGTCCAAAGCCTCTTAAGTAAGTCCAAAGCCTCTTAAGTAAGTCCAAAGCCTGCCTCAAAGTCCAAAGCCTCTTAAGTAAGTCCAAAGCCTGCCTCAAAGTCCAAAGCCTCTTAAGTAAGTCCAAAGCCTCTTAAGTAAGTCCAAAGCCTGCCTCAAAGTCCAAAGCCTCTTAAGTAAGTCCAAAGCCTCTTAAGTAAGTCCAAAGCCTCTTAAGTAAGTCCAAAGCCTCTTAAGTAAGTCCAAAGCCTGCCTCAAAGTCCAAAGCCTCTTAAGTAAGTCCAAAGCCTCTTAAGTAAGTCCAAAGCCTCTTAAGTAAGTCCAAAGCCTGCCTCAAAGTCCAAAGCCTCTTAAGTAAGTCCAAAGCCTCTTAAGTAAGTCCAAAGCAAGCCTCAAAGTCCAAAGACTCTTAAGTAAGTCCAAAGCCTGCCTCAAAGTCCAAAGCCTCTTAAGTAAGTCCAAAGCCTCTTAAGTAAGTCCAAAGCCTCTTAAGTAAGTCCAAAGCCTCTTAAGTAAGTAAGTCCAAAGCCTCTTAAGTAAGTAAGTCCAAAGCGTCTTAAGTAAGTAAGTCCAAAGCCTCTTAAGTAAGTAAGTCCAAAGCCTCTTAAGTAAGTAAGTCCAAAGCCTCTTAATTAAGTAAGTCCAAAGCCTCTTAAGTAAGTCCAAAGCCTCTTAAGTAAGTCCAAAGCCTCTTAAGTAAGTCCAAAGCCTCTTGAGTAAGCCCAAAGCCTCTTAAGTAAGTCCAAAGCCTCTTAAGTAAGTCCAAAGCCTCTTAAGTAAGTCCAAAGCCTGCCTCAAAGTCCAAAGCCTCTTAAGTAAGTCCAAAGCCTCTTAAGTAAGTCCAAAGCCTCTTAAGTAAGTCCAAAGCCTCTTAAGTAAGTCCAAAGCCTGCCTCAAAGTCCAAAGCCTGCCTCAAAGTCCAAAGCCTGCCTCAAAGTCCAAAGCCTGCCTCAAAGTCCAAAGCCTCTTAAGTAAGTCCAAAGCCTGCCTCAAAGTCCAAAGCCTGCCTCAAAGTCCAAAGCCTGCCTCAAAGTCCAAAGCCTGCCTCAAAGTCCAAAGCCTGCCTCAAAGTCCAAAGCCTCTTAAGTAAGTCCAAATCCTCTTAAGTAAGTCCAAAGCCTCTTAAGTAAGTCCAAAGCCTCTTAAGTAAGTCCAAAGCCTGCCTCAAAGTCGAAAGCCTGCCTCAAAGTCCAAAGCCTCTTAAGTAAGTCCAAAGCCTCTTAAGTAAGTCCAAAGCCTCTTAAGTAAGTCCAAAGCCTCTTAAGTAAGTCCAAAGCCTCTTAAGTAAGTCCAAAGCCTCTTAAGTAAGTTCAAAGCCTGCCTCAAAGTCGAAAGCCTGCCTCAAAGTCCAAAGCCTCTTAAGTAAGTCCAAAGCCTCTTAAGTAAGTCCAAAGCCTCTTAAGTAAGTCCAAAGCCTCTTAAGTAAGTCCAAAGCCTCTTAAGTAAGTCCAAAGCCTCTTAAGTAAGTTCAAAGCCTGCCTCAAAGTCGAAAGCCTGCCTCAAAGTCCAAAGCCTCTTAAGTAAGTCCAAAGCCTCTTAAGTAAGTCCAAAGCCTCTTAAGTAAGTCCAAAGCCTCTTAAGTAAGTCCAAAGCCTCTTAAGTAAGTCCAAAGCCTCTTAAGTAAGTCCAAAGCCTCTTAAGTAAGTTCAAAGCCTGCCTCAAAGTCGAAAGCCTGCCTCAAAGTCCAAAGCCTCTTAAGTAAGTCCAAAGCCTCTTAAGTAAGTCCAAAGCCTCTTAAGTAAGTCCAAAGCCTCTTAAGTAAGTCCAAAGCCTGCCTCAAAGTCCAAAGCCTGCCTCAAAGTCCAAAGCCTCTTAAGTAAGTCCAAAGCCTGCCTCAAAGTCCAAAGCCTCTTAAGTAAGTCCAAAGCCTGCCTCAAAGTCCAAAGCCTTTTAAGTAAGTCCAAAGCCTGCCTCAAAGTCCAAAGCCTCTTAAGTAAGTCCAAAGCCTGCCTCAAAGTCCAAAGCCTGCCTCAAAGTCCAAAGCCTGCCTCAAAGTCCAAAGCCTGCCTCAAAGTCCAAAGCCTCTTAAGTAAGTCCAAAGCCTCTTAAGTAAGTCCAAAGCCTGCCTCAAAGTCCAAAGCCTGCCTGAAAGTCCAAAGCCTGCCTCAAAGTCCAAAGCCTGCCTCAAAGTCCAAAGCCTGCCTCAAAGTCCAAAGCCTGCCTCAAAGTCCAAAGCCTCTTAAGTAAGTCCAAAGCCTGCCTCAAAGTCCAAAGCCTCTTAAGTAAGTCCAAAGCCTGCCTCAAAGTCCAAAGCCTCTTAAGTAAGTCCAAAGCCTGCCTCAAAGTCCAAAGCCTCTTAAGTAAGTCCAAAGCCTCTTAAGTAAGTCCAAAGCCTCTTAAGTAAGTCCAAAGCCTCTTAAGTAAGTAAGTCCAAAGCCTCTTAAGTAAGTAAGTCCAAAGCCTCTTAAGTAAGTAAGTCCAAAGCCTCTTAAGTAAGTAAGTCCAAAGCCTCTTAAGTAAGTAAGTCCAAAGCCTCTTAAGTAAGTAAGTCCAAAGCCTCTTAAGTAAGTAAGTCCAAAGCCTCTTAAGTAAGTAAGTCCAAAGCCTCTTAAGTAAGTCCAAAGCCTCTTAAGTAAGTCCAAAGCCTCTTAAGTAAGTCCAAAGCCTCTTAAGTAAGTCCTGAGCCTCTTAAGTAAGTCCAAAGCCTCTTAAGTAAGTCCAAAGCCTCTTAAGTAAGTCCTGAGCCTCTTAAGTAAGTCCAAAGCCTCTTAAGTAAGTCCAAAGCCTCTTAAGTAAGTCCAAAGCCTGCCTCAAAGTCCAAAGCCTCTTAAGTAAGTCCAAAGCCTCTTAAGTAAGTCCAAAGCCTGCCTCAAAGTCCAAAGCCTCTTAAGTAAGTCCAAAGCCTGCCTCAAAGTCCAAAGCCTGCCTCAAAGTCCAAAGCCTGCCTCAAAGTCCAAAGCCTCTTAAGTAAGTCCAAAGCCTGCCTCAAAGTCCAAAGCCTCTTAAGTAAGTCCAAAGCCTCTTAAGTAAGTCCAAAGCCTCTTAAGTAAGTCCAAAGCCTGCCTCAAAGTCCAAAGCCTCTTAAGTAAGTCCAAAGCCTCTTAAGTAAGTCCTGAGCCTCTTAAGTAAGTCCAAAGCCTCTTAAGTAAGTCCAAAGCCTCTTAAGTAAGTCCAAAGCCTGCCTCAAAGTCCAAAGCCTGCCTCAAAGTCCAAAGCCTGCCTCAAAGTCCAAAGCCTCTTAAGTAAGTCCAAAGCCTCTTAAGTAAGTCCAAAGCCTCTTAAGTAAGTCCAAAGCCTGCCTCAAAGTCCAAAGCCTGCCTCAAAGTCCAAAGCCTCTTAAGTAATTCCAAAGCCTGCCTCAAAGTCCAAAGCCTCTTAAGTAAGTCCAAAGCCTGCCTCAAAGTCCAAAGCCTCTTAAGTAAGTCCAAAGCCTGCCTCAAAGTCCAAAGCCTCTTAAGTAAGTCCAAAGCCTGCCTCAAAGTCCAAAGCCTGCCTCAAAGTCCAAAGCCTGCATCAAAGTCCAAAGCCTCTTAAGTAAGTCCAAAGCCTCTTAAGTAAGTCCAAAGCCTGCCTCAAAGTCCAAAGCCTGCCTCAAAGTCCAAAGCCTGCCTCAAAGTCCAAAGCCTGCCTCAAAGTCCAAAGCCTGCCTCAAAGTCCAAAGCCTCTTAAGTAAGTCCAAAGCCTGCCTCAAAGTCCAAAGCCTCTTAAGTAAGTCCAAAGCCTGCCTCAAAGTCCAAAGCCTCTTAAGTAAGTCCAAAGCCTGCCTCAAAGTCCAAAGCCTCTTAAGTAAGTCCAAAGCCTCTTAAGTAAGTCCAAAGCCTCTTAAGTAAGTAAGTCCAAAGCCTCTTAAGTAAGTAAGTCCAAAGCCTCTTAAGTAAGTAACTCCAAAGCCTCTTAAGTAAGTAAGTCCAAAGCCTCTTAAGTAAGTAAGTCCAAAGCCTCTTAAGTAAGTAAGTCCAAAGCCTCTTAAGTAAGTAAGTCCAAAGCCTCTTAAGTAAGTCCAAAGCCTCTTAAGTAAGTCCAAAGCCTCTTAAGTAAGTCCAAAGCCTCTTAAGTAAGTCCAAAGCCTGCCTCAAAGTCCAAAGCCTCTTAAGTAAGTCCAAAGCCTCTTAAGTAAGTCCAAAGCCTCTTAAGTAAGTCCAAAGCCTCTTAAGTAAGTCCAAAGCCTCTTAAGTAAGTCCAAAGCCTGCCTCAAAGTCCAAAGCCTCTTAAGTAAGTCCAAAGCCTCTTAAGTAAGTCCAAAGCCTGCCTCAAAGTCCAAAGCCTCTTAAGTAAGTCCAAAGCCTGCCTCAAAGTCCAAAGCCTGCCTCAAAGTCCAAAGCCTGCCTCAAAGTCCAAAGCCTCTTAAGTAAGTCCAAAGCCTGCCTCAAAGTCCAAAGCCTGCCTCAAAGTCCAAAGCCTCTTAAGTAAGTCCAAAGCCTCTTAAGTAAGTCCAAAGCCTCTTAAGTAAGTCCAAAGCCTGCCTCAAAGTCCAAAGCCTCTTAAGTAAGTCCAAAGCCTCTTAAGTAAGTCCAAAGCCTCTTAAGTAAGTCCAAAGCCTCTTAAGTAAGTAAGTCCAAAGCCTCTTAAGTAAGTCCAAAGCCTCTTAAGTAAGTAAGTCCAAAGCCTCTTAAGTAAGTCCAAAGCCTCTTAAGTAAGTCCAAAGCCTCTTAAGTAAGTCCAAAGCCTGCCTCAAAGTCCAAAGCCTCTTAAGTAAGTCCAAAGCCTCTTAAGTAAGTCCAAAGCCTCTTAAGTAAGTCCAAAGCCTGCCTCAAAGTCCAAAGCCTCTTAAGTAAGTCCAAAGCCTCTTAAGTAAGTCCAAAGCCTGCCTCAAAGTCCAAAGCCTCTTAAGTAAGTCCAAAGCCTGCCTCAAAGTCCAAAGCCTGCCTCAAAGTCCAAAGCCTGCCTCAAAGTCCAAAGCCTCTTAAGTAAGTCCAAAGCCTGCCTCAAAGTCCAAAGCCTCTTAAGTAAGTCCAAAGCCTGCCTCAAAGTCCAAAGCCTCTTAAGTAAGTCCAAAGCCTCTTAAGTAAGTCCAAAGCCTGCCTCAAAGTCCAAAGCCTGCCTCAAAGTCCAAAGCCTCTTAAGTAAGTCCAAAGCCTGCCTCAAAGTCCAAAGCCTCTTAAGTAAGTCCAAAGCCTGCCTCAAAGTCCAAAGCCTCTTAAGTAAGTCCAAAGCCTGCCTCAAAGTCCAAAGCCTCTTAAGTAAGTCCAAAGCCTGCCTCAAAGTCCAAAGCCTCTTAAGTAAGTCCAAAGCCTGCCTCAAAGTCCAAAGCCTCTTAAGTAAGTCCAAAGCCTCTTAAGTAAGTCCAAAGCCTCTTAAGTAAGTCCAAAGCCTCTTAAGTAAGTCCAAAGCCTCTTAATTAAGTCCAAAGCCTCTTAAGTAAGTCCAAAGCCTCTTAAGTAAGTCCAAAGCCTGCCTCAAAGTCCAAAGCCTCTTCAGTAAGTCCAAAGCCTCTTAAGTAAGTCCAAAGCCTCTTAAGTAAGTCCAAAGCCTCTTAAGTAAGTCCAAAGCATCTTAAGTAAGTCCAAAGCCTCTTAAGTAAGTCCAAAGCCTCTTAAGTAAGTCCAAAGCCTCTTAAGTAAGTCCAAAGCCTCTTAAGTAAGTCCAAAGCCTGCCTCAAAGTCCAAAGCCTCTTAAGTAAGTCCAAAGCCTCTTAAGTAAGTAAGTCCAAAGTCTCTTAAGTAAGTAAGTCCAAAGCCTCTTAAGTAAGTAAGTCCAAAGCCTCTTAAGTAAGTAAGTCCAAAGCCTCTTAAGTAAGTAAGTCCAAAGCCTCTTAAGTAAGTAAGTCCAAAGCCTCTTAAGTAAGTCCAAAGCCTGCCTCAAAGTCCAAAGCCTCTTAAGTAAGTCCAAAGCCTCTTAAGTAAGTCCAAAGCCTCTTAAGTAAGTCCAAAGCCTCTTAAGTAAGTCCAAAGCCTCTTAAGTAAGTCCAAAGCCTCTTAAGTAAGTCCAAAGCCTCTTAAGTAAGTAAGTCCAAAGCCTCTTAAGTAAGTAAGTCCAAAGCCTCTTAAGTAAGTAAGTCCAAAGCCTCTTAAGTAAGTAAGTCCAAAGCCTCTTAAGTAAGTAAGTCCAAAGCCTCTTAAGTAAGTAAGTCCAAAGCCTCTTAAGTAAGTAAGTCCAAAGCCTCTTAAGTAAGTCCAAAGCCTCTTAAGTAAGTCCAAAGCCTCTTAAGTAAGTCCAAAGCCTGCCTCCAAGTCCAAAGCCTCTTTCGTAAGTCCAAAGCCTCTTAAGTAAGTCCAAAGCCTGCCTCAAAGTCCAAAGCCTGCCTCAAAGTTCAAAGCCTCTTAAGTAAGTCCAAATCCTCTTAAGTAAGTCCAAATCCTCTTAAGTAAGTCCAAAGCCTCTTAAGTAAGTCCAAAGCCTGCCTCAAAGTCCAAAGCCTGCCTCAAAGTCCAAAGCCTATTAAGTAAGTCCAAAGCCTCTTAAGTAAGTCCAAAGCCTCTTAAGTAAGTCCAAAGCCTCTTAAGTAAGTCCAAAGCCTGCCTCAAAGTCCAAAGCCTCTTTCGTTAGTCCAAAGCCTCTTAAGTAAGTCCAAAGCCTGCCTCAAAGTCCAAAGCCTGCCTCAAAGTTCAAAGCCTCTTAAGTAAGTCCAAATCCTCTTAAGTAAGTCCAAAGCCTCTTAAGTAAGTCCAAAGCCTGCCTCAAAGTCCAAAGCCTATTAAGTAAGTCCAAAGCCTCTTAAGTAAGTCCAAAGCCTCTTAAGTAAGTCCAAAGCCTGCCTCAAAGTCCAAAGCCTCTTTCGCAAGTCCAAAGCCTCTTAAGTAAGTCCAAAGCCTCTTAAGTAAGTCCAAAGCCTCTTAAGTAAGTAAGTCCAAAGCCTCTTAAGTAAGTCCAAAGCCTCTTAAGTAAGTCCAAAGCCTGCCTCAAAGTCCAAAGCCTGCCTCAAAGTCCAAAGCCTCTTAAGTAAGTCCAAAGCCTGCCTCAAAGTCCAAAGCCTCTTAAGTAAGTCCAAAGCCTCTTAAGTAAGTCCAAAGCCTGCCTCAAAGTCCAAAGCCTGCCTCAAAGTCCAAAGCCTGCCTCAAAGTCCAAAGCCTGCCTCAAAGTCCAAAGCCTCTTAAGTAAGTCCAAAGCCTGCCTCAAAGTCCAAAGCCTCTTAAGAAAGTCCAAAGACAGCGTCAAAGTCCAAAGACTCTTAAGTAAGTCCAAAGCCTGCCTCAAAGTCCAAAGCCTCTTAAGTAAGTCCAAAGCCTCTTAAATAAGTCCAAAGCCTGCCTCAAAGTCCAAAGCCTCTTAAGTAAGTCCAAAGCCTCTTAAGTAAGTCCAAAGCCTCTTAAGTAAGTCCAAAGCCTGCCTCAAAGTCCAAAGCCTGCCACAAAGTCCAAAGCCTGCCTCAAAGTCCAAAGCCTGCCTCAAAGTCCAAAGCCTGCCTGAAAGTCCAAAGCCTCTTAAGTAAGTCCAAAGCCTGCCTCAAAGTCCAAAGCCTCTTAAGCAAGTCCAAAGCCTTCCTCAAAGTCCAAAGCCTCTTAAGCAGGTCCAAAGCCTCTTAATCAAGTCCAAAGCCTCTTAATCAAGTCAAAAGCCTCTTAATCAAGTCCAAAGCCTCTTAAGCAAGTCCAAAGCCTGCCTCAAAGTCCAAAGCCTCTTAAGCAAGTCCAAAGCCTGCCTCAAAGTCCAAAGCCTCTTAAGCAAGTCCAAAGCCTGCCTCAAAGTCCAAAGCCTCTTAAGCAAGTCCAAAGCCTGCCTCAAAGTCCAAAGCCTGCCTCAAAGTCCAAAGCCTGCCTCAAAGTCCAAAGCCTCTTAAGCAAGTCCAAAGCCTGCCTCAAAGTCCAAAGCCTCTTAAGCAAGTCCAAAGCCTGCCTCAAAGTCCAAAGCCTGCCTCAAAGTCCAAAGCCTCCTAAGTGCAAAGCCTATTTAGTCCAAAGCCTCCTAAGTCCAAAGCCTATTTAGTCCAAAGCCTCCTAAGTCCAAAACCTCCTAAGTCCAAAACCTCCTATGGAAGTCCAAAGCCTCCTAAGTAAGTCCAAAGCCTCCTAAGTAAGTCCAAAGCCTCTTAAGTACGTCCCAAGCCTCTTAAGTAACTCCCAAGCCTCTAAGTCCAAAGCCTCTTAAGTAAGTCCAAAGCCTCTTAAGTAAGTCCAAAGCCTCCTAAGTCCAAAGCCTCCTAAGTCCAAAGCCTCCTAAGTCCAAAGCCTCCTAAGTCCAAAGCCTATTTAGTCCAAAGCCTATTTAGTCCAAAGCCTCTAAGTCCAAAGCCTCTTAAGTAAGTCCAAAGCCTCTTTAGTCCAAAGCCTATTTAGTCCAAAGCCTATTTAGTCCAAAGCCTCCAAAGTCCAAAGCCTCCTAAGTCCAAAGCCTCCTAAGTCCAAAGTCTCCTAAGTCCAAAACCTCCTATGTAAGTCCAAAGCCTCCTAAGTAAGTCCAAAGCCTCCTAAGTAAGTCCAAAGCCTCTTAAGTAAGTCCCAAGACTCTTAAGTAAGTCCAAAGCCTCTAAGTCCAAAGCCTCTTAAGTAAGTCCAAAGCCTCTTAAGTAAGTCCAAAGCCTCCTAAGTCCAAAGCCTCCTAAGTCCAAAGCCTCCTAAGTCCAAAGCCTCTTAAGTCCAAAGCCTCTTAAGTCCAAAGCCTCTTAAGTCCAAAGCCTATTTAGTCCAAAGCCTATTTAGTCCAAAGCTTCCTAAGTCCAAAGCCTATTTAGTCCAAAGCCTCCTAAGTCCGTCCAAAGCCTCCTAAGTCCGTCCAAAGCCTCTTAAGTCCGTCCAAAGCCTCTTAAGTCCGTCCAAAGCCTCCTAAGTCCAAAGCCTCCTAAGTCCAAAGCCTCCTAAGTCCAAAACCTCCTATGTAAGTCCAAAGCCTCCTAAGTAAGTCCAAAGCCTCCTAAGTAAGTCCAAAGCCTCCTAAGTAACTCCAAAGCCTCTTAAGTAAGTCCCAAGCCTCTTAAGTAAGTCCAAAGCCTCTAAGTCCAAAGCCTCTTAAGTAAGTCCAAAGCCTCCTAAGTCCAAAGCCTCCTAAGTCCAAAGCCTCCTAAGTCCTAAGCCTATTTAGTCCAAAGCCTATTTAGTCCAAAGCCTACTTAGTCCAAAGCCTATTTAGTCCAAAGCCTATTTAGTCCAAAGCCTCTTAAGGAAGTCCAAAGCCTCTTAAGTAAGTCCAAAGCCTCCTAAGTCCAAAGCCTCCTAAGTCCAAAGTCTCCTAAGTCCAAAGCCTATTTAGTCCAAAGCCTATTTAGTCCAAAGCCTATTTAGTCCAAAGCCTCTTAAGTCCAAAGCCTATTTAGTCCAAAGCCTCTTAAGTCCAAAGCCTCTTAAGTCCAAAGACTATTTAGTCCAAAGCCTCCTAAGTCCAAAGCCTCCTAAGTCCAAAGCCTCCTAAGTCCAAATGCTCCTAAGTCCAAAGCCTATTTAGTCCAAAGCCTCTTAAGTAAGTCCAAAGCCTCTTAAGTAAGTCCAAAGCCTCTTAAGTAAGTCCAAAGCCTCTTAAGTAAGTCCAAAGACTCCTATGTTAGTCCAAAGCCTCTTAAGTCCAAAGCCTCTTAAGTCCAAAGCCTCTTAAGTCCAAAGCCTCTTAAGTCCAAAGCCTATTTAGTCCAAAGCCTCCTAAGTCCAAAGCCTCCAAAGTCCAAAGCCTCCTCAGTCCAAAGCCTATTTAGTCCAAAGCCTATTTAGTCCAAAGCCTCCTAAGTCCAAAGCCTCCTAAGTGCAAAGCCTCCTAAGTAAGTGCAAAGCCTCTTAAGTCCAAAGCCTCTTAAGTCCAAAGCCTCTTAAGTCCAAAGCCTCTTAAGTCCAAAGCCTCTTAAGTCCAAAGCCTATTTAGTCCAAAGCCTATTTAGTCCAAAGCCTATTTAGTCCAAAGCCTATTTAGTCCTAAGCCTCCTAAGTCAAAAGCCTCCTAAGTCCAAAGCCTCTTAAGTCAGTCCAAAGCCTCCTAAGTCCAAAGCCTCCTAAGTCCAAAGCCTCCTAAGTCCTAAGCCTATTTAGTCCAAAGCCTACTTAGTCCAAAGCCTATTTAGTCCAAAGCCTATTTAGTCCAAAGCCTATTTAGTCCAAAGCCTCTTAAGGAAGTCCAAAGCCTCTTAAGGAAGTCCAAAGCCTCCTAAGTCCAAAGCCTCCTAAGTCCAAAGCCTCCTAAGTCCAAAGCCTATTTAGTCCAAAGCCTCTAAGTCCAAAGCCTCTTCAGTAAGTCCAAAGCCTCTTAAGTTAGTCCAAAGCCGCTTTAGTCCAAAGCCTCTTTAGTCCAAAGCCTATTTAGTCCAAAGCCTATTTAGTCCAAAGCCTCTAAGTCCAAAGCCTCTTAAGGAAGTCCAAAGCCTCTTAAGTAAGTCCAAAGCCTCCTAAGTCCAAAGCCTCCTAAGTCCAAAGCCTCCTAAGTCCAAAGCCTATTTAGTCCAAAGCCTATTTAGTCCAAAGCCTATTTAGTCCAAAGCCTATTTAGTCCAAAGCCTCTAAGTCCAAAGCCTCTTAAGTAAGTCCAAAGCCTCTTAAGTAAGTCCAAAGCCTCTTTAGTCCAAAGCCTCTTTAGTCCAAAGCCTATTTAGTCCAAAGCCTCCTAAGTCCAAAGCCTCCTAAGTCCAAAGCCTCCTAAGTCCAAAGTCTCCTAAGTCCAAAGCCTATTTAGTCCAAATCCTCCTAAGTCCAAAGCCTCCTAAGTCCAAAGCCTCCTAAGTCCAAAGCCTAAGTCCAAAGCCTATTAAGTCCAAAGCCTATTTAGTCCAAAGCCTATTTAGTCCAAAGCCTCTTAAGTAAGTCCAAAGCCTCTAAAGTCCAAAGCCTATTTAGTCCGAAGCCTATTTAGTCCAAAGCCTCTTAAGTAAGTCCAAACCTCTTAATTAAGTCCAAAGCCTTTTAAGTCCAAAGCCTCTTAAGTCCAAAGCCTCTTAAGTCCAAAGCCTATTTAGTCCAAAGCCTCCTAAGTCCAAAGCCTCCTAAGTCCAAAGCCTCCTAAGTCCGTCCAAAGCCTCTTAAGTCCGTCCAAAGCCTCTTAAGTCCGTCCAAAGCCTCCTAAGTCCAAAGCCTATTTAGTCCAAAGCCTCCTAAGTCCAAAGCCTCCTAAGTCCAAAACCTCCTATGTAAGTCCAAAGCCTCCTAAGTAAGTCCAAAGCCTCCTAAGTCCAAAGCCTCCTAACTCCAAAGCCTCTTAAGTAAGTCCCAAGCCTCTTAAGTACGTCCCAAGCCTCTTAAGTACGTCCCAAGCCTCTTAAGTAAGTCCCAAGCCTCTTAAGTAAGTCCCAAGCCTCCTAAGTCCAAAGCCTCCTAAGTCCAAAGCCTCCTAAGTCCAAAGCCTCTTATGTCCAAAGCCTATTTAGTCCAAAGCCTATTTAGTCCAAAGCCTATTTAGTCCAAAGCTTCCTAAGTCCAAAGCCTATTTAGTCCAAAGCCTCCTAAGTCCAAAGCCTCCTAAGTCCAAAGCCTATTTAGTCCAAAGCCTATTTAGTCCAAAGCCTCTTAAGTCCAAAGCCTCTTAAGTCCAAAGCCTATTTAGTCCAAAGCCTCCTAAGTCCAAAGCCTCCTAAGTCCAAAGCCTCCTAAGTCCAAAGCCTCCTAAGTCCAAATGCTCCTAAGTCCAAAGCCTATTTAGTCCAAAGCCTATTTAGTCCAAAGCCTCTTAAGTAAGTCCAAAGCCTCTTAAGTAAGTCCAAAGCCTCTTAAGTAAGTCCAAAGCCTCCTAAGTCCAAAGCCTCCTAAGTCCAAAGCCTCCTAAGTGCAAAGCCTCCTAAGTGCAAAGCCTCCTAAGTGCAAAGCCTCCTAAGTAAGTGCAAAGCCTCTTAAGTCCAAAGCCTATTTAGTCCAAAGCCTCTTAAGTCCAAAGCCTCTTAAGTCCAAAGCCTCTTAAGTCCAAAGCCTATTTAGTCCAAAGCCTATTTAGTCCAAAGCCTCCTAAGTCAAAAGCCTCCTAAGTCCAAAGCCTCCTAAGTCAAAAGCCTCCTAAGTCCAAAGCCTATTTAGTCCAAAGCCTATTTAGTCCAAAGCCTCCTAAGTCCAAAGCCTCCTAAGTGCAAAGCCTCCTAAGTGCAAAGCCTCCTAAGTGCAAAGCCTCCTAAGTAAGTCCAAAGCCTATTTAGTCCAAAGCCTCTTAAGTCCAAAGCCTCTTAAGGAAGTCCAAAGCCTCTTAAGTAAGTCCAAAGCCTCTTAAGTAAGTCCAAAGCCTCTTAAGTAAGTCCAAAGCCTCCTAAGTCCAAAGCCTCCTAAGTCCAAAGCCTCCTAAGTCCAAAGCCTATTTAGTCCAAAGCCTCTAAGTCCAAAGCCTCTAAGTCCAAAGCCTCTTAAGTAAGTCCAAAGCCTCTTAAGTTAGTCCAAAGCCTCTTTAGTCCAAAGCCTCTTTAGTCCAAAGCCTATTTAGTCCAAAGCCTCTAAGTCCAAAGCCTCTAAGTCCAAAGCCTCTAAGTCCAAAGCCTCTTAAGGAAGTCCAAAACCTCTTAAGTAAGTCCAAAGCCTCCTAAGTCCAAAGCCTCCTAAGTCCAAAGCCTCCTAAGTCCAAAGCCTCTTTAGTCCAAAGACTATTTAGTCCAAAGCCTATTTAGTCCAAAGCCTCCTAAGTCCAAAGCCTCCTAAGTCCAAAGTCTCCTAAGTCCAAAGTCTCCTAAGTCCAAATCCTCCTAAGTCCAAAGCCTATTTAGTCCAAAGCCTATTTAGTCCAAAGCCTCCTAAGTAAGTCCAAATCCTCCTAAGAAAGTCCAAAGCCTCCTAAGTCCAAAGCCTCCTAAGTCCAAAGCCTATTAAGCCCAAAGCCTATTTAGTCCAAAGCCTATTTAGTCCAAAGCCTCTTAAGTAAGTCCAAACCTCTTAATTAAGTCCAAAGCCTCTTAAGTCCAAAGCCTCTTAAATCCAAAGCCTATTTAGTCCAAAGCCTCCTAAGTCCAAAGCCTCCTAAGTCCGTCCAAAGCCTCTTAAGTCCGTCCAAAGCCTCTTAAGTCCGTCGAAAGCCTCCTAAGTCCAAAGCCTATTTAGTCCAAAGCCTCCTAAGTCCAAAGCCTCCTAAGTCCAAAACCTCCTATGTAAGTCCAAAGCCTCCTAAGTAAGTCCAAAGCCTCCTAAGTAAGTCCAAAGCCTCCTAAGTCCAAAGCCTCCTAAGTAAGTCCAAAGCCTCTTAAGTAAGTCCAAAGCCTCTTAAGTACGTCCCAAGCCTCTTAAGTACGTCCCAAGCCTCTTAAGTAAGTCCCAAGCCTCTTAAGTAAGTCCAAAGCCTCCTAAGTCCAAAGCCTCCTAAGTCCAAAGCCTCCTAAGTCCAAAGCCTCCTAAGTCCAAAGACTCTTATGTCCAAAGCCTATTTAGTCCAAAGCCTATTTAGTCCAAAGCCTATTTAGTCCAAAGCTTCCTAAGTCCAAAGCCTGTTTAGTCCAAAGCCTCCTAAGTCCAAAGCCCCCTAAGTCCAAAGCCTCCTAAGTCCAAAGCCTATTTAGTCCAAAGCCTATTTAGTCCAAAGCCTATTTAGTCCAAAGCCTCTTAAGTCCAAAGCCTCTTAAGTCCAAAGCCTATTTAGTCCAAAGCCTATTTAGTCCAAAGCCTATTTAGTCCAAAGCCTCCTAAGTGCAAAGCCTCCTAAGTAAGTCCAAAGCCTATTTAGTCCAAAGCCTCCTAAGTCCAAAGCCTCCTAAGTCCAAAGCCTCCTAAGTCCAAAACCTCCTATGTAAGTCCAAAGCCTCCTAAGTAAGTCCAAAGCCTCCTAAGTAAGTCCAAAGCCTCCTAAGTCCAAAGCCTCCTAAGTAAGTCCAAAGCCTCTTAAGTAAGTCCAAAGCCTCTTAAGTACGTCCCAAGCCTCTTAAGTACGTCCCAAGCCTCTTAAGTAAGTCCCAAGCCTCTTAAGTAAGTCCAAAGCCTCCTAAGTCCAAAGCCTCCTAAGTCCAAAGCCTCCTAAGTCCAAAGCCTCCTAAGTCCAAAGACTCTTATGTCCAAAGCCTATTTAGTCCAAAGCCTATTTAGTCCAAAGCCTATTTAGTCCAAAGCTTCCTAAGTCCAAAGCCTGTTTAGTCCAAAGCCTCCTAAGTCCAAAGCCCCCTAAGTCCAAAGCCTCCTAAGTCCAAAGCCTATTTAGTCCAAAGCCTATTTAGTCCAAAGCCTATTTAGTCCAAAGCCTCCTAAGTCCAAAGCCTCCTAAGTCCAAAGCCTCCTAAGTCCAAAGCCTCCTAAGTCCAAATGCTCCTAAGTCCAAAGCCTATTTAGTCCAAAGCCTCTTAAGTAAGTCCAAAGCCTCTTAAGTCCAAAGCCTCCTAAGTCCAAAGCCTCCTAAGTCCAAAGCCTCCTAAGTCCAAAGCCTCCTAAGTCCAAAGCCTCCTAAGTGCAAAGCCTCCTAAGTAAGTGCAAAGCCTCTTAAGTCCAAAGCCTATTTAGTCCAAAGCCTCTTAAGTCCAAAGCCTATTTAGTCCAAAGCCTATTTAGTCCAAAGCCTATTTAGTCCAAAGCCTATTTAGTCCAAAGCCTCCTAAGTCAAAAGCCTCCTAAGTCAAAAGCCTCCTAAGTCCAAAGCCTATTTAGTCCAAAGCCTATTTAGTCCAAAGCCTATTTAGTCCAAAGCCTCCTAAGTCCAAAGCCTCCTAAGTGCAAAGCCTCCTAAGTGCAAAGCCTCCTAAGTGCAAAGCCTCCTAAGTAAGTCCAAAGCCTATTTAGTCCAAAGCCTCTTAAGTCCAAAGCCTCTTAAGTCCAAAGCCTCTTAAGTCCAAAGCCTATTTAGTCCAAAGCCTATTTAGTCCAAAGGCTCTTAAGTCCAAAGACTCTTAAGTCCAAAGCCTCTTAAGTCCAAAGCCTCTTAAGTCCAAAGCCTATTTAGTCCAAAGCCTCTTAAGTCAGTCCAAAGCCTCCTAAGTCCAAAGCCTCCTAAGTCCAAAGCCTCCTAAGTCCTAAGCCTATTTAGTCCAAAGCCTATTTAGTCCAAAGCCTATTTAGTCCAAAGCCTCCTAAGTCCAAAGCCTATTTAGTCCAAAGCCTATTTAGTCCAAAGCCTCTTAAGTCCAAAGCCTACTTAGTCCAAAGCCTCTTAAGTCCAAAGCCTCTTAAGTACAAAGCCTCCTAAGTCCAAAGCCTCCTAAGTCCAAATGCTCCTAAGTCCAAAGCCTATTTAGTCCAAAGCCTCCTAAGTCCAAAGCCTCCTAAGTCCAAAGCCTCCTAAGTCCAAAGCCTATTTAGTCCAAAGCCTATTTAGTCCAAAGCCTCTTAAGTCCAAAGCCTATTTAGTCCAAAGCCTATTTAGTCCAAAGCCTATTTAGTCCAAAGCCTCCTAAGTCCAAAGCCTCCTAAGTCCAAAGCCTCCTAAGTCCAAAGCCTATTTAGTCCAAAGCCTCTTAAGTAAGTCCAAAGCCTCTTAAGTAAGTCCAAAGCCTCCTAAGTCCAAAGCCTCCTAAGTCCAAAGCCTCCTAAGTCCAAAGCCTATTTAGTCCAAAGCCTATTTAGTCCAAAGCCTCCTAAGTCCAAAGCCTCCTAAGTCCAAAGCCTCCTAAGTCCAAAGCCTCTTAAGTCAGTCCAAAGCCTCTTAAGTCAGTCCAAAGCCTCCTAAGTCCAAAGCCTCCTAAGTCCAAAGCCTCCTAAGTGCAAAGCCTCCTAAGTGCAAAGCCTCCTAAGTGCAAAGCCTCCTAAGTGAAAAGCCTCCTAAGTAAGTCCAAAGCCTATTTAGTCCAAAGCCTCTTAAGTCCAAAGCCTCTTAAGTCCAAAGCCTCTTAAGTCCAAAGCCTATTTAGTCCAAAGCCTCCTAAGTCAAAAGCCTCCTAAGTCCAAAGCCTATTTAGTCCAAAGCCTCCTAAGTGCAAAGCCTCCTAAGTGCAAAGCCTCCTAAGTCCAAAGCCTCTTAAGTCCAAAGCCTCTTAAGTCCAAAGCCTCTTAAGTCCAAAGCCTATTTAGTCCAAAGCCTATTTAGTCCAAAGCCTCCTAAGTCCAAAGCCTCTTAAGTCAGTCCAAAGCCTCTTAAGTCAGTCCAAAGCCACCTAAGTCCAAAGCCTCCTAAGTCCAAAGCCTCCTAAGTCCAAAGCCTCCTAAGTCCTAAGCCTATTTAGTCCAAAGCCTATTTAGTCCAAAGCCTATTTAGTCCAAAGCCTATTTAGTCCAAAGCGTCCTAAGTCCAAAGCCTCCTAAGTCCAAAGCCTCCTAAGTCCGTCCAAAGCCTCCTAAGTCCATCCAAAGCCTCTTAAGTCAGTCCAAAGCCTCCTAAGTCCAAAGCCTCCTATGTAAGTCCAAAGCCTCCTAAGTAAGTCCAAAGCCTCCTAAGTAAGTCCAAAGCCTCCTAAGTCCAAAGCCTCCTAAGTCCAAAACCTTCTATGTAAGTCCAAAGCCTCCTAAGTAAGTCCAAAGCCTCCTAAGTAAGTCCAAAGCCTCCTAAGTCCAAAGCCTCCTAAGTCCCAAGCCTCCTAAGTCCAAAGCCTCTTAAGTAAGTCCCAAGCCTCTTAAGTACGTCCCAAGCCTATTAAGTACGTCCCAAGCCTCTTAAGTAAGTCCCAAGCCTCTAAGTCCAAAGCATCTTAAGTAAGTCCAAAGCCTCTTAAGTAAGTCCAAAGCCTCCTAAGTCCAAAGCCTCCTAAGTCCAAAGCCTCCTAAGTCCAAAGCCTCTTATGTCCAAAGCCTATTTAGTCCAAAGCCTATTTAGTCCAAAGCTTCCTAAGTCCAAAGCCTATTTAGTCCAAAGCCTCCTAAGTCCAAAGCCTATTTAGTCCAAAGCCTATTTAGTCCAAAGCCTATTTAGTCCAAAGCCTCTTAAGTCCAAAGCCTCTTTAGTCCAAAGCCTATTTAGTCCAAAGCCTATTTAGTCCAAAGCCTATTTAGTCCAAAGCCTCCTAAGTCCAAAGCCTCCTAAGTCCAAAGCCTCCTAAGTCCAAAGCCTCCTAAGTCCAAAGCCTATTTAGTCCAAAGCCTCTTAAGTAAGTCCAAAGCCTCTTAAGTAAGTCCAAAGCCTCCTAAGTCCAAAGCCTCCTAAGTCCAAAGCCTCCTAAGTGCAAAGCCTCCTAAGTGCAAAGCCTCCTAAGTAAGTGCAAAGCCTCTTAAGTCCAAAGCCTCTTAAGTCCAAAGCCTATTTAGTCCAAAGCCTCTTAAGTCCAAAGCCTCTTAAGTCCAAAGCCTATTTAGTCCAAAGCCTCTAAGTCCAAAGCCTCTAAGTCCAAAGCCTCTAAGTCAAAAGCCTCTAAGTCCAAAGCCTCTTTAGTCCAAAGCCTCTTTAGTCCAAAGCCTCTTTAGTCCAAAGCCTATTTAGTCCAAAGCCTCCTAAGTCCAAAGCCTCCTAAGTCCAAAGTCTCCTAAGTCCAAAGTCTCCTAAGTCCAAAGTCTCCTAAGTCCAAAGCCTCCTAATTCCAAATCCTCCTAAGTCCAAAGCCTATTTAGTCCAAAGCCTATTTAGTCCAAAGCCTCCTAAGTAAGTCCAAATCCTCCTAAGACAGTCCAAAGCCTCCTAAGTCCAAAGCCTCCTAAGTCCAAAGCCTATTAAGTCCAAAGCCTATTAAGTCCAAAGCCTATTAAGTCCAAAGCCTATTTAGTCCAAAGCCTCTTAATTGAGTTCAAAGCCTCTAAAGTCCAAAGCCTATTTAGTCCGAAGCCTATTTAGTCCAAAGCCTCTTAAGTAAGTCCAAACCTCTTAAGTAAGTCCAAACCTCTTAAGTAAGTCCAAAGCCTCTTAAGTCCAAATCCTCCTAAGTCCAAATCCTCCTAAGTCCAAAGCCTATTTAGTCCAAAGCCTATTTAGTCCAAAGCCTCCTAAGTAAGTCCAAATCCTCCTAAGTAAGTCCAAATCCTCCTAAGAAAGTCCAAATCCTCCTAAGTAAGTCCAAAGCCTCCTAAGTCCAAAGCCTCCTAAGTCCAAAGCCTATTAAGTCCAAAGCCTATTAAGTCCAAAGCCTATTTAGTCCAAAGCCTCTTAATTAAGTCCAAAGCCTCTAAAGTCCAAAGCCTATTTAGTCCGAAGCCTATTTAGTCCAAAGCCTCTTAAGTAAGTCCAAACCTCTTAAGTAAGTCCAAAGCCTCTTAAGTCCAAAGCCTCTTAAGTCCAAAGCCTCTTAAGTCCAAAGCCTATTTAGTCCAAAGCCTATTTAGTCCAAAACCTCCTAAGTCCAAAGCCTCCTAAGTCCAAAGCCTCCTAAGTCCGTCCAAAGCCTCTTAAGTCCGTCCAAAGCCTCTTAAGTCCGTCCAAAGCCTCCTAAGTCCAAAGCCTCCTAAGTAAGTCCAAAGCCTCCTAAGTAAGTCCAAAGCCTCCTAAGTCCAAAGCCTCCTAAGTCCAAAACCTCCTATGTAAGTCCAAAGCCTCCTAAGTAAGTCCAAAGCCTCCTAAGTAAGTCCAAAGCCTCCTAAGTCCCAAGCCTCTTAAGTAAGTCCCAAGCCTCTTAAGTACGTCCCAAGCCTCTTAAGTAAGTCCCAAGCCTCTAAGTCCAAAGCCTCTTAAGTAAGTCCAAAGCCTCTTAAGTAAGTCCAAAGCCTCCTAAGTCCAAAGCCTCCTAAGTCCAAAGCCACCTAAGTCCAAAGCCTATTTAGTCCAAAGCCTATTTAGTCCAAAGCCTATTTAGTCCAAAGCCTATTTAGTCCAAAGCCTCCTAAGTCCAAAGCCTCCAAAGTCCAAAGCCCCCTAAGTCCAAAGCCCCCTAAGTCCAAAGCCCCCTAAGTCCAAAGCCCTCTAAGTCCAAAGCCCTCTAAGTCCAAAGCCCTCTAAGTCCAAAGCCCTCTAAGTCCAAAGCCCTCTAAGTCCAAAGCCCCTGAAGTCCAAAGCCTCCTAAGTCCAAAGCCTCCTAAGTCCAAAGCCTATTTAGTCCAAAGCCTCCTAAGTCCAAAGCTTCCTAAGTCCAAAGCCTCTTAAGTAAGTCCCAAGCCTCTTAAGTAAGTCCCAAGCCTCCTAAGTAAGTCCCAAGCCTCCTAAGTAAGTCCCAATCCTCCTAAGTAATTCCAAAGCCTCCTAAGTAAGTCCAAAGCCTCCTAAGTAAGTCCAAAGCCTCCTATGTAAGTCCAAAGCCTCCTAAGTCCAAAGCCTCTTTAGTCCAAAGCCTCCTAAGTCCAAAGCCTCCTAAGTCCAAAGCCTCTTTAGTCCAAAGCCTCCTAAGTCCAAAGCCTCTTATGTCCAAAGCCTCTTAAGTCCAAACCCTATTTAGTCCAAAGCCTCCTAAGTCCAAAGCCTCCTAAGTCCAAAGCCTATTTAGTCCAAAGCCTCTTAAGTAAGTCCAAAGCCTCTTAAGTAAGTCCAAAGCCTCCTAAGTCCAAAGCCTCCTAAGTCCAAAGCCTCCTAAGTCCAAAGCCTCCTAAGTAAGTCCAAAGCCTCCTAAGTAAGTCCAAATCCTCCTAATCCCAAAGCCTCCTAAGTCCAAAGCCTCCTAAGTCCAAAGCCTCCTAAGTCCAAAGCCTCTTAAGTTAGTCCAAAGCCTCTTAAGTTAGTGCAAAGCCTCTTAAGTTAGTCCAAAGCCTCTTAAGTCAGTCCAAAGCCTCCTAAGTCCAAAGCCTCCTAAGTCCAAAGCCTCCTAAGTCCAAAGCCTCCTAAGTCCCAAGCCTCCTAAGTAAGTCCCAAGCCTCTTAAGTAAGTCCCAAGCCTCTAAGTCCAAAGCCTCTTATTTCCAAAGCCTATTAAGTAAGTCCAAAGCCTCTTAAGTAAGTCCAAAGCCTCCTAAGTCCAAAGCCTCCTAAGTCCAAAGCCTCCTAAGTCCAAAGCCTCTTTAGTCCAAAGCCTCCTTATTCCAAAGCCTCCTTAGTCCAAAGCCTCCTAAGTCCAAAGCCTCCTAAGTCCAAAGCCTCCTAAGTCCAAAGCCTATTTAGTCCAAAGCCTCATAAGTAAGTCCAAAGCCTCTTAAGTAAGTCCAAAGCCTCCTAAGTCCAAAGCCTCCTAAGTAAGTCCAAACCCTCCTAAGTAAGTACAAAGCCTCCTAAGTCCAAAGCCTCCTAAGTCCAAAGTCCAAAGCCTCCTAAGTAAGTCCCAAGCCTCTAAAGTTCAAAGCCTCTAAAGTCCAAAGCCTCTAAAGTCCAAAGCCTATTTAGTCCAAAGCCTATTTAGTCCAAAGCCTATTTAGTCCAAAGCCTATTTAGTCCAAAGCCTCCTAAGTCAAAAGCCTCCTAAGTCCAAAGCCTATTTAGTCCAAAGCCTATTAAGTCCAAAGCCTATTAAGTCCAAAGCCTCCTAAGTCCAAAGCCTATTTAGTCCAAAGCCTATTTAGTCCAAAGCCTATTTAGTCCAAAGCCTATTTATTCCAAAGCCTCTAAGTCCAAAGCCTCTAAAATAAGTCCAAAGCCTCTTAAGTAAGTCCAAAGCCTCTTAAGTAAGTCCAAAGCCTCTTAAGTCCAAAACCTGTTAAGTCCAAAACCTGTTAAGTCCAAAGCCTCTTAAGTCCAAAGCCTCTTAAGTCCAAAGCCTATTTAGTCCAAAGCCTCTTAAGTCCAAAGCCTCTTAAGTCCAAAGCCTATTTAATCCAAAGCCTATTTAGTCCAAAGCCTATTTAGTCCAAAGCCTATTTAGTCCAAAGCCTCCTAAGTCCAAAGCCTCCTAAGTCCAAAGCCTATTTAGTCCAAAGCCTCCTTAGTCCAAAGCCTCTTAAGTCCAAAGCCTCTTATGTCCAAAGCCTCTTAAGTCCAAAGCCTCCTAAGTCCAAAGCCTCCTAAGTCCAAAGCCTCTTTAGTCCAAAGCCTCCTTAGTCCAAAGCCTCCTTAGTCCAAAGCCTCCTAAGTCCAAAGCCTCCTAAGTCCAAAGCCTCTTAAGTCCAAAGCCTCTTAAGTCCAAAGCCTCTTAAGTAAGTCCAAAGCCTCTTAAGTAAGTCCAAAGCCTCCTAAGTCCAAAGCCTCCTAAGTAAGTCCAAAGCCTCCTAAGTAAGTCCAAAGCCTCCTAAGTAAGTCCAAAGCCTCCTAAGTCCAAAGCCTCCTAAGTCCAAAGCCTCCTACGTCCAAAGCCTCCTAAGTCCAAAGCCTATTTAGTCCAAAGCCTATTTAGTCCAAAGCCTATTTAGTCCAAAGCCTCTTAAGTCCAAAGCCTATTTAGTCCAAAGCCTATTTAGTCCAAAGCCAATTTAGTCCAAAGCCTATTTAGTCCAAAGCCTCCTAAGTCCAAATCCTCCTAAGTCCAAAGCCTATTTAGTCCAAAGCCTCTTAAGTAAGTCCAAAGCCTCTTAAGTCACTCCAAAGCCTCTTAAGTCAGTCCAAAGCCTCCTAAGTCCAAAGCCTCCTAAGTCCTAAGCCTATTTAGTCCAAAGCCTATTTAGTCCAAAGCCTATTTAGTCCAAAGCCTATTTAGACCAAAGCCTATTTAGTCCAAAGCCTCCTAAGTCCAAAGCCTCCTAAGTCCAAAGCCTATTTAGTCCAAAGCCTCCTAAGTCAAAAGCCTCCTAAGTCCAAAGCCTCCTAAGTCGAAAGTCTATTTAGTCCCAAGCCTCTTAAGTCCCAAGCCTCTTAAGTCCAAAGCCTCTTAAGTCCAAAGCCTCTTAAGTCCAAAGCCTCTAAGTCCAAAGCCTCTAAGTCCAAAGCCTCTTAAGTAAGTCCAAAGCCTCTTAAGTAAGTCCAAAGCCTCTTTAGTCCAAAGCCTCTAAAGTCCAAAGCCTATTTAGTCCAAAGCCTATTTAGTCCAAAGCCTCCTAAGACCAAAGCCTATTTAGTCCAAAGCCTATTTAGTCCAAAGCCTATTTAGTCCAAAGCCTCCTAAGTCAAAAGCCTCCTAAGTCCAAATCCTCCTATGTCCAAAGCCTATTTAGTCCAAAGCCTCTTAAGTAAGTCCAAAGCCTCTTAAGTAAGTCCAAAGCCTCTTAAGTAAGTCCAAAGCCTGCCTCAAAGTCCAAAGCCTCTTAAGTAAGTCCAAAGCCTGCCTCAAAGTCCAAAGCCTCTTAAGTAAGTCCAAAGCCTGCCTCAAAGTCCAAAGCCTGCCTCAAAGTCCAAAGCCTGCCTCAAAGTCCAAAGCCTGCCTCAAAGTCCAAAGCCTCTTAAGCAAGTCCAATGCCTCTTAAGCAAGTCCAAAGCCTCTTAAGCAAGTCCAAAGCCTCTTAAGTAAGTGCAAAGCCTCTTAAGTAAGTCCAAAGCCTCCTAAGTCCAAAGCCTCCTAAGTCCAAAGCCTCTTAAGTCAGTCCAAAGCCTCTTAAGTCAGTCCAAAGCCTCCTAAGTCCAAAGCCTCCTAAGTCAAAAGCCTATTTAGTCCAAAGCCTCCTAAGTCCAAAGCCTCCTAAGTCCAAAGCCTCCTAAGTCCCAAGCCTCTTAAGTAAGTCCCAAGCCTCCTAAGTAAGTCCCAAGCCTCCTAAGTAAGTCCAAAGCCTCCTAAGTAAGTCCAAAGCCTCCTAAATAAGTCCAAAGCCTCCTAAATAAGTCCAAAGCCTCCTAAGTCCAAAGCCTCCTAAGTCCAAAGCCTCCTAAGTCCAAAGCCTCTTTAGTCCAAAGCCTCCTAAGTCCAAAGCCTCTTTAGTCCAAAGCCTCTTTAGTCCAAAGCGTCCTAAGTCCAAAGCGTCCTAAGTCCAAAGCGTCCTAAGTCCAAAGCCTCTTATGTCCAAAGCCTCTTAAGTCCAAACCCTATTTAGTCCAAAGCCTATTTAGTCCAAAGCCTCCTAAGTCCAAAGCCTATTTAGTCCAAAGCCTCCTAATTCCAAATCCTCCTAAGTCCAAAGCCTATTTAGTCCAAAGCCTCTTAAGTAAGTCCAAAGCCTCTTAAGTCAGTCCAAAGCCTCTTAAGTCAGTCCAAACCCTCCTAAGTCCAAAGCCTCCTAAGTCCCAAGCCTCCTAAGTCCCAAGCCTCTTAAGTAAGTCCCAAGCCTCTTAAGTAAGTCCCAAGCCTCTTAAGTAAGTCCCAAGCCTCTAAGTCCAAAGCCTCTTATTTCCAAAGCCTATTAAGTAAGTCCAAAGCCTCTTAAGTAAGTCCAAAGCCTCCTAAGTACAAAGCCTCCTAAGTCCAAAGCCTCCTAAGTCCAAAGCCTCTTTAGTCCAAAGCCTCCTTATTCCAAAGCCTCCTTAGTCCAAAGTCTCCTAAGTCCAAAGCCTCTTAAGTCCAAAGCCTCTTAAGTCCAAAGCCTCCTAAGTCCAAAGCCTCCTAAGTCCAAAGCCTCTTTAGTCCAAAGCCTCCTTAGTCCAAAGCCTCCTTAGTCCAAAGCCTCCTTAGTCCAAAGCCTCCTAAGTCCAAAGCCTCTTATGTCCAAAGCCTCTTAAGTCCAAAGCACATTTAGTCCAAAGCCTATTTAGTCTAAAGCCTATTTAGTCCAAAGCCTCTTAAGTAAGTCCAAAGCCTCCTAAGTCCAAAGCCTCCTAAGTCCAAAGCCTCCTAAGTCCAAAGCCTCCTAAGTCCAAAGCCTCTTAAGTAAGTCCAAAGCCTCTAAAGTCCAAAGCCTCTAAAGTTCAAAGCCTCTAAAGTCCAAAGCCTCCTACGTCCAAAGCCTCCTACGTCCAAAGCCTCCTACGTCCAAAGCCTCCTACGTCCAAAGCCTATTTAGTCCAAAGCCTATTTAGTCCAAAGCCTATTTAGTCCAAAGCCTATTTAGTCCAAAGCCTCCTAAGTGCAAAGCCTCCTAAGTGCAAAGCCTATTTAGTCCAAAGCCTCTTAAGTCCAAAGCCTCTTAAGTCCAAAGCCTCTTAAGTCCAAAGCCTCTTAAGTCCAAAGCCTCCTAAGTCCAAAGCCTCCTAAGTCCAAAGCCTCCTAAGTCCAAAGCCTCCTAAGTCAAAAGCCTGTTTAGTCCAAAGCCTCCTAAGACCAAAGCCTATTTAGTCCAAAGCCTATTTAGTCCAAAGCCTATTTAGTCCAAAGCCTCTAAGTCCAAAGCCTCTAAGTCCAAAGCCTCTAAGTCCAAAGCCTCTTAAATAAGTCCAAAACCTCTTAAATAAGTCCAAAGCCTCTTAAGTAAGTCCAAAGCCTCTTAAGTAAGTCCAAAGCCTCTTAAGTAAGTCCAAAGCCCCTGAAGTAAGTCCAAAGCCCCTGAAGTCCAAAGCCCCTGAAGTCCAAAGCCTAATTAGTCCAAAGCCTAATTAGTCCAAAGCCCCTGAAGTCCAAAGCCCCTGAAGTCCAAAGCCTAATTAGTCCAAAGCCCCTGAAGTCCAAAGCCCCTGAAGTCCAAAGCCTAATTAGTCCAAAGCCCCTGAAGTAAGTCAAAAGCCTAATTAGTCCAAAGCCTAATTAGTCCAAAGCCCCTTAAGTCCAAAGCCTAATTAGTCCAAAGCCCCTGAAGTCCAAAGCCCCTGAAGTCCAAAGACCAATTAGTCCAAAGCCCCTGAAGTCCAAAGCCCCTGAAGTCCAAAGCCTAATTAGTCCAAAGCCCCTGAAGTCCAAAGCCTAATTAGTCCAAGGCCCCTGAAGTCCAAAGCCTAATTAGTCCAAAGCCCCTGAAGTCCAAAGCCTAATTAGTCCAAAGCCCCTGAAGTCCAAAGCCTAATTAGTCCAAAGCCCCTGAAGTCCAAAGCCTAATTAGTCCAAAGCCCCTGAAGTCCAAAGCCTAATTAGTCCAAAGCCCCTGAAGTCCAAAGCCTAATTAGTCCAAAGCCTAATTAGTCCAAAGCCCCTGAAGTCCAAAGCCTAATTAGTCCAAAGCCCCTGAAGTCCAAAGCCTAATTAGTCCAAAGCCCCTGAAGTCCAAAGCCTAATTAGTCCAAAGACCCTGAAGTCCAAAGCCTAATTAGTCCAAAGCCCCTGAAGTCCAAAGCCCCTGAAGTCCAAAGCCCCTGAAGTCCAAAGCCTAATTAGTCCAAAGCCCCTGAAGTCCAAAGCCTAATTAGTCCAAAGCCCCTGAAGTCCAAAGCCTAATTAGTCCAAAGCACCTGAAGTCCAAAGCCTAATTAGTCCAAAGCCTAATTAGTCCAAAGCCCCTGAAGTCCAAAGCCTAATTAGTCCAAAGCCCCTGAAGTCCAAAGCCTAATTAGTCCAAAGCCCCTGAAGTCGAAAGCCTAATTAGTCCAAAGCCCCTGAAGTCCAAAGCCTAATTAGTCCAAAGCCCCTGAAGTCCAAAGCCTAATTAGTCCAAAGCCCCTGAAGTCCAAAGCCTAATTAGTCCAAAGCCCCTGAAGTCCAAAGCCTAATTAGTCCAAAGCCCCTGAAGTCCAAAGCCTAATTAGTCCAAAGCCTAATTAGTCCAAAGCCCCTGAAGTCCAAAGCCTAATTAGTCCAAAGCCCCTGAAGTCCAAAGCCTAATTAGTCCAAAGCCCCTGAAGTCCAAAGCCTAATTAGTCCAAAGCCCCTGAAGTCCAAAGCCCCTGAAGTCCAAAGCCTAATTAGTCCAAAGACCCTGAAGTCCAAAGCCTAATTAGTCCAAAGCCCCTGAAGTCCAAAGCCTAATTAGTCCAAAGCCCCTGAAGTCCAAAGCCCCTGAAGTCCAAAGCCCCTGAAGTCCAAAGCCTAATTAGTCCAAAGCCCCTGAAGTCCAAAGCCTAACTAGTCCAAAGCCCCTGAAGTCCAAAGCCTAATTAGTCCAAAGCCCCTGAAGTCCAAAGCCTAATTAGTCCAAAGCCCTGAAGTCCAAAGCCTAATTAGTCCAAAGCCCCTGAAGTCCAAAGACCCTGAAGTCCAAAGCCTAATTAGTCCAAAGCCTAATTAGTCCAAAGCCCCTGAAGTCCAAAGCCTAATTAGTCCAAAGCCCCTGAAGTCCAAAGCCTAATTAGTCCAAAGCCTAATTAGTCCAAAGCCCCTGAAGTCCAAAGCCTAATTAGTCCAAAGCCCCTGAAGTCCAAAGCCTAATTAGTCCAAAGCCCCTGAAGTCCAAAGCCTAATTAGTCCAAAGCCCCTGAAGTCCAAAGCCGCTGAAGTCCAAAACCTAATTAGTCCAAAGCCTAATTAGTCCAAAGCCCCTGAAGTCCAAAGCCTTAGTCCAAAGCCCCTGAAGTCCAAAGCCTAATTAGTCCAAAGCCCCTGAAGTCCAAAGCCTAATTAGTCCAAAGCCCCTGAAGTCAAAAGCCCCTGAAGTCCAAAGCCCCTGAAGTCCAAAGCCTAATTAGTCCAAAGCCTAATTAGTCCAAAGCCTAATTAGTCCAAAGCCCCTGAAGTCCAAAGCCCCTGAAGTCCAAAGCCTAATTAGTCCAAAGCCCCTGAAGTCCAAAGCCTAATTAGTCCAAAGCCCCTGAAGTCCAAAGCCTAATTAGTCCAAAGCCCCTGAAGTCCAAAGCCTAATTAGTCCAAAGCCCCTGAAGTCCAAAGCCTAATTAGTCCAAAGCCCCTGAAGGCCAAAGCCTAATTAGTCCAAAGCCCCTGAAGTCCAAAGCCTAATTAGTCCAAAGCCCCTGAAGTCCAAAGCCTAATTAGTCCAAAGCCTAATTAGTCCAAAGCCTAATTAGTCCAAAGCCCCTGAAGTCCAAAGCCTAATTAGTCCAAAGCCCCTGAATTCCAAAGCCTAATTAGTCCAAAGCCCCTGAAGTCCAAAGCCCCTGAAGTGCAAAGCCTAATTAGTCCAAAGCCCCTGAAGTCCAAAGCCTAATTAGTCCAAAGCCCCTGAAGTCCAAAGCCCCTGAAGTCCAAAGCCTAATTAGTCCAAAGCCCCTGAAGTCCAAAGCCCCTGAAGTCCAAAGCCTAATTAGTCCAAAGCCCCTGAAGTCCAAAGCCTAATTAGTCCAAAGCCCCTGAAGTCCAAAGCCTAATTAGTCCAAAGCCCCTGAAGTCCAAAGCCTAATTAGTCCAAAGCCCCTGAAGTCCAAAGCCTAATTAGTCCAAAGCCCCTGAAGTCCAAAGCCCCTGAAGTCCAAAGCCTAATTAGTCCAAAGCCCCTGAAGTCCAAAGCCTAATTAGTCCAAAGCCCCTGAAGTCCAAAGCCTAATTAGTCCAAAGCCCCTGAAGTCCAAAGCCTAATTAGTCCAAAGCCCATGAAGTCCAAAGCCTAATTAGTCCAAAGCCCCTGAAGTCCAAAGCCTAATTAGTCCAAAGCCTAATTAGTCCAAAGCCCCTGAAGTCCAAAGCCTAATTAGTCCAAAGCCCCTGAAGTCCAAAGCCTAATTAGTCCAAAGCCCCTGAAGTCCAAAGCCTAATTAGTCCAAAGCCCCTGAAGTCCAAAGCCTAATTAGTCCAAAGCCCCTGAAGTCCAAAGCCCCTGAAGTCCAAAGCCTAATTAGTCCAAAGCCTAATTAGTCCAAAGCCTAATTAGTCCAAAGCCCCTGAAGTCCAAAGCCTAATTAGTCCAAAGCCCCTGAAGTCCAAAGCCTAATTAGTCCAAAGCCCCTGAAGTCCAAAGCCTAATTAGTCCAAAGCCCCTGAAGTCCAAAGCCCCTGAAGTCCAAAGCCTAATTAGTCCAAAGCCTAATTAGTCCAAAGCCTAATTAGTCCAAATCCCCTGAAGTCCAAAGCCTAATTAGTCCAAAGCCCCTGAAGTCCAAAGCCCCTGAAGTCCAAAGCCCCTGAAGTCCAAAGCCCCTGAAGTCCAAAGCCTAATTAGTCCAAAGCCTAATTAGTCCAAAGCCCCTGAAGTCCAAAGCCTAATTAGTCCAAAGCCCCTGAAGTCCAAAGCCTAATTAGTCCAAAGCCCCTGAAGTCCAAAGCCTAATTAGTCCAAAGCCCATGAAGTCCAAAGCCTAATTAGTCCAAAGCCCCTGAAGTCCAAAGCCTAATTAGTCCAAAGCCCCTGAAGTCCAAAGCCCCTGAAGTCCAAAGCCTAATTAGTCCAAAGCCCCTGAAGTCCAAAGCCTAATTAGTCCAAAGCCCCTGAAGTCCAAAGCCTAATTAGTCCAAAGCCCCTGAAGTCCAAAGCCTAATTAGTCCAAAGCCCCTGAAGTCCAAAGCCTAATTAGTCCAAAGCCCCTGAAGTCCAAAGCCTAATTAGTCCAAAGCCCCTGAAGTCCAAAGCCTAATTAGTCCAAAGCCTAATTAGTCCAAAGCCCCTGAAGTCCAAAGCCTAATTAGTCCAAAGGCCCTGAAGTCCAAAGCCTAATTAGTCCAAAGCCTAATTAGTCCAAAGCCCCTGAAGTCCAAAGCCCCTGAAGTCCAAAGCCCCTGAAGTCCAAAGCCTAATTAGTCCAAAGCCTAATTAGTCCAAAGCCCCTGAAGTCCAAAGCCTAATTAGTCCAAAGCCCCTGAAGTCCAAAGCCTAATTAGTCCAAAGCCCCTGAAGTCCAAAGCCTAATTAGTCCAAAGCCCCTGAAGTCCAAAGCCTAATTAGTCCAAAGCCCCTGAAGTCCAAAGCCTAATTAGTCCAAAGCCCCTGAAGTCCAAAGCCTAATTGGTCCAAAGCCCCTGAAGTCCAAAGCCTAATTGGTCCAAAGCCTAATTAGTCCAAAGCCTAATTAGTCCAAAGCCCCTGAAGTCCAAAGCCCCTGAAGTCCAAAGCCCCTGAAGTCCAAAGCCTAATTAGTCCAAAGCCTAATTAGTCCAAAGCCCCTGAAGTCCAAAGCCTAATTAGTCCAAAGCCCCTGAAGTCCAAAGCCTAATTAGTCCAAAGCCCCTGAAGTCCAAAGCCCCTGAAGTCCAAAGCCTAATTAGTCCAAAGCCCCTGAAGTCCATAGCCTAATTAGTCCAAAGACCCTGAAGTCCAAAGCCTAATTAGTCCAAAGCCCCTGAAGTCCAAAGCCCCTGAAGTCCAAAGCCCCTGAAGTCCAAAGCCCCTGAAGTCCAAAGCCTAATTAGTCCAAAGCCTAATTAGTCCAAAGCCCCTGAAGTCCAAAGCCTAATTAGTCCAAAGCCCCTGAAGTCCAAAGCCTAATTAGTCCAAAGCCCCTGAAGTCCAAAGCCTAATTAGTCCAAAGCCCCTGAAGTCCAAAGCCTAATTAGTCCAAAGCCCCTGAAGTCCAAAGCCTAATTAGTCCAAAGCCCCTGAAGTCCAAAGCCTAATTAGTCCAAAGCCCCTGAAGTCCAAAGCCTAATTAGTCCAAAGCCCCTGAAGTCCAAAGCCCCTGAAGTCCAAAGCCCCTGAAGTCCAAAGCCTAATTAGTCCAAAGCCCCTGAAGTCCAAAGCCTAATTAGTCCAAAGCCCCTGAAGTCCAAAGCCTAATTAGTCCAAAGCCCCTGAAGTCCAAAGCCTAATTAGTCCAAAGCCCCTGAAGTCCAAAGCCTAATTAGTCCAAAGCCCCTGAAGTCCAAAGCCTAATTAGTCCAAAGCCCCTGAAGTCCAAAGCCTAATTAGTCCAAAGCCCCTGAAGTCCAAAGCCTAATTAGTCCAAAGCCTAATTAGTCCAAAGCCCCTGAAGTCCAAAGCCCCTGAAGTCCAAAGCCTAATTAGTCCAAAGCCTAATTAGTCCAAAGCCTAATTAGTCCAAAGCCCCTGAAGTCCAAAGCCCCTGAAGTCCAAAGACCAATTAGTCCAAAGCCCCTGAAGTCCAAAGCCCCTGAAGTCCAAAGCCTAATTAGTCCAAAGCCCCTGAAGTCCAAAGCCTAATTAGTCCAAGGCCCCTGAAGTCCAAAGCCTAATTAGTCCAAAGCCCCTGAAGTCCAAAGCCTAATTAGTCCAAAGCCCCTGAAGTCCAAAGCCTAATTAGTCCAAAGCCCCTGAAGTCCAAAGCCTAATTAGTCCAAAGCCCCTGAAGTCCAAAGCCTAATTAGTCCAAAGCCCCTGAAGTCCAAAGCCTAATTAGTCCAAAGCCTAATTAGTCCAAAGCCCCTGAAGTCCAAAGCCTAATTAGTCCAAAGCCCCTGAAGTCCAAAGCCTAATTAGTCCAAAGCCCCTGAAGTCCAAAGCCTAATTAGTCCAAAGACCCTGAAGTCCAAAGCCTAATTAGTCCAAAGCCCCTGAAGTCCAAAGCCCCTGAAGTCCAAAGCCCCTGAAGTCCAAAGCCTAATTAGTCCAAAGCCCCTGAAGTCCAAAGCCTAATTAGTCCAAAGCCCCTGAAGTCCAAAGCCTAATTAGTCCAAAGCACCTGAAGTCCAAAGCCTAATTAGTCCAAAGCCTAATTAGTCCAAAGCCCCTGAAGTCCAAAGCCTAATTAGTCCAAAGCCCCTGAAGTCCAAAGCCTAATTAGTCCAAAGCCCCTGAAGTCCAAAGCCTAATTAGTCCAAAGCCCCTGAAGTCCAAAGCCTAATTAGTCCAAAGCCCCTGAAGTCCAAAGCCTAATTAGTCCAAAGCCCCTGAAGTCCAAAGCCTAATTAGTCCAAAGCCCCTGAAGTCCAAAGCCTAATTAGTCCAAAGCCCCTGAAGTCCAAAGCCTAATTAGTCCAAAGCCTAATTAGTCCAAAGCCCCTGAAGTCCAAAGCCTAATTAGTCCAAAGCCCCTGAAGTCCAAAGCCTAATTAGTCCAAAGCCCCTGAAGTCCAAAGCCTAATTAGTCCAAAGCCCCTGAAGTCCAAAGCCACCGAAGTCCAAAGCCTAATTAGTCCAAAGACCCTGAAGTCCAAAGCCTAATTAGTCCAAAGCCCCTGAAGTCCAAAGCCTAATTAGTCCAAAGCCCCTGAAGTCCAAAGCCCCTGAAGTCCAAAGCCCCTGAAGTCCAAAGCCTAATTAGTCCAAAGCCCCTGAAGTCCAAAGCCTAATTAGTCCAAAGCCCCTGAAGTCCAAAGCCTAATTAGTCCAAAGCCCCTGAAGTCCAAAGCCTAATTAGTCCAAAGCCCTGAAGTCCAAAGCCTAATTAGTCCAAAGCCCCTGAAGTCCAAAGACCCTGAAGTCCAAAGCCTAATTAGTCCAAAGCCTAATTAGTCCAAAGCCCCTGAAGTCCAAAGCCTAATTAGTCCAAAGCCCCTGAAGTCCAAAGCCTAATTAGTCCAAAGCCTAATTAGTCCAAAGCCCCTGAAGTCCAAAGCCTAATTAGTCCAAAGCCCCTGAAGTCCAAAGCCTAATTAGTCCAAAGCCCCTGAAGTCCAAAGCCTAATTAGTCCAAAGCCCCTGAAGTCCAAAGCCGCTGAAGTCCAAAACCTAATTAGTCCAAAGCCTAATTAGTCCAAAGCCCCTGAAGTCCAAAGCCTTAGTCCAAAGCCCCTGAAGTCCAAAGCCTAATTAGTCCAAAGCCCCTGAAGTCCAAAGCCTAATTAGTCCAAAGCCCCTGAAGTCAAAAGCCCCTGAAGTCCAAAGCCCCTGAAGTCCAAAGCCTAATTAGTCCAAAGCCTAATTAGTCCAAAGCCTAATTAGTCCAAAGCCCCTGAAGTCCAAAGCCTAATTAGTCCAAAGCCCCTGAAGTCCAAAGCCTAATTAGTCCAAAGCCCCTGAAGTCCAAAGCCTAATTAGTCCAAAGCCCCTGAAGTCCAAAGCCTAATTAGTCCAAAGCCCCTGAAGTCCAAAGCCTAATTAGTCCAAAGCCCCTGAAGGCCAAAGCCTAATTAGTCCAAAGCCCCTGAAGTCCAAAGCCTAATTAGTCCAAAGCCCCTGAAGTCCAAAGCCTAATTAGTCCAAAGCCTAATTAGTCCAAAGCCTAATTAGTCCAAAGCCCCTGAAGTCCAAAGCCTAATTAGTCCAAAGCCCCTGAATTCCAAAGCCTAATTAGTCCAAAGCCCCTGAAGTCCAAAGCCCCTGAAGTGCAAAGCCTAATTAGTCCAAAGCCCCTGAAGTCCAAAGCCTAATTAGTCCAAAGCCCCTGAAGTCCAAAGCCCCTGAAGTCCAAAGCCTAATTAGTCCAAAGCCCCTGAAGTCCAAAGACCCTGAAGTCCAAAGCCTAATTAGTCCAAAGCCCCTGAAGTCCAAAGCCTAATTAGTCCAAAGCCCCTGAAGTCCAAAGCCTAATTAGTCCAAAGCCCCTGAAGTCCAAAGCCTAATTAGTCCAAAGCCCCTGAAGTCCAAAGCCCCTGAAGTCCAAAGCCTAATTAGTCCAAAGCCCCTGAAGTCCAAAGCCCCTGAAGTCCAAAGCCCCTGAAGTCCAAAGCCTAATTAGTCCAAAGCCCCTGAAGTCCAAAGCCTAATTAGTCCAAAGCCCCTGAAGTCCAAAGCCTAATTAGTCCAAAGCCCCTGAAGTCCAAAGCCTAATTAGTCCAAAGCCCCTGAAGTCCAAAGCCCCTGAAGTCCAAAGCCTAATTAGTCCAAAGCCCCTGAAGTCCAAAGCCTAATTAGTCCAAAGCCCCTGAAGTCCAAAGCCTAATTAGTCCAAAGCCCCTGAAGTCCAAAGCCTAATTAGTCCAAAGCCCATGAAGTCCAAAGCCTAATTAGTCCAAAGCCCCTGAAGTCCAAAGCCTAATTAGTCCAAAGCCTAATTAGTCCAAAGCCCCTGAAGTCCAAAGCCTAATTAGTCCAAAGCCCCTGAAGTCCAAAGCCTAATTAGTCCAAAGCCCCTGAAGTCCAAAGCCTAATTAGTCCAAAGCCCCTGAAGTCCAAAGCCTAATTAGTCCAAAGCCCCTGAAGTCCAAAGCCCCTGAAGTCCAAAGCCTAATTAGTCCAAAGCCTAATTAGTCCAAAGCCTAATTAGTCCAAAGCCCCTGAAGTCCAAAGCCTAATTAGTCCAAAGCCCCTGAAGTCCAAAGCCTAATTAGTCCAAAGCCCCTGAAGTCCAAAGCCTAATTAGTCCAAAGCCCCTGAAGTCCAAAGCCCCTGAAGTCCAAAGCCTAATTAGTCCAAAGCCTAATTAGTCCAAAGCCTAATTAGTCCAAATCCCCTGAAGTCCAAAGCCTAATTAGTCCAAAGCCCCTGAAGTCCAAAGCCCCTGAAGTCCAAAGCCTAATTAGTCCAAAGCCCCTGAAGTCCAAAGCCCCTGAAGTCCAAAGCCCCTGAAGTCCAAAGCCTAATTAGTCCAAAGCCTAATTAGTCCAAAGCCCCTGAAGTCCAAAGCCTAATTAGTCCAAAGCCCCTGAAGTCCAAAGCCTAATTAGTCCAAAGCCCCTGAAGTCCAAAGCCTAATTAGTCCAAAGCCCATGAAGTCCAAAGCCTAATTAGTCCAAAGCCCCTGAAGTCCAAAGCCTAATTAGTCCAAAGCCCCTGAAGTCCAAAGCCCCTGAAGTCCAAAGCCTAATTAGTCCAAAGCCCCTGAAGTCCAAAGCCTAATTAGTCCAAAGCCCCTGAAGTCCAAAGCCTAATTAGTCCAAAGCCCCTGAAGTCCAAAGCCTAATTAGTCCAAAGCCCCTGAAGTCCAAAGCCTAATTAGTCCAAAGCCCCTGAAGTCCAAAGCCTAATTAGTCCAAAGCCCCTGAAGTCCAAAGCCTAATTAGTCCAAAGCCTAATTAGTCCAAAGCCCCTGAAGTCCAAAGCCTAATTAGTCCAAAGGCCCTGAAGTCCAAAGCCTAATTAGTCCAAAGCCTAATTAGTCCAAAGCCCCTGAAGTCCAAAGCCCCTGAAGTCCAAAGCCCCTGAAGTCCAAAGCCTAATTAGTCCAAAGCCTAATTAGTCCAAAGCCCCTGAAGTCCAAAGCCTAATTAGTCCAAAGCCCCTGAAGTCCAAAGCCTAATTAGTCCAAAGCCCCTGAAGTCCAAAGCCTAATTAGTCCAAAGCCCCTGAAGTCCAAAGCCTAATTAGTCCAAAGCCCCTGAAGTCCAAAGCCTAATTAGTCCAAAGCCCCTGAAGTCCAAAGCCTAATTGGTCCAAAGCCCCTGAAGTCCAAAGCCTAATTGGTCCAAAGCCTAATTAGTCCAAAGCCTAATTAGTCCAAAGCCCCTGAAGTCCAAAGCCCCTGAAGTCCAAAGCCCCTGAAGTCCAAAGCCTAATTAGTCCAAAGCCTAATTAGTCCAAAGCCCCTGAAGTCCAAAGCCTAATTAGTCCAAAGCCCCTGAAGTCCAAAGCCTAATTAGTCCAAAGCCCCTGAAGTCCAAAGCCCCTGAAGTCCAAAGCCTAATTAGTCCAAAGCCCCTGAAGTCCATAGCCTAATTAGTCCAAAGACCCTGAAGTCCAAAGCCTAATTAGTCCAAAGCCCCTGAAGTCCAAAGCCCCTGAAGTCCAAAGCCCCTGAAGTCCAAAGCCCCTGAAGTCCAAAGCCTAATTAGTCCAAAGCCTAATTAGTCCAAAGCCCCTGAAGTCCAAAGCCTAATTAGTCCAAAGCCCCTGAAGTCCAAAGCCTAATTAGTCCAAAGCCCCTGAAGTCCAAAGCCTAATTAGTCCAAAGCCCCTGAAGTCCAAAGCCTAATTAGTCCAAAGCCCCTGAAGTCCAAAGCCTAATTAGTCCAAAGCCCCTGAAGTCCAAAGCCTAATTAGTCCAAAGCCCCTGAAGTCCAAAGCCTAATTAGTCCAAAGCCCCTGAAGTCCAAAGCCCCTGAAGTCCAAAGCCCCTGAAGTCCAAAGCCTAATTAGTCCAAAGCCCCTGAAGTCCAAAGCCTAATTAGTCCAAAGCCCCTGAAGTCCAAAGCCTAATTAGTCCAAAGCCCCTGAAGTCCAAAGCCTAATTAGTCCAAAGCCCCTGAAGTCCAAAGCCTAATTAGTCCAAAGCCCCTGAAGTCCAAAGCCTAATTAGTCCAAAGCCCCTGAAGTCCAAAGCCTAATTAGTCCAAAGCCCCTGAAGTCCAAAGCCTAATTAGTCCAAAGCCTAATTAGTCCAAAGCCCCTGAAGTCCAAAGCCCCTGAAGTCCAAAGCCTAATTAGTCCAAAGCCTAATTAGTCCAAAGCCTAATTAGTCCAAAGCCCCTGAAGTCCAAAGCCTAATTAGTCCAAAGCCTAATTAGTCCAAAGCCTAATTAGTCCAAAGCCCCTGAAGTCCAAAGCCTAATTAGTCCAAAGCCCCTGAAGTCCAAAGCCTAATTAGTCCAAAGCCCCTGAAGTCCAAAGCCTAATTAGTCCAAAGCCCCTGAAGTCCAAAGCCTAATTAGTCCAAAGCCCCTGAAGTCCAAAGCCCCTGAAGTCCAAAGCCTAATTAGTCCAAAGCCCCTGAAGTCCAAAGCCTAATTAGTCCAAAGACCCTGAAGTCCAAAGCCTAATTAGTCGAAAGCCCCTGAAGTCCAAAGCCCCTGAAGTCCAAAGCCTAATTAGTCCAAAGCCTAATTAGTCCAAAGCCCCTGAAGTCCAAAGCCTAATTAGTCCAAAGCCCCTGAAGTCCAAAGCCCCTGAAGTCCAAAGCCCCTGAAGTCCAAAGCCTAATTAGTCCAAAGCCCCTGAAGTCCAAAGCCTAATTAGTCCAAAGCCCCTGAAGTCCAAAGCCTAATTAGTCCAAAGCCCCTGAAGTCCAAAGCCTAATTAGTCCAAAGCCCTGAAGTCCAAAGCCTAATTAGTCCAAAGCCCCTGAAGTCCAAAGACCCTGAAGTCCAAAGCCTAATTAGTCCAAAGCCTAATTAGTCCAAAGCCCCTGAAGTCCAAAGCCTAATTAGTCCAAAGCCCCTGAAGTCCAAAGCCTAATTAGTCCAAAGCCTAATTAGTCCAAAGCCCCTGAAGTCCAAAGCCTAATTAGTCCAAAGCCCCTGAAGTCCAAAGCCTAATTAGTCCAAAGCCCCTGAAGTCCAAAGCCTAATTAGTCCAAAGCCCCTGAAGTCCAAAGCCGCTGAAGTCCAAAACCTAATTAGTCCAAAGCCTAATTAGTCCAAAGCCCCTGAAGTCCAAAGCCTTAGTCCAAAGCCCCTGAATTCCAAAGCCTAATTAGTCCAAAGCCCCTGAAGTCCAAAGCCTAATTAGTCCAAAGCCCCTGAAGTCAAAAGCCCCTGAAGTCCAAAGCCCCTGAAGTCCAAAGCCTAATTAGTCCAAAGCCTAATTAGTCCAAAGCCTAATTAGTCCAAAGCCCCTGAAGTCCAAAGCCCCTGAAGTCCAAAGCCCCTGAAGTCCAAAGCCTAATTAGTCCAAAGCCCCTGAAGTCCAAAGCCTAATTAGTCCAAAGCCCCTGAAGTCCAAAGCCTAATTAGTCCAAAGCCCCTGAAGTCCAAAGCCTAATTAGTCCAAAGCCCCTGAAGTCCAAAGCCTAATTAGTCCAAAGCCCCTGAAGGCCAAAGCCTAATTAGTCCAAAGCCCCTGAAGTCCAAAGCCTAATTAGTCCAAAGCCCCTGAAGTCCAAAGCCTAATTAGTCCAAAGCCTAATTAGTCCAAAGCCTAATTAGTCCAAAGCCCCTGAAGTCCAAAGCCTAATTAGTCCAAAGCCCCTGAATTCCAAAGCCTAATTAGTCCAAAGCCCCTGAAGTCCAAAGCCCCTGAAGTGCAAAGCCTAATTAGTCCAAAGCCCCTGAAGTCCAAAGCCTAATTAGTCCAAAGCCCCTGAAGTCCAAAGCCCCTGAAGTCCAAAGACTAATTAGTCCAAAGCCCCTGAAGTCCAAAGCCCCTGAAGTCCAAAGCCTAATTAGTCCAAAGCCTAATTAGTCCAAAGCCCCTGAAGTCCAAAGCCTAATTAGTCCAAAGCCCCTGAAGTCCAAAGCCTAATTAGTCCAAAGCCCCTGAAGTCCAAAGCCTAATTAGTCCAAAGCCCCTGAAGTCCAAAGCCCCTGAAGTCCAAAGCCTAATTAGTCCAAAGCCCCTGAAGTCCAAAGCCCCTGAAGTCCAAAGCCTAATTAGTCCAAAGCCCCTGAAGTCCAAAGCCTAATTAGTCCAAAGCCCCTGAAGTCCAAAGCCTAATTAGTCCAAAGCCCCTGAAGTCCAAAGCCTAATTAGTCCAAAGCCCATGAAGTCCAAAGCCTAATTAGTCCAAAGCCCCTGAAGTCCAAAGCCTAATTAGTCCAAAGCCTAATTAGTCCAAAGCCCCTGAAGTCCAAAGCCTAATTAGTCCAAAGCCCCTGAAGTCCAAAGCCTAATTAGTCCAAAGCCCCTGAAGTCCAAAGCCTAATTAGTCCAAAGCCCCTGAAGTCCAAAGCCTAATTAGTCCAAAGCCCCTGAAGTCCAAAGCCCCTGAAGTCCAAAGCCTAATTAGTCCAAAGCCTAATTAGTCCAAAGCCTAATTAGTCCAAAGCCCCTGAAGTCCAAAGCCTAATTAGTCCAAAGCCCCTGAAGTCCAAAGCCTAATTAGTCCAAAGCCCCTGAAGTCCAAAGCCTAATTAGTCCAAAGCCCCTGAAGTCCAAAGCCCCTGAAGTCCAAAGCCTAATTAGTCCAAAGCCTAATTAGTCCAAAGCCTAATTAGTCCAAATCCCCTGAAGTCCAAAGCCTAATTAGTCCAAAGCCCCTGAAGTCCAAAGCCCCTGAAGTCCAAAGCCTAATTAGTCCAAAGCCCCTGAAGTCCAAAGCCCCTGAAGTCCAAAGCCCCTGAAGTCCAAAGCCCCTGAAGTCCAAAGCCTAATTAGTCCAAAGCCTAATTAGTCCAAAGCCCCTGAAGTCCAAAGCCTAATTAGTCCAAAGCCCCTGAAGTCCAAAGCCTAATTAGTCCAAAGCCCCTGAAGTCCAAAGCCTAATTAGTCCAAAGCCCCTGAAGTCCAAAGCCTAATTAGTCCAAAGCCCCTGAAGTCCAAAGCCTAATTAGTCCAAAGCCCCTGAAGTCCAAAGCCCCTGAAGTCCAAAGCCTAATTAGTCCAAAGCCCCTGAAGTCCAAAGCCTAATTAGTCCAAAGCCCCTGAAGTCCAAAGCCTAATTAGTCCAAAGCCCCTGAAGTCCAAAGCCTAATTAGTCCAAAGCCCCTGAAGTCCAAAGCCTAATTAGTCCAAAGCCCCTGAAGTCCAAAGCCTAATTAGTCCAAAGCCCCTGAAGTCCAAAGCCTAATTAGTCCAAAGCCTAATTAGTCCAAAGCCCCTGAAGTCCAAAGCCTAATTAGTCCAAAGGCCCTGAAGTCCAAAGCCTAATTAGTCCAAAGCCTAATTAGTCCAAAGCCCCTGAAGTCCAAAGCCCCTGAAGTCCAAAGCCCCTGAAGTCCAAAGCCTAATTAGTCCAAAGCCTAATTAGTCCAAAGCCCCTGAAGTCCAAAGCCTAATTAGTCCAAAGCCCCTGAAGTCCAAAGCCTAATTAGTCCAAAGCCCCTGAAGTCCAAAGCCTAATTAGTCCAAAGCCCCTGAAGTCCAAAGCCTAATTAGTCCAAAGCCCCTGAAGTCCAAAGCCTAATTAGTCCAAAGCCCCTGAAGTCCAAAGCCTAATTGGTCCAAAGCCCCTGAAGTCCAAAGCCTAATTGGTCCAAAGCCTAATTAGTCCAAAGCCTAATTAGTCCAAAGCCCCTGAAGTCCAAAGCCCCTGAAGTCCAAAGCCCCTGAAGTCCAAAGCCCCTGAAGTCCAAAGCCTAATTAGTCCAAAGCCTAATTAGTCCAAAGCCCCTGAAGTCCAAAGCCTAATTAGTCCAAAGCCCCTGAAGTCCAAAGCCTAATTAGTCCAAAGCCCCTGAAGTCCAAAGCCCCTGAAGTCCAAAGCCTAATTAGTCCAAAGCCCCTGAAGTCCATAGCCTAATTAGTCCAAAGACCCTGAAGTCCAAAGCCTAATTAGTCCAAAGCCCCTGAAGTCCAAAGCCCCTGAAGTCCAAAGCCCCTGAAGTCCAAAGCCCCTGAAGTCCAAAGCCTAATTAGTCCAAAGCCTAATTAGTCCAAAGCCCCTGAAGTCCAAAGCCTAATTAGTCCAAAGCCCCTGAAGTCCAAAGCCTAATTAGTCCAAAGCCCCTGAAGTCCAAAGCCTAATTAGTCCAAAGCCCCTGAAGTCCAAAGCCTAATTAGTCCAAAGCCCCTGAAGTCCAAAGCCTAATTAGTCCAAAGCCCCTGAAGTCCAAAGCCTAATTAGTCCAAAGCCCCTGAAGTCCAAAGCCTAATTAGTCCAAAGCCCCTGAAGTCCAAAGCCTAATTAGTCCAAAGCCCCTGAAGTCCAAAGCCCCTGAAGTCCAAAGCCCCTGAAGTCCAAAGCCTAATTAGTCCAAAGCCCCTGAAGTCCAAAGCCTAATTAGTCCAAAGCCCCTGAAGTCCAAAGCCTAATTAGTCCAAAGCCCCTGAAGTCCAAAGCCTAATTAGTCCAAAGCCCCTGAAGTCCAAAGCCTAATTAGTCCAAAGCCCCTGAAGTCCAAAGCCTAATTAGTCCAAAGCCCCTGAAGTCCAAAGCCTAATTAGTCCAAAGCCCCTGAAGTCCAAAGCCTAATTAGTCCAAAGCCTAATTAGTCCAAAGCCCCTGAAGTCCAAAGCCCCTGAAGTCCAAAGCCTAATTAGTCCAAAGCCTAATTAGTCCAAAGCCTAATTAGTCCAAAGCCCCTGAAGTCCAAAGCCTAATTAGTCCAAAGCCTAATTAGTCCAAAGCCTAATTAGTCCAAAGCCCCTGAAGTCCAAAGCCTAATTAGTCCAAAGCCCCTGAAGTCCAAAGCCTAATTAGTCCAAAGCCCCTGAAGTCCAAAGCCTAATTAGTCCAAAGCCCCTGAAGTCCAAAGCCCCTGAAGTCCAAAGCCTAATTAGTCCAAAGCCCCTGAAGTCCAAAGCCTAATTAGTCCAAAGACCCTGAAGTCCAAAGCCTAATTAGTCGAAAGCCCCTGAAGTCCAAAGCCCCTGAAGTCCAAAGCCTAATTAGTCCAAAGCCTAATTAGTCCAAAGCCCCTGAAGTCCAAAGCCCCTGAAGTCCAAAGCCTAATTAGTCCAAAGCCTAATTAGTCCAAAGCCCCTGAAGTACAAAGCCCCTGAAGTCCAAAGCCCCTGAAGTCCAAAGCCTAATTAGTCCAGCCCCTGAAGTCCAAAGCCTAATTAGTCCAAAGCCTAATTAGTCCAAAGCCTAATTAGTCCAAAGCCCCTGAAGTCCAAAGCCTAATTAGTCCAAAGCCCCTGAAGTCCAAAGCCTAATTAGTCCAAAGCCCCTGAAGTCCAAAGCCTAATTAGTCCAAAGTCCCTGAAGTCCAAAGCCTAATTAGTCCAAAGCCCCTGAAGTCCAAAGCCTAATTAGTCCAAAGCCCCTGAAGTCCAAAGCCTAATTAGTCCAAAGCCCCTGAAGTCCAAAGCCTAATTAGTCCAAAGCCCCTGAAGTCCAAAGCCTAATTAGTCCAAAGCCCCTGAAGTCCAAAGCCTAATTAGTCCAAAGCCCCTGAAGTCCAAAGCCTAATTAGTCCAAAGCCCCTTAAGTCCAAAGCCTAATTAGTCCAAAGCCTAATTAGTCCAAAGCCTAATTAGTCCAAAGCCCCTGAAGTCCAAAGCCTAATTAGTCCAAAGCCCCTGAAGTCCAAAGCCTAATTAGTCCAAAGCCCCTGAAGTCCAAAGCCTAATTAGTCCAAAGCCCCTGAAGTCCAAAGCCTAATTAGTCCAAAGCCTAATTAGTCCAAAGCCCCTGAAGTCCAAAGCCCCTGAAGTCCAAAGCCTAATTAGTCCAAAGCCTAATTAGTCCAAAGCCCCTGAAGTCCAAAGCCTAATTAGTCCAAAGCCCCTGAAGTCCAAAGCCTAATTAGTCCAAAGCCCCTGAAGTCCAAAGCCTAATTAGTCCAAAGCCTAATTAGTCCAAAGCCTAATTAGTCCAAAGCCCCTGAAGTCCAAAGCCTAATTAGTCCAAAGCCCCTGAAGTCCAAAGCCTAATTAGTCCAAAGCCCCTGAAGTCCAAAGCCTAATTAGTCCAAAGTCCCTGAAGTCCAAAGCCTAATTAGTCCAAAGCCCCTGAAGTCCAAAGCCTAATTAGTCCAAAGCCCCTGAAGTCCAAAGCCTAATTAGTCCAAAGCCCCTGAAGTCCAAAGCCTAATTAGTCCAAAGCCCCTGAAGTCCAAAGCCTAATTAGTCCAAAGCCCCTGAAGTCCAAAGCCTAATTAGTCCAAAGCCCCTGAAGTCCAAAGCCTAATTAGTCCAAAGCCCCTTAAGTCCAAAGCCTAATTAGTCCAAAGCCTAATTAGTCCAAAGCCTAATTAGTCCAAAGCCCCTGAAGTCCAAAGCCTAATTAGTCCAAAGCCCCTGAAGTCCAAAGCCTAATTAGTCCAAAGCCCCTGAAGTCCAAAGCCTAATTAGTCCAAAGCCCCTGAAGTCCAAAGCCTAATTAGTCCAAAGCCTAATTAGTCCAAAGCCCCTGAAGTCCAAAGCCCCTGAAGTCCAAAGCCTAATTAGTCCAAAGCCTAATTAGTCCAAAGCCCCTGAAGTCCAAAGCCTAATTAGTCCAAAGCCCCTGAAGTCCAAAGCCTAATTAGTCCAAAGCCCCTGAAGTCCAAAGCCTAATTAGTCCAAAGCCCCTGAAGTCCAAAGCCCCTGAAGTCCAAAGCCTAATTAGTCCAAAGCCCCTGAAGTCCAAAGCCTAATTAGTCCAAAGCCCCTGAAGTCCAAAGCCTAATTAGTCCAAAGCCCCTGAAGTCCAAAGCCTAATTAGTCCAAAGCCCCTGAAGTCCAAAGCCTAATTAGTCCAAAGCCTAATTAGTCCAAAGCCTAATTAGTCCAAAGACCCTGAAGTCCAAAGCCTAATTAGTCCAAAGCCCCTGAAGTCCAAAGCCTAATTAGTCCAAAGCCCCTGAAGTCCAAAGCCTAATTAGTCCAAAGCCCCTGAAGTCCAAAGCCTAATTAGTCCAAAGCCCCTGAAGTCCAAAGCCTAATTAGTCCAAAGCCCCTGAAGTCCAAAGCCTAATTAGTCCAAAGCCCCTGAAGTCCAAAGCCCCTGAAGTCCAAAGCCTAATTAGTCCAAAGCCCCTGAAGTCCAAAGCCTAATTAGTCCAAAGCCTAATTAGTCCAAAGCCTAATTAGTCCAAAGCCTAATTAGTCCAAAGCCCCTGAAGTCCAAAGCCTAATTAGTCCAAAGCCCCTGAAGTCCAAAGCCTAATTAGTCCAAAGCCCCTGAAGTCCAAAGCCTAATTAGTCCAAAGCCCCTGAAGTCCAAAGCCCCTGAAGTCCAAAGCCCCTGAAGTCCAAAGCCTAATTAGTCCAAAGCCTAATTAGTCCAAAGCCTAATTAGTCCAAATCCCCTGAAGTCCAAAGCCTAATTAGTCCAAAGCCCCTGAAGTCCAAAGCCCCTGAAGTCCAAAGCCTAATTAGTCCAAAGCCCCTGAAGTCCAAAGCCCCTGAAGTCCAAAGCCCCTGAAGTCCAAAGCCTAATTAGTCCAAAGCCTAATTAGTCCAAAGCCCCTGAAGTCCAAAGCCTAATTAGTCCAAAGCCCCTGAAGTCCAAAGCCTAATTAGTCCAAAGCCCCTGAAGTCCAAAGCCTAATTAGTCCAAAGCCCCTGAAGTCCAAAGCCTAATTAGTCCAAAGCCCCTGAAGTCCAAAGCCTAATTAGTCCAAAGCCCCTGAAGTCCAAAGCCCCTGAAGTCCAAAGCCTAATTAGTCCAAAGCCCCTGAAGTCCAAAGCCTAATTAGTCCAAAGCCCCTGAAGTCCAAAGCCTAATTAGTCCAAAGCCCCTGAAGTCCAAAGCCTAATTAGTCCAAAGCCCCTGAAGTCCAAAGCCTAATTAGTCCAAAGCCCCTGAAGTCCAAAGCCTAATTAGTCCAAAGCCCCTGAAGTCCAAAGCCTAATTAGTCCAAAGCCTAATTAGTCCAAAGCCCCTGAAGTCCAAAGCCTAATTAGTCCAAAGGCCCTGAAGTCCAAAGCCTAATTAGTCCAAAGCCTAATTAGTCCAAAGCCTAATTAGTCCAAAGCCCCTGAAGTCCAAAGCCCCTGAAGTCCAAAGCCCCTGAAGTCCAAAGCCTAATTAGTCCAAAGCCTAATTAGTCCAAAGCCCCTGAAGTCCAAAGCCTAATTAGTCCAAAGCCCCTGAAGTCCAAAGCCTAATTAGTCCAAAGCCCCTGAAGTCCAAAGCCTAATTAGTCCAAAGCCCCTGAAGTCCAAAGCCTAATTAGTCCAAAGCCCCTGAAGTCCAAAGCCTAATTAGTCCAAAGCCCCTGAAGTCCAAAGCCTAATTGGTCCAAAGCCCCTGAAGTCCAAAGCCTAATTGGTCCAAAGCCTAATTAGTCCAAAGCCTAATTAGTCCAAAGCCCCTGAAGTCCAAAGCCCCTGAAGTCCAAAGCCCCTGAAGTCCAAAGCCTAATTAGTCCAAAGCCTAATTAGTCCAAAGCCCCTGAAGTCCAAAGCCTAATTAGTCCAAACCCTAATTAGTCCAAAGCCTAATTAGTCCAAAGCCCCTGAAGTCCAAAGCCTAATTAGTCCAAAGCCCCTGAAGTCCAAAGCCTAATTAGTCCAAAGCCCCTGAAGTCCAAAGCCTAATTAGTCCAAAGCCCCTGAAGTCCAAAGCCTAATTAGTCCAAAGCCCCTGAAGTCCAAAGCCCCTGAAGTCCAAAGCCTAATTAGTCCAAAGCCCCTGAAGTCCATAGCCTAATTAGTACAAAGCCCCTGAAGTCCAAAGCCTAATTAGTCCAAAGCCCCTGAAGTCCAAAGCCCCTGAAGTCCAAAGCCCCTGAAGTCCAAAGCCTAATTAGTCCAAAGCCTAATTAGTCCAAAGCCCCTGAAGTCCAAAGCCTAATTAGTCCAAAGCCCCTGAAGTCCAAAGCCTAATTAGTCCAAAGCCCCTGAAGTCCAAAGCCTAATTAGTCCAAAGCCCCTGAAGTCCAAAGCCTAATTAGTCCAAAGCCCCTGAAGTCCAAAGCCTAATTAGTCCAAAGCCCCTGAAGTCCAAAGCCTAATTAGTCCAAAGCCCCTGAAGTCCAAAGCCTAATTAGTCCAAAGCCCCTGAAGTCCAAAGCCTAATTAGTCCAAAGCCCCTGAAGTCCAAAGCCTAATTAGTCCAAAGCCCCTGAAGTCCAAAGCCTAATTAGTCCAAAGCCCCTGAAGTCCAAAGCCTAATTAGTCCAAAGCCCCTGAAGTCCAAAGCCTAATTAGTCCAAAGCCCCTGAAGTCCAAAGCCTAATTAGTCCAAAGCCCCTGAAGTCCAAAGCCTAATTAGTCCAAAGCCCCTGAAGTCCAAAGCCTAATTAGTCCAAAGCCCCAGAAGTCCAAAGCCTAATTAGTCCAAAGCCCCTGAAGTCCAAAGCCTTATTAGTCCAAAGCCCCTGAAGTCCAAAGCCTAATTAGTCCAAAGCCCCTGAAGTCCAAAGCCTAATTAGTCCAAAGCCTAATTAGTCCAAAGCCTAATTAGTCCAAAGCCCCTGAAGTCCAAAGCCCCTGAAGTCCAAAGCCTAATTAGTCCAAAGCCCCTGAAGTCCAAAGCCTAATTAGTCCAAAGCCCCTGAAGTCCAAAGCCTAATTAGTCCAAAGCCCCTGAAGTCCAAAGCCTAATTAGTCCAAAGCCCCTGAAGTCCAAAGCCTAATTAGTCCAAAGTCCCTGAAGTCCAAAGCCTAATTAGTCCAAAGCCCCTGAAGTCCAAAGCCTAATTAGTCCAAAGCCTAATTAGTCCAAAGCCTAATTAGTCCAAAGACCCTGAAGTCCAAAGCCTAATTAGTCCAAAGCCCCTGAAGTCCAAAGCCTAATTAGTCCAAAGCCCCTGAAGTCCAAAGCCTAATTAGTCCAAAGCCCCTGAAGTCCAAAGCCTAATTAGTCCAAAGCCCCTGAAGTCCAAAGCCTAATTAGTCCAAAGCCCCTGAAGTCCAAAGCCTAATTAGTCCAAAGCCCCTGAAGTCCAAAGCCTAATTAGTCCAAAGCCCCTGAAGTCCAAAGCCTAATTAGTCCAAAGCCCCTGAATTACAAAGCCTAATTAGTCCAAAGCCCCTGAAGTCCAAAGCCTAATTAGTCCAAAGCCCCTGAAGTCCAAAGCCTAATTAGTCAAAAGCCTAATTAGTCCAAAGCCCCTGAAGTCCAAAGCCTAATTAGTCCAAAGCCCCTGAAGTCCAAAGCCTAATTAGTCCAAAGCCCCTGAAGTCCAAAGCCTAATTAGTCCAAAGCCCCTGAAGTCCAAAGCCTAATTAGTCCAAAGCCCCTGAAGTCCAAAGCCTAATTAGTCCAAAGCCCCTGAAGTCCAAAGCCCCTGAAGTCCAAAGCCTAATTAGTCCAAAGCCTAATTAGTCCAAAGCCCCTGAAGTCCAAAGCCCCTGAAGTCCAAAGCCCCTGAAGTCCAAAGCCTAATTAGTCCAAAGGCCCTGAAGTCCAAAGCCTAATTAGTCCAAAGCCTAATTAGTCCAAAGCCTAATTAGTCCAAAGCCCCTGAAGTCCAAAGCCTAATTAGTCCAAAGCCCCTGAAGTCCAAAGCCTAATTAGTCCAAAGCCCCTGAAGTCCAAAGCCTAATTAGTCCAAAGCCCCTGAAGTCCAAAGCCTAATTAGTCCAAAGCCCCTGAAGTCCAAAGCCTAATTAGTCCAAAGCCCCTGAAGTCCAAAGCCTAATTAGTCCAAAGCCCCAGAAGTCCAAAGCCTAATTAGTCCAAAGCCCCTGAAGTCCAAAGCCTAATTAGTCCAAAGCCCCTGAAGTCCAAAGCCTAATTAGTCCAAAGCCTAATTAGTCCAAAGCCTAATTAGTCCAAAGCCCCTGAAGTCCAAAGCCCCTGAAGTCCAAAGCCTAATTAGTCCAAAGCCTAATTAGTCCAAAGCCTAATTAGTCCAAAGCCTAATTAGTCCAAAGCCCCTGAAGTCCAAAGCCTAATTAGTCCAAAGCCCCTGAAGTCCAAAGCCTAATTAGTCCAAAGCCCCTGAAGTCCAAAGCCTAATTAGTCCAAAGCCCCTGAAGTCCAAAGCCTAATTAGTCCAAAGCCCCTGAAGTCCAAAGCCTAATTAGTCCAAAGCCCCTGAAGTCCAAAGCCTAATTAGTCCAAAGCCCCTGAAGTCCAAAGCCCCTGAAGTCCAAAGCCTAATTAGTCCAAAGCCCCTGAAGTCCAAAGCCTAATTAGTCCAAAGACCCTGAAGTCCAAAGCCTAATTAGTCCAAAGCCCCTGAAGTCCAAAGCCCCTGAAGTCCAAAGCCTAATTAGTCCAAAGCCTAATTAGTCCAAAGCCCCTGAAGTCCAAAGCCCCTGAAGTCCAAAGCCTAATTAGTCCAAAGCCTAATTAGTCCAAAGCCCCTGAAGTACAAAGCCCCTGAAGTCCAAAGCCCCTGAAGTCCAAAGCCTAATTAGTCCAAAGCCCCTGAAGTCCAAAGCCTAATTAGTCCAAAGCCTAATTAGTCCAAAGCCTAATTAGTCCAAAGCCCCTGAAGTCCAAAGCCTAATTAGTCCAAAGCCCCTGAAGTCCAAAGCCTAATTAGTCCAAAGCCCCTGAAGTCCAAAGCCTAATTAGTCCAAAGTCCCTGAAGTCCAAAGCCTAATTAGTCCAAAGCCCCTGAAGTCCAAAGCCTAATTAGTCCAAAGCCCCTGAAGTCCAAAGCCTAATTAGTCCAAAGCCCCTGAAGTCCAAAGCCTAATTAGTCCAAAGCCCCTGAAGTCCAAAGCCTAATTAGTCCAAAGCCCCTGAAGTCCAAAGCCTAATTAGTCCAAAGCCCATGAAGTCCAAAGCCTAATTAGTCCAAAGCCCCTGAAGTCCAAAGCCTAATTAGTCCAAAGCCTAATTAGTCCAAAGCCTAATTAGTCCAAAGCCCCTGAAGTCCAAAGCCTAATTAGTCCAAAGCCCCTGAAGTCCAAAGCCTAATTAGTCCAAAGCCCCTGAAGTCCAAAGCCTAATTAGTCCAAAGCCCCTGAAGTCCAAAGCCTAATTAGTCCAAAGCCTAAATAGTCCAAAGCCCCTGAAGTCCAAAGCCCCTGAAGTCCAAAGCCTAATTAGTCCAAAGCCTAATTAGTCCAAAGCCCCTGAAGTCCAAAGCCTAATTAGTCCAAAGCCCCTGAAGTCCAAAGCCTAATTAGTCCAAAGCCCCTGAAGTCCAAAGCCTAATTAGTCCAAAGCCCCTGAAGTCCAAAGACCCTGAAGTCCAAAGCCTAATTAGTCCAAAGCCCCTGAAGTCCAAAGCCTAATTAGTCCAAAGCCCCTGAAGTCCAAAGCCTAATTAGTCCAAAGCCCCTGAAGTCCAAAGCCTAATTAGTCCAAAGCCCCTGAAGTCCAAAGCCTAATTAGTCCAAAGCCTAATTAGTCCAAAGCCTAATTAGTCCAAAGCCCCTGAAGTCCAAAGCCTAATTAGTCCAAAGCCCCTGAAGTCCAAAGCCTAATTAGTCCAAAGCCCCTGAAGTCCAAAGCCTAATTAGTCCAAAGCCCCTGAAGTCCAAAGCCTAATTAGTCCAAAGCCCCTGAAGTCCAAAGCCTAATTAGTCCAAAGCCCCTGAAGTCCAAAGCCTAATTAGTCCAAAGCCCCTGAAGTCCAAAGCCCCTGAAGTCCAAAGCCTAATTAGTCCAAAGCCCCTGAAGTCCAAAGCCTAATTAGTCCAAAGCCCCTGAAGTCCAAAGCCCCTGAAGTCCAAAGCCTAATTAGTCCAAAGCCTAATTAGTCCAAAGCCCCTGAAGTCCAAAGCCCCTGAAGTCCAAAGCCTAATTAGTCCAAAGCCCCTGAAGTCCAAAGCCTAATTAGTCCAAAGCCCCTGAAGTCCAAAGCCTAATTAGTCCAAAGCCCCTGAAGTCCAAAGCCTAATTAGTCCAAAGCCCCTGAAGTCCAAAGCCTAATTAGTCCAAAGCCCCTGAAGTCCAAAGCCTAATTAGTCCAAAGCCCCTGAAGTCCAAAGCCTAATTAGTCCAAAGCCCCTGAAGTCCAAAGCCTAATTAGTCCAAAGCCCCTGAAGTCCAAAGCCCCTGAAGTCCAAAGCCTAATTAGTCCAAAGCCCCTGAAGTCCAAAGCCTAATTAGTCCAAAGCCCCTGAAGTCCAAAGCCTAATTAGTCCAAAGCCCCTGAAGTCCAAAGCCTAATTAGTCCAAAGCCCCTGAAGTCCAAAGACCCTGAAGTCCAAAGCCTAATTAGTCCAAAGCCCCTGAAGTCCAAAGCCTAATTAGTCCAAAGCCCCTGAAGTCCAAAGCCTAATTAGTCCAAAGCCCCTGAAGTCCAAAGCCTAATTAGTCCAAAGCCCCTGAAGTCCAAAGCCTAATTAGTCCAAAGCCTAATTAGTCCAAAGCCTAATTAGTCCAAAGCCCCTGAAGTCCAAAGCCTAATTAGTCCAAAGCCCCTGAAGTCCAAAGCCTAATTAGTCCAAAGCCTAATTAGTCCAAAGCCTAATTAGTCCAAAGCCCCTGAAGTCCAAAGCCTAATTAGTCCAAAGCCCCTGAAGTCCAAAGCCTAATTAGTCCAAAGCCCCTGAAGTCCAAAGCCTAATTAGTCCAAAGCCCCTGAAGTCCAAAGCCTAATTAGTCCAAAGCCCCTGAAGTCCAAAGCCTAATTAGTCCAAAGCCCCTGAAGTAAAAAGCCCCTGAAGTCCAAAGCCTAATTAGTCCAAAGCCCCTGAAGTCCAAAGCCTAATTAGTCCAAAGCCCCTGAAGTCCAAAGCCTAATTAGTCCAAAGCCCCTGAAGTCCAAAGCCTAATTAGTCCAAAGCCTAATTAGTCCAAAGCCTAATTAGTCCAAAGCCCCTGAAGTCCAAAGCCTAATTAGTCCAAAGCCCCTGAAGTCCAAAGCCTAATTAGTCCAAAGCCCCTGAAGTCCAAAGCCTAATTAGTCCAAAGCCTAATTAGTCCAAAGCCCCTGAAGTCCAAAGCCTAATTAGTCCAAAGCCCCTGAAGTCCAAAGCCCCTCAAGTCCAAAGCCCCTGAAGTCCAAAGCCTAATTAGTCCAAAGCCCCTGAAGTCCAAAGCCTAATTAGTCCAAGGCCCCTGAAGTCCAAAGCCTAATTAGTCCAAAGCCCCTGAAGTCCAAAGCCTAATTAGTCCAAAGCCCCTGAAGTCCAAAGCCTAATTAGTCCAAAGCCCCTGAAGTCCAAAGCCCCTGAAGTCCAAAGATTAATTAGTCCAAAGCCTAATTAGTCCAAAGCCTAATTAGTCCAAAGCCCCTGAAGTCCAAAGCCTAATTAGACCAAAGCCCCTGAAGTCCAAAGCCTAATTAGTCCAAAGCCCCTGAAGTCCAAAGCCTAATTAGTCCAAAGCCCCTGAAGTAAAAAGCCCCTGAAGTCCAAAGCCTAATTAGTCCAAAGCCCCTGAAGTCCAAAGCCTAATTAGTCCAAAGCCCCTGAAGTCCAAAGCCTAATTAGTCCAAAGCCCCTGAAGTCCAAAGCCTAATTAGTCCAAAGCCTAATTAGTCCAAAGCCCCTGAAGTCCAAAGCCTAATTAGTCCAAAGCCCCTGAAGTCCAAAGCCTAATTAGTCCAAAGCCCCTGAAGTCCAAAGCCTAATTAGTCCAAAGCCCCTGAAGTCCAAAGCCTAATTAGTCCAAAGCCTAATTAGTCCAAAGCCCCTGAAGTCCAAAGCCTAATTAGTCCAAAGCCCCTGAAGTCCAAAGCCCCTCAAGTCCAAAGCCCCTGAAGTTCAAAGCCTAATTAGTCCAAAGCCCCTGAAGTCCAAAGCCTAATTAGTCCAAGGCCCCTGAAGTCCAAAGCCTAATTAGTCCAAAGCCCCTGAAGTCCAAAGCCTAATTAGTCCAAAGCCCCTGAAGTCCAAAGCCTAATTAGTCCAAAGCCCCTGAAGTCCAAAGCCTAATTAGTCCAAAGCCCCTGAAGTCCAAAGCCTAATTAGTCCAAAGCCCCTGAAGTCCAAAGCCTAATTAGTCCAAAGCCCCTGAAGTCCAAAGCCTAATTAGTCCAAAGCCCCTGAAGTCCAAAGCCTAATTAGTCCAAAGCCTAATTAGTCCAAAGCCTAATTAGTCCAAAGCCCCTGAAGTCCAAAGCCTAATTAGTCCAAAGCCCCTGAAGTCCAAAGCCTAATTAGTCCAAAGCCCCTGAAGTCCAAAGCCTAATTAGTCCAAAGCCTAATTAGTCCAAAGCCTAATTAGTCCAAAGCCCCTGAAGTCCAAAGCCTAATTAGTCCAAAGCCCCTGAAGTCCAAAGCCTAATTAGTCCAAAGCCCCTGAAGTCCAAAGCCTAATTAGTCCAAAGCCCCTGAAGTCCAAAGCCTAATTAGTCCAAAGCCCCTGAAGTCCAAATCCCCTGAAGTCCAAAGCCTAATTAGTCCAAAGCCCCTGAAGTCCAAAGCCTAATTAGTCCAAAGCCCCTGAAGTCCAAAGCCTAATTAGTCCAAAGCCCCTGAAGTCCAAAGCCCCTGAAGTCCAAAGCCTAATTAGTCCAAAGCCCCTGAAGTCCAAAGCCTAATTAGTCCAAAGCCCCTGAAGTCCAAAGCCTAATTAGTCCAAAGCCCCTGAAGTCCAAAGCCTAATTAGTCCAAAGCCTAATTAGTCCAAAGCCCCTGAAGTCCAAAGCCCCTGAAGTCCAAAGCCCCTGAAGTCCAAAGCCTAATTAGCCCAAAGCCTAATTAGTCCAAAGCCCCTGAAGTCCAAAGCCTAATTAGTCCAAAGCCCCTGAAGTCCAAAGCCTAATTAGTCCAAAGCCTAATTAGTCCAAAGCCTAATTAGTCCAAAGCCTAATTAGTCCAAAGCCCCTGAAGTCCAAAACCTAATTAGTCCAAAGCCCCTGAAGTCCAAAGCCTAATTAGTCCAAAGCCCCTGAAGTCCAAAGCCTAATTAGTCCAAAGCCCCTGAAGTCCAAAGCCTAATTAGTCCAAAGCCCCTGAAGTCCAAAGCCTAATTAGTCCAAAGCCCCTGAAGTCCAAAGCCTAATTAGTCCAAAGCCCCTGAAGTACAAAGCCTAATTAGTCCAAAGCCTAATTAGTTCAAAGCCTAATTAGTCCAAAGCCTAATTAGTCCAAAGCCCCTGAAGTCCAAAGCCCCTGAAGTCCAAAGCCCCTGAAGTCCAAAGCCTAATTAGTCCAAAGCCTCTGAAGTCCAAAGCCCCTGAAGTCCAAAGCCTAATTAGTCCAAAGCCCCTGAAGTCCAAAGCCCCTGAAGCCCAAAGCCTAATTAGTCCAAAGCCCCTGAAGCCCAAAGCCTAATTAGTCCAAAGCCCCTGAAGTCCAAAGCCTAATTAGTCCAAAGCCCCTGAAGTCCAAAGCCTAATTAGTCCAAAGCCCCTGAAGTCCAAAGCCTAATTAGTCCAAAGCCTAATTAGTCCAAAGCCTAATTAGTCCAAAGCCCCTGAAATCCAAAGCCTAATTAGTCCAAAGCCCCTGAAGTCCAAAGCCCCTGAAGTCCAAAGCCTAATTAGTCCAAAGCCCCTGAAGTCCAAAGCCCATGAAGTCCAAAGCCTAATTAGTCCAAAGCCCCTGAAGTCCAAAGCCTAATTAGTCCAAAGCCCCTGAAGTCCAAAGCCTAATTAGTCCAAAGCCCCTGAAGTCCAAAGCCCCTGAAGTCCAAAGCCTAATTAGTCCAAAGCCCCTGAAGTCCAAAGCCTAATTAGTCCAAAGCCTAATTAGTCCAAAGCCCCTGAAATCCAAAGCCTAATAAGTCCAAAGCCCCTGAAATCCAAAGCCTAATAAGTCCAAAGCCCCTGAAGTCCAAAGCCCCTGAAGTCCAAAGCCCCTGAAGTCCAAAGCCTAATTAGTCCAAAGCCCCTGAAGTCCAAAGCCCCTGAAGTCCAAAGCCCCTGAAGACCAAAGCCCCTGAAGTCCAAAGCCTAATTAGTCCAAAGCCCCTGAAGTCCAAAGCCTAATTAGTCCAAAGCCCCTGAAGTCCAAAGCCTAATTAGTCCAAAGCCCCTGAAGTCCAAAGCCTAATTAGTCCAAAGCCTAATTAGTCCAAAGCCCCTGAAGTCCAAAGCCTAATTAGTCCAAAGCCCCTGAAGTCCAAAGCCTAATTAGTCCAAAGCCCCTGAAGTCCAAAGCCTAATTAGTCCAAAGCCCCTGAAGTCCAAAGCCTAATTAGTCCAAAGCCTAATTAGTCCAAAGCCCCTGAAGTCCAAAGCCCCTGAAGTCCAAAGCCCCTGAAGTCCAAAGCCTAATTAGTCCAAAGCCTAATTAGTCCAAAGCCCCTGAAGTCCAAAGCCTAATTAGTCCAAACCCTAATTAGTCCAAAGCCCCTGAAGTCCAAAGCCTAATTAGTCCAAAGCCCCTGAAGTCCAAAGCCTAATTAGTCCAAAGCCCCTGAAGTCCAAAGTCTAATTAGTCCAAAGCCCCTGAAGTCCAAAGCCTAATTAGTCCAAAGCCCCTGAAGTCCAAAGCCCCTGAAGTCCAAAGCCCCTCAAGTCCAAAGCCTAATTAGTCCAAAGCCCCTGAAGTCCAAAGCCCCTGAAGTCCAAAGCCTAAATAGTCCAAAGCCCAATTAGTCCAAAGCCCAATTAGTCCAAAGCCCCTGAAGTCCAAAGCCTAATTAGTCCAAAGCCACTGAAGTCCAAAGACTAATTAGTCCAAAGCCCCTGAAGTCCAAAGCCCCTGAAGTCCAAAGCCCCTGAAGTCCAAAGCCTAATTAGTCCAAAGCCTAATTAGTCCAAAGCCTAATTAGTCCAAAGCCCCTGAAGTCCAAAGCCTAATTAGTCCAAAGCCCCTGAAGTCCAAAGCCTAATTAGTCCAAAGCCCCTGAAGTCCAAAGCCTAATTAGTCCAAAGCCCCTGAAGTCCAAAGCCTAATTAGTCCAAAGCCCCAGAAGTCCAAAGCCTAATTAGTCCAAAGCCCCTGAAGTCCAAAGCCTAATTAGTCCAAAGCCCCTGAAGTCCAAAGCCCCTGAAGTCCAAAGCCTAATTAGTCCAAAGCCCCTGAAGTCCAAAGCCTAATTAGTCCAAAGCCCCTGAAGTCCAAAGCCTAATTAGTCCAAAGCCCCTGAAGTCCAAAGCCTAATTAGTCCAAAGCCCCTGAAGTCCAAAGCCTAATTAGTCCAAAGCCCCTGAAGTCCAAAGCCTAATTAGTCCAAAGCCCCTGAAGTCCAAAGCCTAATTAGTCCAAAGCCCCTGAAGTCCAAAGCCCCTGAAGTCCAAAGCCCCTGAAGTCCAAAGCCTAATTAGTCCAAAGCCTCATTAGTCCAAAGCCTAATTAGTCCAAAGCCCCTGAAGTCCAAAGCCTAATTAGTCCAAAGCCCCTGAAGTCCAAAGCCTAATTAGTCCAAAGCCCCTGAAGTCCAAAGCCTAATTAGTCCAAAGCCCCTGAAGTCCAAAGCCTAATTAGTCCAAAGCCCCTGAAGTCCAAAGCCTAATTAGTCCAAAGCCCCTGAAGTCCAAAGCCTAATTAGTCCAAAGCCCCTGAAGTCCAAAGCCTAATTAGTCCAAAGCCCCTGAAGTCCAAAGCCTAATTAGTCCAAAGCCCCTGAAGTACAAAGCCTAATTAGTCCAAAGCCTAATTAGTTCAAAGCCTAATTAGTCCAAAGCCTAATTAGTCCAAAGCCCCTGAAGTCCAAAGCCCCTGAAGTCCAAAGCCCCTGAAGTCCAAACCCTAATTAGTCCAAAGCCCCTGAAGTCCAAAGCCCCTGAAGTCCAAAGCCTAATTAGTCCAAAGCCCCTGAAGTCCAAAGCCCCTGAAGCCCAAAGCCTAATTAGTCCAAAGCCCCTGAAGCCCAAAGTCTAATTAGTCCAAAGCCCCTGAAGTCCAAAGCCTAATTAGTCCAAAGCCCCTGAAGTCCAAAGCCTAATTAGTCCAAAGCCCCTGAAGTCCAAAGCCTAATTAGTCCAAAGCCTAATTAGTCCAAAGCCTAATTAGTCCAAAGCCCCTGAAGTCCAAAGCCCATGAAGTCCAAAGCCTAATTAGTCCAAAGCCCCTGAAGTCCAAAGCCTAATTAGTCCAAAGCCCCTGAAGTCCAAAGCCTAATTAGTCCAAAGCCCCTGAAGTCCAAAGCCCCTGAAGTCCAAAGCCTAATTAGTCCAAAGCCCCTGAAGTCCAAAGCCTAATTAGTCCAAAGCCTAATTAGTCCAAAGCCCCTGAAATCCAAAGCCTAATAAGTCCAAAGCCCCTGAAGTCCAAAGCCCCTGAAGTCCAAAGCCCCTGAAGTCCAAAGCCTAATTAGTCCAAAGCCCCTGAAGTCCAAAGCCCCTGAAGTCCAAAGCCCCTGAAGACCAAAGCCCCTGAAGTCCAAAGCCTAATTAGTCCAAAGCCCCTGAAGTCCAAAGCCTAATTAGTCCAAAGCCCCTGAAGTACAAAGCCTAATTAGTCCAAAGCCCCTGAAGTCCAAAGCCTAATTAGTCCAAAGCCTAATTAGTCCAAAGCCCCTGAAGTCCAAAGCCTAATTAGTCCAAAGCCCCTGAAGTCCAAAGCCTAATTAGTCCAAAACCCTGAAGTCCAAAGCCTAATTAGTCCAAAGCCCCTGAAGTCCAAAGCCTAATTAGTCCAAAGCCTAATTAGTCCAAAGCCCCTGAAGTCCAAAGCCCCTGAAGTCCAAAGCCCCTGAAGTCCAAAGCCTAATTAGTCCAAAGCCTAATTAGTCCAAAGCCCCTGAAGTCCAAAGCCTAATTAGTCCAAACCCTAATTAGTCCAAAGCCTAATTAGTCCAAAGCCCCTGAAGTCCAAAGCCTAATTAGTCCAAAGCCCCTGAAGTCCAAAGCCTAATTAGTCCAAAGCCCCTGAAGTCCAAAGCCTAATTAGTCCAAAGCCCCTGAAGTCCAAAGCCTAATTAGTCCAAAGCCCCTGAAGTCCAAAGCCCCTGAAGTCCAAAGCCCCTCAAGTCCAAAGCCTAATTAGTCCAAAGCCCCTGAAGTCCAAAGCCCCTGAAGTCCAAAGCCTAAATAGTCCAAAGCCCAATTAGTCCAAAGCCCAATTAGTCCAAAGCCCCTGAAGTCCAAAGCCTAATTAGTCCAAAGCCACTGAAGTCCAAAGACTAATTAGTCCAAAGCCCCTGAAGTCCAAAGCCCCTGAAGTCCAAAGCCTAATTAGTCCAAAGCCTAATTAGTCCAAAGCCCCTGAAGTCCAAAGCCTAATTAGTCCAAAGCCCCTGAAGTCCAAAGCCTAATTAGTCCAAAGCCCCTGAAGTCCAAAGCCTAATTAGTCCAAAGCCCCTGAAGTCCAAAGCCTAATTAGTCCAAAGCCCCTGAAGTCCAAAGCCTAATTAGTCCAAAGCCCCTGAAGTCCAAAGCCCCTGAAGTCCAAAGCCTAATTAGTCCAAAGCCCCTGAAGTCCAAAGCCTAATTAGTTCAAAGCCCCTGAAGTCCAAAGCCTAATTAGTCCAAAGCCCCTGAAGTCCAAAGCCTAATTAGTCCAAAGCCCCTGAAGTCCAAAGCCTAATTAGTCCAAAGCCCCTGAAGTCCAAAGCCTAATTAGTCCAAAGCCCCTGAAGTCCAAAGCCTAATTAGTCCAAAGCCCCTGAAGTCCAAAGCCCCTGAAGTCCAAAGCCCCTGAAGTCCAAAGCCTAATTAGTCCAAAGCCTCATTAGTCCAAAGCCTAATTAGTCCAAAGCCCCTGAAGTCCAAAGCCCCTGAAGTCCAAAGCCCCTGAAGTCCAAAGCCTAATTAGTCCAAAGCCAAATTAGTCCAAAGCCAAATTAGTCCAAAGCCCCTGAAGTCCAAAGCCTAATTAGTCCAAAGCCTAATTAGTCCAAAGCCTAATTAGTCCAAAGCCCCTGAAGTCCAAAGCCTAATTAGTCCAAAGCCCCTGAAGTCCAAAGCCTAATTAGTCCAAAGCCCCTGAAGTCCAAAGCCTAATTAGTCCAAAGCCCCTGAAGTCCAAAGCCTAATTAGTCCAAAGCCCCTGAAGTCCAAAGACTAATTAGTCCAAAGCCCCTGAAGTCCAAAGCCTAATTAGTCCAAAGCCTAATTAGTCCAAAGCCCCTGAAGTCCAAAGCCTAATTAGTCCAAAGCCCCTGAAGTCCAAAGCCTAATTAGTCCAAAGCCCCTGAAGTCCAAAGCCCCTGAAGTCCAAAGCCTAATTAGTCCAAAGCCCCTGAAGTCCAAAGCCTAATTAGTCCAAAGCCCCTGAAGTCCAAAGCCTAATTAGTCCAAAGCCCCTGAAGTCCAAAGCCCCTGAAGTCCAAAGCCCCTGAAGTCCAAAGCCTAATTAGTCCAAAGCCTAATTAGTCCAAAGCCTAATTAGTCCAAAGCCCCTGAAGTCCAAAGCCCCTGAAGTCCAAAGCCAAATTAGTCCAAAGCCAAATTAGTCCAAAGTCAAATTAGTCCAAAGCCTAATTAGTCCAAAGCCAAATTAGTCCAAAGCCCCTGAAGTCCAAAGCCTAATTAGTCCAAAGCCCCTGAAGTCCAAAGCCTAATTAGTCCAAAGCCCCTGAAGTCCAAAGCCTAATTAGTCCAAAGCCTAATTAGTCCAAAGCCTAATTAGTCCAAAGCCCCTGAAGTCCAAAGCCTAATTAGTCCAAAGCCCCTGAAGTCCAAAGCCTAATTAGTCCAAAGCCCCTGAAGTCCAAAGCCTAATTAGTCCAAAGCCTAATTAGTCCAAAGCCCCTGAAGTCCAAAGCCTAATTAGCCAAAGCCCCTGAAGTCCAAAGCCTAATTAGCAAAAGCCCCTGAAGTCCAAAGCCTAATTAGTCCAAAGCCCCTGAAGTCCAAAGCCCCTGAAGTCCAAAGACTAATTAGTCCAAAGCCTAATTAGTCCAAAGCCCCTGAAGTCCAAAGCCCCTGAAGTCCAAAGCCCCTGAAGTCCAAAGCCTAATTAGTCCAAAGCCCCTGAAGTCCAAAGCCTAATTAGTCCAAAGCCCCTGAAGTCCAAAGCCTAATTAGTCCAAAGCCCCTGAAGTCCAAAGCCTAATTAGTCCAAAGCCCCTGAAGTCCAAAGCCTAATTAGTCCAAAGCCCCTGAAGTCCAAAGCCTAATTAGTCCAAAGCCCCTGAAGTCCAAAGCCTAATTAGTCCAAAGCCCCTGAAGTCCAAAGCCTAATTAGTCCAAAGCCCCTGAAGTCCAAAGCCTAATTAGTCCAAAGCCCCTGAAGTCCAAAGCCTAATTAGTCCAAAGCCCCTGAAGTCCAAAGCCTAATTAGTCCAAAGCCCCTGAAGTCCAAAGCCTAATTAGTCCAAAGCCCCTGAAGTCCAAAGCCTAATTAGCCAAAGCCCCTGAAGTCCAAAGCCTAATTAGTCCAAAGCCCCTGAAGTCCAAAGCCTAATTAGTCCAAAGCCCCTGAAGTCCAAAGCCCCTGAAGTCCAAAGACTAATTAGTCCAAAGCCTAATTAGTCCAAAGCCCCTGAAGTCCAAAGCCCCTGAAGTCCAAAGCCTAATTAGTCCAAAGCCCCTGAAGTCCAAAGCCTAATTAGTCCAAAGCCTAATTAGTCCAAAGCCCCTGAAGTCCAAAGCCTAATTAGTCCAAAGCCCCTGAAGTCCAAAGCCTAATTAGTCCAAAGTCCCTGAAGTCCAAAGCCTAATTAGTCCAAAGCCCCTGAAGTCCAAAGCCTAATTAGTCCAAAGCCTAATTAGTCCAAAGCCCCTGAAGTCCAAAGCCTAATTAGTCCAAAGCCCCTGAAGTCCAAAGCCTAATTAGTCCAAAGCCCCTGAAGTCCAAAGCCTAATTAGTCCAAAGCCCCTGAAGTACAAAGCCCCTGAAGTCCAAAGCCCCTGAAGTCCAAAGCCTAATTAGTCCAAAGCCCCTGAAGTCCAAATCCTAATTAGTCCAAAGCCCCTGAAGTCCAAATCCTAATTAGTCCAAAGCCCCTGAAGTCCAAATCCTAATTAGTCCAAAGCCCCTGAAGTCCAAAGCCTAATTAGTCCAAAGCCCCTGAAGTCCAAAGCCTAATTAGTCCAAAGCCCCTGAAGTCCAAAGCCTAATTAGTCCAAAGCCCCTGAAGTCCAAAGCCTAATTAGTCCAAAGCCCCTGAAGTCCAAAGCCTAATTAGTCCAAAGCCCCTGAAGTCCAAAGCCTAATTAGCCAAAGCCCCTGAAGTCCAAAGCCTAATTAGCCAAAGCCCCTGAAGTCCAAAGCCTAATTAGTCCAAAGCCCCTGAAGTCCAAAGCCCCTGAAGTCCAAAGACTAATTAGTCCAAAGCCTAATTAGTCCAAAGCCCCTGAAGTCCAAAGCCCCTGAAGTCCAAAGCCCCTGAAGTCCAAAGCCCAATTAGTCCAAAGCCCCTGAAGTCCAAAGCCCAATTAGTCCAAAGCCCCTGAAGTCCAAAGCCTAATTAGTCCAAAGCCCCTGAAGTCCAAAGCCTAATTAGTCCAAAGCCCCTGAAGTCCAAAGCCTAATTAGTCCAAAGCCCCTGAAGTCCAAAGCCTAATTAGTCCAAAGCCCCTGAAGTCCAAAGCCTAATTAGTCCAAAGCCCCTGAAGTCCAAAGCCTAATTAGTCCAAAGCCCCTGAAGTCCAAAGCCTAATTAGTCCAAAGCCCCTGAAGTCCAAAGCCTAATTAGTCCAAAGCCCCTGAAGTCCAAAGCCTAATTAGTCCAAAGCCCCTGAAGTCCAAAGCCTAATTAGTCCAAAGCCCCTGAAGTCCAAAGCCTAATTAGTCCAAAGCCCCTGAAGTCCAAAGCCTAATTAGTCCAAAGCCCCTGAAGTCCAAAGCCTAATTAGCCAAAGCCCCTGAAGTCCAAAGCCTAATTAGTCCAAAGCCCCTGAAGTCCAAAGCCTAATTAGTCCAAAGCCCCTGAAGTCCAAAGCCCCTGAAGTCCAAAGACTAATTAGTCCAAAGCCTAATTAGTCCAAAGCCCCTGAAGTCCAAATCCCCTGAAGTCCAAAGCCTAATTAGTCCAAAGCCCCTGAAGTCCAAAGCCTAATTAGTCCAAAGCCTAATTAGTCCAAAGCCCCTGAAGTCCAAAGCCTAATTAGTCCAAAGCCCCTGAAGTCCAAAGCCTAATTAGTCCAAAGTCCCTGAAGTCCAAAGCCTAATTAGTCCAAAGCCCCTGAAGTCCAAAGCCTAATTAGTCCAAAGCCCCTGAAGTCCAAAGCCTAATTAGTCCAAAGCCTAATTAGTCCAAAGCCCCTGAAGTCCAAAGCCCCTGAAGTCCAAAGCCCCTGAAGTCCAAAGCCCCTGAAGTCCAAAGCCTAATTAGTCCAAAGCCCCTGAAGTCCAAAGCCTAATTAGTCCAAAGCCCCTGAAGTCCAAAGCCTAATTAGTCCAAAGCCCCTGAAGTCCAAAGCCTAATTAGTCCAAAGCCCCTGAAGTCCAAAGCCTAATTAGTCCAAAGCCCCTGAAGTCCAAAGCCTAATTAGTCCAAAGCCCCTGAAGTCCAAAGCCTAATTAGTCCAAAGCCCCTGAAGTCCAAAGCCTAATTAGTCCAAAGCCCCTGAAGTCCAAAGCCCCTGAAGTCCAAAGCCTAATTAGTCCAAAGCCCCTGAAGTCCAAAGCCTAATTAGTCCAAAGCCTAATTAGTCCAAAGCCTAATTAGTCCAAAGCCCCTGAAGTCCAAAGCCTAATTAGTCCAAAGCCCCTGAAGTCCAAAGCCTAATTAGTTCAAAGCCCCTGAAGTCCAAAGCCTAATTAGTCCAAAGTCCCTGAAGTCCAAAGCCTAATTAGTCCAAAGCCCCTGAAGTCCAAAGCCTAATTAGTCCAAAGCCCCTGAAGTCCAAAGCCTAATTAGTCCAAAGCCCCTGAAGTCCAAAGCCTAATTAGTCCAAAGCCCCTGAAGTCCAAAGCCTAATTAGTCCAAAGCCCCTGAAGTCCAAAGCCTAATTAGTCCAAAGCCCCTGAAGTCCAAAGCCTATTTAGTCCAAAGCCTAATTAGTCCAAAGCCCCTGAAGTCCAAAGCCTAATTAGTCCAAAGCCCCTGAAGTCCAAAGCCTAATTAGTCCAAAGCCTAATTAGTCCAAAGCCTAATTAGTCAAAAGCCCCTGAAGTCCAAAGCCCCTGAAGTCCAAAGCCCCTGAAGTCCAAAGCCTAATTAGTCCAAAGCCCCTGAAGTCCAAAGCCTAATTAGTCCAAAGCCCCTGAAGTCCAAAGCCTAATTAGTCCAAAGCCCCTGAAGTCCAAAGCCCCTGAAGTCCAAAGCCCCTGAAGTCCAAAGCCCCTGAAGTCCAAACACCCTGAAGTCCAAAGCCCCTGAAGTCCAAAGCCTAATTAGTCCAAAGCCCCTGAATTCCAAAGCCTACTTAGTCCAAAGCCTACTTAGTCCAAAGCCCCTGAAGTCCAAAGCCTAATTAGTCCAAAGCCCCTGAAGTCCAAAGCCACTGAAGTCCAAAGCCCCTGAAGTCCAAAGCCCCTGAAGTCCAAAGCCTAATTAGTCCAAAGCCTAATTAGTCCAAAGCCTAATTAGTCCAAAGCCCCTGAAGTCCAAAGCCCCTGAAGTCCAAAGACTAATTAGTCCAAAGCCCCTGAAGTCCAAAGCCCCTGAAGTCCAAAGCCCCTGAAGTCCAAAGCCTAATTAGTCCAAAGCCCCTGAAGTCCAAAGCCCCTGAAGTCCAAAGCCTAATTAGTCCAAAGCCTAATTAGTCCAAAGCCTAATTAGTCCAAAGCCTAATTAGTCCAAATCCCCTGAAGTCCAAAGCCTAATTAGTCCAAAGCCCCTGAAGTCCAAAGCCTAATTAGTCCAAAGCCCCTGAAGTCCAAAGCCTAATTAGTCCAAAGCCCCTGAAGTCCAAAGCCCCTGAAGTCCAAAGCCTAATTAGTCCAAAGCCCCTGAAGTCCAAAGCCCCTGAAGTCCAAAGCCTAATTAGTCCAAAGCCCCTGAAGTCCAAAGCCTAATTAGTCCAAAGCCCCTGAAGTCCAAAGCCTAATTAGTCCAAAGCCCCTGAAGTCCAAAGCCCCTGAAGTCCAAATCCCCTGAAGTCCAAAGCCTAATTAGTCCAAAGCCCCTGAAGTCCAAAGCCCCTGAAGTCCAAAGCCTAATTAGTCCAAAGCCTAATTAGTCCAAAGCCCCTGAAGTCCAAAGCCCCTGAAGTCCAAAACCCCTGAAGTCCAAAGCCCCTGAAGTCCAAAGCCTAATTAGTCCAAAGCCTAATTAGTCCAAAGCCCCTGAAGTCCAAAGCCCCTGAAGTCCAAAGCCTAATTAGTCCAAAGCCCCTGAAGTCCAAAGCCTAATTAGTCCAAAGCCTAATTAGTCCAAAGCCCCTGAAGTCCAAAGCCCCTGAAGTCCAAAGCCTAATTAGTCCAAAGCCTAATTAGTCCAAAGCCTAATTAGTCCAAAGCCCCTGAAGTCCAAAGCCTAATTAGTCCAAAGCCCCTGAAGTCCAAAGCCTAATTAGTCCAAAGCCCCTGAAGTCCAAAGCCTAATTAGTCCAAAGCCCCTGAAGTCCAAAGCCTAATTAGTCCAAAGCCCCTGAAGTCCAAAGCCTAATTAGTCCAAAGCCCCTGAAGTCCAAAGCCTAATTAGTCCAAAGCCCCTGAAGTCCAAAGCCCCTGAAGTCCAAAGCCTAATTAGTCCAAAGCCCCTGAAGTCCAAAGCCTAATTAGTCCAAAGACCCTGAAGTCCAAAGCCTAATTAGTCCAAAGCCCCTGAAGTCCAAAGCCCCTGAAGTCCAAAGCCTAATTAGTCCAAAGCCTAATTAGTCCAAAGCCCCTGTAGTCCAAAGCCCCTGAAGTCCAAAGCCTAATTAGTCCAAAGCCTAATTAGTCCAAAGCCCCTGAAGTACAAAGCCCCTGAAGTCCAAAGCCCCTGAAGTCCAAAGCCTAATTAGTCCAAAGCCCCTGAAGTCCAAAGCCTAATTAGTCCAAAGCCTAATTAGTCCAAAGCCTAATTAGTCCAAAGCCCCTGAAGTCCAAAGCCTAATTAGTCCAAAGCCCCTGAAGTCCAAAGCCTAATTAGTCCAAAGCCCCTGAAGTCCAAAGCCTAATTAGTCCAAAGTCCCTGAAGTCCAAAGCCTAATTAGTCCAAAGCCCCTGAAGTCCAAAGCCTAATTAGTCCAAAGCCCCTGAAGTCCAAAGCCTAATTAGTCCAAAGCCCCTGAAGTCCAAAGCCTAATTAGTCCAAAGCCCCTGAAGTCCAAAGCCTAATTAGTCCAAAGCCCCTGAAGTCCAAAGCCTAATTAGTCCAAAGCCTAATTAGTCCAAAGCCTAATTAGTCCAAAGCCCCTGAAGTCCAAAGCCTAATTAGTCCAAAGCCCCTGAAGTCCAAAGCCTAATTAGTCCAAAGCCCCTGAAGTCCAAAGCCTAATTAGTCCAAAGCCCCTGAAGTCCAAAGCCTAATTAGTCCAAAGCCTAATTAGTCAAAAGCCCCTGAAGTCCAAAGCCCCTGAAGTCCAAAGCCTAATTAGTCCAAAGCCTAATTAGTCCAAAGCCCCTGAAGTCCAAAGCCTAATTAGTCCAAAGCCCCTGAAGTCCAAAGCCTAATTAGTCCAAAGCCCCTGAAGTCCAAAGCCTAATTAGTCCAAAGCCCCTGAAGTCCAAAGCCTAATTAGTCCAAAGCCCCTGAAGTCCAAAGCCTAATTAGTCCAAAGCCCCTGAAGTCCAAAGCCTAATTAGTCCAAAGCCCCTGAAGTCCAAAGCCTAATTAGTCCAAAGCCCCTGAAGTCCAAAGCCCCTGAAGTCCAAAGCCTAATTAGTCCAAAGCCCCTGAAGTCCAAAGCCTAATTAGTCCAAAGCCCCTGAAGTCCAAAGCCTAATTAGTCCAAAGCCCCTGAAGTCCAAAGCCTAATTAGTCCAAAGCCCCTGAAGTCCAAAGCCTAATTAGTCCAAAGCCTAATTAGTCCAAAGCCTAATTACTCCAAAGCCCCTGAAGTCCAAAGCCTAATTAGTCCAAAGCCCCTGAAGTCCAAAGCCTAATTAGTCCAAAGCCCCTGAAGTCCAAAGCCTAATTAGTCCAAAGCCCCTGAAGTCCAAAGCCTAATTAGTCCAAAGCCCCTGAAGTCCAAAGCCTAATTAGTCCAAAGCCCCTGAAGTCCAAAGCCTAATTAGTCCAAAGCCCCTGAAGTCCAAAGCCCCTGAAGTCCAAAGCCTAATTAGTCCAAAGCCCCTGAAGTCCAAAGCCTAATTAGTCCAAAGCCCCTGAAGTCCAAAGCCCCTGAAGTCCAAAGCCTAATTAGTCCAAAGCCTAATTAGTCCAAAGCCCCTGAAGTCCAAAGCCTAATTAGTCCAAAGCCCCTGAAGTCCAAAGCCTAATTAGTCCAAAGCCCCTGAAGTCCAAAGCCTAATTAGTCCAAAGCCCCTGAAGTCCAAAGCCTAATTAGTCCAAAGCCCCTGAAGTCCAAAGCCTAATTAGTCCAAAGCCCCTGAAGTCCAAAGCCTAATTAGTCCAAAGCCCCTGAAGTCCAAAGCCTAATTAGTCCAAAGCCCCTGAAGTCCAAAGCCTAATTAGTCCAAAGCCCCTGAAGTCCAAAGCCTAATTAGTCCAAAGCCCCTGAAGTCCAAAGCCCCTGAAGTCCAAAGCCTAATTAGTCCAAAGCCCCTGAAGTCCAAAGCCTAATTAGTCCAAAGCCCCTGAAGTCCAAAGCCTAATTAGTCCAAAGCCCCTGAAGTCCAAAGCCTAATTAGTCCAAAGCCCCTGAAGTCCAAAGACCCTGAAGTCCAAAGCCTAATTAGTCCAAAGCCCCTGAAGTCCAAAGCCTAATTAGTCCAAAGCCCCTGAAGTCCAAAGCCTAATTAGTCCAAAGCCCCTGAAGTCCAAAGCCTAATTAGTCCAAAGCCCCTGAAGTCCAAAGCCTAATTAGTCCAAAGCCTAATTAGTCCAAAGCCTAATTAGTCCAAAGCCTAATTAGTCCAAAGCCCCTGAAGTCCAAAGCCTAATTAGTCCAAAGCCCCTGAAGTCCAAAGCCTAATTAGTCCAAAGCCCCTGAAGTCCAAAGCCTAATTAGTCCAAAGCCCCTGAAGTCCAAAGCCTAATTAGTCCAAAGCCCCTGAAGTCCAAAGCCTAATTAGTCCAAAGCCCCTGAAGTCCAAAGCCTAATTAGTCCAAAGCCCCTGAAGTCCAAAGCCCCTGAAGTCCAAAGCCTAATTAGTCCAAAGCCCCTGAAGTCCAAAGCCTAATTAGTCCAAAGCCCCTGAAGTCCAAAGCCCCTGAAGTCCAAAGCCTAATTAGTCCAAAGCCTAATTAGTCCAAAGCCTAATTAGTCCAAAGCCCCTGAAGTCCAAAGCCCCTGAAGTCCAAAGCCTAATTAGTCCAAAGCCCCTGAAGTCCAAAGCCTAATTAGTCCAAAGCCCCTGAAGTCCAAAGCCTAATTAGTCCAAAGCCCCTGAAGTCCAAAGCCTAATTAGTCCAAAGCCCCTGAAGTCCAAAGCCTAATTAGTCCAAAGCCCCTGAAGTCCAAAGCCTAATTAGTCCAAAGCCCCTGAAGTCCAAAGCCTAATTAGTCCAAAGCCCCTGAAGTCCAAAGCCTAATTAGTCCAAAGCCCCTGAAGTCCAAAGCCTAATTAGTCCAAAGCCCCTGAAGTAAAAAGCCCCTGAAGTCCAAAGCCTAATTAGTCCAAAGCCCCTGAAGTCCAAAGCCTAATTAGTCCAAAGCCCCTGAAGTCCAAAGCCTAATTAGTCCAAAGCCTAATTAGTCCAAAGCCCCTGAAGTCCAAAGCCTAATTAGTCCAAAGCCCCTGAAGTCCAAAGCCTAATTAGTCCAAAGCCTAATTAGTCCAAAGCCCCTGAAGTCCAAAGCCTAATTAGTCCAAAGCCCCTGAAGTCCAAAGCCCCTCAAGTCCAAAGCCCCTGAAGTCCAAAGCCTAATTAGTCCAAAGCCCCTGAAGTCCAAAGCCTAATTAGTCCAAGGCCCCTGAAGTCCAAAGCCTAATTAGTCCAAAGCCCCTGAAGTCCAAAGCCTAATTAGTCCAAAGCCCCTGAAGTCCAAAGCCTAATTAGTCCAAAGCCCCTGAAGTCCAAAGCCCCTGAAGTCCAAAGCCTAATTAGTCCAAAGCCTAATTAGTCCAAAGCCTAATTAGTCCAAAGCCCCTGAAGTCCAAAGCCTAATTAGTCCAAAGCCCCTGAAGTCCAAAGCCTAATTAGTCCAAAGCCCCTGAAGTCCAAAGCCTAATTAGTCCAAAGCCCCTGAAGTAAAAAGCCCCTGAAGTCCAAAGCCTAATTAGTCCAAAGCCCCTGAAGTCCAAAGCCTAATTAGTCCAAAGCCCCTGAAGTCCAAAGCCTAATTAGTCCAAAGCCCCTGAAGTCCAAAGCCTAATTAGTCCAAAGCCTAATTAGTCCAAAGCCTAATTAGTCCAAAGCCCCTGAAGTCCAAAGCCTAATTAGTCCAAAGCCCCTGAAGTCCAAAGCCTAATTAGTCCAAAGCCCCTGAAGTCCAAAGCCTAATTAGTCCAAAGCCCCTGAAGTCCAAAGCCTAATTAGTCCAAAGCCTAATTAGTCCAAAGCCCCTGAAGTCCAAAGCCTAATTAGTCCAAAGCCCCTGAAGTCCAAAGCCCCTCAAGTCCAAAGCCCCTGAAGTCCAAAGCCCCTGAAGTCCAAAGCCCCTGAAGTCCAAAGCCTAATTAGTCCAAGGCCCCTGAAGTCCAAAGCCTAATTAGTCCAAAGCCCCTGAAGTCCAAAGCCTAATTAGTCCAAAGCCCCTGAAGTCCAAAGCCTAATTAGTCCAAAGCCCCTGAAGTCCAAAGCCTAATTAGTCCAAAGCCCCTGAAGTCCAAAGCCTAATTAGTCCAAAGCCCCTGAAGTCCAAAGCCTAATTAGTCCAAAGCCCCTGAAGTCCAAAGCCTAATTAGTCCAAAGCCCCTGAAGTCCAAAGCCTAATTAGTCCAAAGCCCCTGAAGTCCAAAGCCTAATTAGTCCAAAGCCCCTGAAGTCCAAAGCCTAATTAGTCCAAAGCCCCTGAAGTCCAAAGCCTAATTAGTCCAAAGCCCCTGAAGTCCAAAGCCTAATTAGTCCAAAGCCCCTGAAGTCCAAAGCCTAATTAGTCCAAAGCCTAATTAGTCCAAAGCCCCTGAAGTCCAAAGCCTAATTAGTCCAAAGCCCCTGAAGTCCAAAGCCTAATTAGTCCAAAGCCCCTGAAGTCCAAAGCCTAATTAGTCCAAAGCCCCTGAAGTCCAAAGCCTAATTAGTCCAAAGCCCCTGAAGTCCAAATCCCCTGAAGTCCAAAGCCTAATTAGTCCAAAGCCCCTGAAGTCCAAAGCCTAATTAGTCCAAAGCCCCTGAAGTCCAAAGCCTAATTAGTCCAAAGCCCCTGAAGTCCAAAGCCCCTGAAGTCCAAAGCCTAATTAGTCCAAAGCCCCTGAAGTCCAAAGCCTAATTAGTCCAAAGCCCCTGAAGTCCAAAGCCTAATTAGTCCAAAGCCCCTGAAGTCCAAAGCCTAATTAGTCCAAAGCCCCTGAAGTCCAAAGCCTAATTAGTCCAAAGCCCCTGAAGTCCAAAGCCTAATTAGTCCAAAGCCCCTGAAGTCCAAAGCCTAATTAGTCCAAAGCCCCTGAAGTCCAAAGCCTAATTAGTCCAAAGCCCCTGAAGTACAAAGCCTAATTAGTCCAAAGCCTAATTAGTTCAAAGCCTAATTAGTCCAAAGCCTAATTAGTCCAAAGCCCCTGAAGTCCAAAGCCCCTGAAGTCCAAAGCCCCTGAAGTCCAAAGCCTAATTAGTCCAAAGCCCCTGAAGTCCAAAGCCCCTGAAGTCCAAAGCCTAATTAGTCCAAAGCCCCTGAAGTCCAAAGCCCCTGAAGCCCAAAGCCTAATTAGTCCAAAGCCCCTGAAGCCCAAAGCCTAATTAGTCCAAAGCCCCTGAAGTCCAAAGCCTAATTAGTCCAAAGCCCCTGAAGTCCAAAGCCTAATTAGTCCAAAGCCCCTGAAGTCCAAAGCCTAATTAGTCCAAAGCCTAATTAGTCCAAAGCCTAATTAGTCCAAAGCCCCTGAAATCCAAAGCCTAATTAGTCCAAAGCCCCTGAAGTCGAAAGCCCCTGAAGTCCAAAGCCTAATTAGTCCAAAGCCCCTGAAGTCCAAAGCCCATGAAGTCCAAAGCCTAATTAGTCCAAAGCCCCTGAAGTCCAAAGCCTAATTAGTCCAAAGCCCCTGAAGTCCAAAGCCTAATTAGTCCAAAGCCCCTGAAGTCCAAAGCCCCTGAAGTCCAAAGCCTAATTAGTCCAAAGCCCCTGAAGTCCAAAGCCTAATTAGTCCAAAGCCTAATTAGTCCAAAGCCCCTGAAATCCAAAGCCTAATAAGTCCAAAGCCCCTGAAATCCAAAGCCTAATAAGTCCAAAGCCCCTGAAGTCCAAAGCCCCTGAAGTCCAAAGCCTAATTAGTCCAAAGCCCCTGAAGTCCAAAGCCCCTGAAGTCCAAAGCCCCTGAAGACCAAAGCCCCTGAAGTCCAAAGCCTAATTAGTCCAAAGCCCCTGAAGTCCAAAGCCTAATTAGTCCAAAGCCCCTGAAGTCCAAAGCCTAATTAGTCCAAAGCCCCTGAAGTCCAAAGCCTAATTAGTCCAAAGCCTAATTAGTCCAAAGCCCCTGAAGTCCAAAGCCTAATTAGTCCAAAGCCCCTGAAGTCCAAAGCCTAATTAGTCCAAAGCCCCTGAAGTCCAAAGCCTAATTAGTCCAAAGCCTAATTAGTCCAAAGCCCCTGAAGTCCAAAGCCCCTGAAGTCCAAAGCCCCTGAAGTCCAAAGCCTAATTAGTCCAAAGCCTAATTAGTCCAAAGCCCCTGAAGTCCAAAGCCTAATTAGTCCAAACCCTAATTAGTCCAAAGCCTAATTAGTCCAAAGCCCCTGAAGTCCAAAGCCTAATTAGTCCAAAGCCCCTGAAGTCCAAAGCCTAATTAGTCCAAAGCCCCTGAAGTCCAAAGCCTAATTAGTCCAAAGCCCTTGAAGTCCAAAGCCTAATTAGTCCAAAGCCCCTGAAGTCCAAAGCCCCTGAAGTCCAAAGCCCCTCAAGTCCAAAGCCTAATTAGTTCAAAGCCCCTGAAGTCCAAAGCCCCTGAAGTCCAAAGCCTAATTAGTCCAAAGCCCAATTAGTCCAAAGCCCAATTAGTCCAAAGCCCAATTAGTCCAAAGCCCCTGAAGTCCAAAGCCCCTGAAGTCCAAAGCCTAATTAGTCCAAAGCCCCTGAAGTCCAAAGACTAATTAGTCCAAAGCCCCTGAAGTCCAAAGCCCCTGAAGTCCAAAGCCCCTGAAGTCCAAAGCCTAATTAGTCCAAAGCCTAATTAGTCCAAAGCCTAATTAGTCCAAAGCCCCTGAAGTCCAAAGCCTAATTAGTCCAAAGCCCCTGAAGTCCAAAGCCTAATTAGTCCAAAGCCCCTGAAGTCCAAAGCCTAATTAGTCCAAAGCCCCTGAAGTCCAAAGCCTAATTAGTCCAAAGCCCCAGAAGTCCAAAGCCTAATTAGTCCAAAGCCCCTGAAGTCCAAAGCCTAATTAGTCCAAAGCCCCTGAAGTCCAAAGCCCCTGAAGTCCAAAGCCTAATTAGTCCAAAGCCCCTGAAGTCCAAAGCCTAATTAGTCCAAAGCCCCTGAAGTCCAAAGCCTAATTAGTCCAAAGCCCCTGAAGTCCAAAGCCTAATTAGTCCAAAGCCCCTGAAGTCCAAAGCCTAATTAGTCCAAAGCCCCTGAAGTCCAAAGCCTAATTAGTCCAAAGCCCCTGAAGTACAAAGCCTAATTAGTCCAAAGCCTAATTAGTTCAAAGCCTAATTAGTCCAAAGCCTAATTAGTCCAAAGCCCCTGAAGTCCAAAGCCCCTGAAGTCCAAAGCCCCTGAAGTCCAAAGCCTAATTAGTCCAAAGCCCCTGAAGTCCAAAGCCCCTGAAGTCCAAAGCCTAATTAGTCCAAAGCCCCTGAAGTCCAAAGCCCCTGAAGCCCAAAGCCTAATTAGTCCAAAGCCCCTGAAGCCCAAAGCCTAATTAGTCCAAAGCCCCTGAAGTCCAAAGCCTAATTAGTCCAAAGCCCCTGAAGTCCAAAGCCTAATTAGTCCAAAGCCCCTGAAGTCCAAAGCCTAATTAGTCCAAAGCCTAATTAGTCCAAAGCCTAATTAGTCCAAAGCCCCTGAAATCCAAAGCCTAATTAGTCCAAAGCCCCTGAAGTCGAAAGCCCCTGAAGTCCAAAGCCTAATTAGTCCAAAGCCCCTGAAGTCCAAAGCCCATGAAGTCCAAAGCCTAATTAGTCCAAAGCCCCTGAAGTCCAAAGCCTAATTAGTCCAAAGCCCCTGAAGTCCAAAGCCTAATTAGTCCAAAGCCCCTGAAGTCCAAAGCCCCTGAAGTCCAAAGCCTAATTAGTCCAAAGCCCCTGAAGTCCAAAGCCTAATTAGTCCAAAGCCTAATTAGTCCAAAGCCCCTGAAATCCAAAGCCTAATAAGTCCAAAGCCCCTGAAATCCAAAGCCTAATAAGTCCAAAGCCCCTGAAGTCCAAAGCCCCTGAAGTCCAAAGCCTAATTAGTCCAAAGCCCCTGAAGTCCAAAGTCCCTGAAGTCCAAAGCCCCTGAAGACCAAAGCCCCTGAAGTCCAAAGCCTAATTAGTCCAAAGCCCCTGAAGTCCAAAGCCTAATTAGTCCAAAGCCCCTGAAGTCCAAAGCCTAATTAGTCCAAAGCCCCTGAAGTCCAAAGCCTAATTAGTCCAAAGCCTAATTAGTCCAAAGCCCCTGAAGTCCAAAGCCTAATTAGTCCAAAGCCCCTGAAGTCCAAAGCCTAATTAGTCCAAAGCCCCTGAAGTCCAAAGCCTAATTAGTCCAAAGCCTAATTAGTCCAAAGCCCCTGAAGTCCAAAGCCCCTGAAGTCCAAAGCCCCTGAAGTCCAAAGCCTAATTAGTCCAAAGCCTAATTAGTCCAAAGCCCCTGAAGTCCAAAGCCTAATTAGTCCAAACCCTAATTAGTCCAAAGCCTAATTAGTCCAAAGCCCCTGAAGTCCAAAGCCTAATTAGTCCAAAGCCCCTGAAGTCCAAAGCCTAATTAGTCCAAAGCCCCTGAAGTCCAAAGCCTAATTAGTCCAAAGCCCTTGAAGTCCAAAGCCTAATTAGTCCAAAGCCCCTGAAGTCCAAAGCCCCTGAAGTCCAAAGCCCCTCAAGTCCAAAGCCTAATTAGTTCAAAGCCCCTGAAGTCCAAAGCCCCTGAAGTCCAAAGCCTAATTAGTCCAAAGCCCAATTAGTCCAAAGCCCAATTAGTCCAAAGCCCAATTAGTCCAAAGCCCCTGAAGTCCAAAGCCCCTGAAGTCCAAAGCCTAATTAGTCCAAAGCCCCTGAAGTCCAAAGACTAATTAGTCCAAAGCCCCTGAAGTCCAAAGCCCCTGAAGTCCAAAGCCCCTGAAGTCCAAAGCCTAATTAGTCCAAAGCCTAATTAGTCCAAAGCCTAATTAGTCCAAAGCCCCTGAAGTCCAAAGCCTAATTAGTCCAAAGCCCCTGAAGTCCAAAGCCTAATTAGTCCAAAGCCCCTGAAGTCCAAAGCCTAATTAGTCCAAAGCCCCTGAAGTCCAAAGCCTAATTAGTCCAAAGCCCCAGAAGTCCAAAGCCTAATTAGTCCAAAGCCCCTGAAGTCCAAAGCCTAATTAGTCCAAAGCCCCTGAAGTCCAAAGCCCCTGAAGTCCAAAGCCTAATTAGTCCAAAGCCCCTGAAGTCCAAAGCCTAATTAGTCCAAAGCCCCTGAAGTCCAAAGCCTAATTAGTCCAAAGCCCCTGAAGTCCAAAGCCTAATTAGTCCAAAGCCCCTGAAGTCCAAAGCCTAATTAGTCCAAAGCCCCTGAAGTCCAAAGCCTAATTAGTCCAAAGCCCCTGAAGTCCAAAGCCTAATTAGTCCAAAGCCCCTGAAGTCCAAAGCCTAATTAGTCCAAAGCCCCTGAAGTCCAAAGCCTAATTAGTCCAAAGCCCCTGAAGTCCAAAGCCTAATTAGTCCAAAGCCCCTGAAGTCCAAAGCCTAATTAGTCCAAAGCCCCTGAAGTCCAAAGCCTAATTAGTCCAAAGCCTAATTAGTCCAAAGCCCCTGAAGTCCAAAGCCTAATTAGTCCAAAGCCCCTGAAGTCCAAAGCCTAATTAGTCCAAAGCCCCTGAAGTCCAAAGCCTAATTAGTCCAAAGCCCCTGAAGTCCAAAGCCTAATTAGTCCAAAGCCCCTGAAGTCCAAATCCCCTGAAGTCCAAAGCCTAATTAGTCCAAAGCCCCTGAAGTCCAAAGCCTAATTAGTCCAAAGCCCCTGAAGTCCAAAGCCTAATTAGTCCAAAGCCCCTGAAGTCCAAAGCCCCTGAAGTCCAAAGCCTAATTAGTCCAAAGCCCCTGAAGTCCAAAGCCTAATTAGTCCAAAGCCCCTGAAGTCCAAAGCCTAATTAGTCCAAAGCCCCTGAAGTCCAAAGCCTAATTAGTCCAAAGCCCCTGAAGTCCAAAGCCTAATTAGTCCAAAGCCCCTGAAGTCCAAAGCCTAATTAGTCCAAAGCCCCTGAAGTCCAAAGCCTAATTAGTCCAAAGCCCCTGAAGTCCAAAGCCTAATTAGTCCAAAGCCCCTGAAGTACAAAGCCTAATTAGTCCAAAGCCTAATTAGTTCAAAGCCTAATTAGTCCAAAGCCTAATTAGTCCAAAGCCCCTGAAGTCCAAAGCCCCTGAAGTCCAAAGCCCCTGAAGTCCAAAGCCTAATTAGTCCAAAGCCCCTGAAGTCCAAAGCCCCTGAAGTCCAAAGCCTAATTAGTCCAAAGCCCCTGAAGTCCAAAGCCCCTGAAGCCCAAAGCCTAATTAGTCCAAAGCCCCTGAAGCCCAAAGCCTAATTAGTCCAAAGCCCCTGAAGTCCAAAGCCTAATTAGTCCAAAGCCCCTGAAGTCCAAAGCCTAATTAGTCCAAAGCCCCTGAAGTCCAAAGCCTAATTAGTCCAAAGCCTAATTAGTCCAAAGCCTAATTAGTCCAAAGCCCCTGAAATCCAAAGCCTAATTAGTCCAAAGCCCCTGAAGTCGAAAGCCCCTGAAGTCCAAAGCCTAATTAGTCCAAAGCCCCTGAAGTCCAAAGCCCATGAAGTCCAAAGCCTAATTAGTCCAAAGCCCCTGAAGTCCAAAGCCTAATTAGTCCAAAGCCCCTGAAGTCCAAAGCCTAATTAGTCCAAAGCCCCTGAAGTCCAAAGCCCCTGAAGTCCAAAGCCTAATTAGTCCAAAGCCCCTGAAGTCCAAAGCCTAATTAGTCCAAAGCCTAATTAGTCCAAAGCCCCTGAAATCCAAAGCCTAATAAGTCCAAAGCCCCTGAAATCCAAAGCCTAATAAGTCCAAAGCCCCTGAAGTCCAAAGCCCCTGAAGTCCAAAGCCTAATTAGTCCAAAGCCCCTGAAGTCCAAAGCCCCTGAAGTCCAAAGCCCCTGAAGACCAAAGCCCCTGAAGTCCAAAGCCTAATTAGTCCAAAGCCCCTGAAGTCCAAAGCCTAATTAGTCCAAAGCCCCTGAAGTCCAAAGCCTAATTAGTCCAAAGCCCCTGAAGTCCAAAGCCTAATTAGTCCAAAGCCTAATTAGTCCAAAGCCCCTGAAGTCCAAAGCCTAATTAGTCCAAAGCCCCTGAAGTCCAAAGCCTAATTAGTCCAAAGCCCCTGAAGTCCAAAGCCTAATTAGTCCAAAGCCTAATTAGTCCAAAGCCCCTGAAGTCCAAAGCCCCTGAAGTCCAAAGCCCCTGAAGTCCAAAGCCTAATTAGTCCAAAGCCTAATTAGTCCAAAGCCCCTGAAGTCCAAAGCCTAATTAGTCCAAACCCTAATTAGTCCAAAGCCTAATTAGTCCAAAGCCCCTGAAGTCCAAAGCCTAATTAGTCCAAAGCCCCTGAAGTCCAAAGCCTAATTAGTCCAAAGCCCCTGAAGTCCAAAGCCTAATTAGTCCAAAGCCCTTGAAGTCCAAAGCCTAATTAGTCCAAAGCCCCTGAAGTCCAAAGCCCCTGAAGTCCAAAGCCCCTCAAGTCCAAAGCCTAATTAGTTCAAAGCCCCTGAAGTCCAAAGCCCCTGAAGTCCAAAGCCTAATTAGTCCAAAGCCCAATTAGTCCAAAGCCCAATTAGTCCAAAGCCCAATTAGTCCAAAGCCCCTGAAGTCCAAAGCCCCTGAAGTCCAAAGCCTAATTAGTCCAAAGCCCCTGAAGTCCAAAGACTAATTAGTCCAAAGCCCCTGAAGTCCAAAGCCCCTGAAGTCCAAAGCCCCTGAAGTCCAAAGCCTAATTAGTCCAAAGCCTAATTAGTCCAAAGCCTAATTAGTCCAAAGCCCCTGAAGTCCAAAGCCTAATTAGTCCAAAGCCCCTGAAGTCCAAAGCCTAATTAGTCCAAAGCCCCTGAAGTCCAAAGCCTAATTAGTCCAAAGCCCCTGAAGTCCAAAGCCTAATTAGTCCAAAGCCCCAGAAGTCCAAAGCCTAATTAGTCCAAAGCCCCTGAAGTCCAAAGCCTAATTAGTCCAAAGCCCCTGAAGTCCAAAGCCCCTGAAGTCCAAAGCCTAATTAGTCCAAAGCCCCTGAAGTCCAAAGCCTAATTAGTCCAAAGCCCCTGAAGTCCAAAGCCTAATTAGTCCAAAGCCCCTGAAGTCCAAAGCCTAATTAGTCCAAAGCCCCTGAAGTCCAAAGCCCCTGAAGTCCAAAGCCCCTGAAGTCCAAAGCCTAATTAGTCCAAAGCCTCATTAGTCCAAAGCCTAATTAGTCCAAAGCCCCTGAAGTCCAAAGCCCCTGAAGTCCAAAGCCCCTGAAGTCCAAAGCCTAATTAGTCCAAAGCCAAATTAGTCCAAAGCCAAATTAGTCCAAAGCCCCTGAAGTCCAAAGCCTAATTAGTCCAAAGCCTAATTAGTCCAAAGCCTAATTAGTCCAAAGCCTAATTAGTCCAAAGCCTAATTAGTCCAAAGCCCCTGAAGTCCAAAGCCTAATTAGTCCAAAGCCCCTGAAGTCCAAAGCCTAATTAGTCCAAAGCCCCTGAAGTCCAAAGCCTAATTAGTCCAAAGCCCCTGAAGTAAAAAGCCCCTGAAGTCCAAAGCCTAATTAGTCCAAAGCCCCTGAAGTCCAAAGCCTAATTAGTCCAAAGCCCCTGAAGTCCAAAGCCTAATTAGTCCAAAGCCCCTGAAGTCCAAAGCCCCTGAAGTCCAAAGCCTAATTAGTCCAAAGCCCCTGAAGTCCAAAGCCTAATTAGTCCAAAGCCCCTGAAGTCCAAAGCCTAATTAGTCCAAAGCCCCTGAAGTCCAAAGCCCCTGAAGTCCAAAGCCCCTGAAGTCCAAAGCCTAATTAGTCCAAAGCCTAATTAGTCCAAAGCCTAATTAGTCCAAAGCCCCTGAAGTCCAAAGCCCCTGAAGTCCAAAGCCAAATTAGTCCAAAGCCAAATTAGTCCAAAGCCAAATTAGTCCAAAGCCCCTGAAGTCCAAAGCCTAATTAGTCCAAAGCCCCTGAAGTCCAAAGCCTAATTAGTCCAAAGCCCCTGAAGTCCAAAGCCTAATTAGTCCAAAGCCCCTGAAGTCCAAAGCCCCTGAAGTCCAAAGCCCCTGAAGTCCAAAGCCCCTGAAGTCCAAAGCCTAATTAGTCCAAAGCCTCATTAGTCCAAAGCCTAATTAGTCCAAAGCCCCTGAAGTCCAAAGCCTAATTAGTCCAAAGCCCCTGAAGTCCAAAGCCTAATTAGTCCAAAGCCCCTGAAGTCCAAAGCCTAATTAGTCCAAAGCCACTGAAGTCCAAAGCCTAATTAGCCAAAGCCCCTGAAGTCCAAAGCCTAATTAGCAAAAGCCCCTGAAGTCCAAAGCCTAATTAGTCCAAAGCCCCTGAAGTCCAAAGCCCCTGAAGTCCAAAGACTAATTAGTCCAAAGCCTAATTAGTCCAAAGCCCCTGAATTCCAAAGTCCCTGAAGTCCAAAGCCCCTGAAGTCCAAAGCCCCTGAAGTCCAAAGCCTAATTAGTCCAAAGCCCCTGAAGTCCAAAGCCTAATTAGTCCAAAGCCCCTGAAGTCCAAAGCCTAATTAGTCCAAAGCCCCTGAAGTCCAAAGCCTAATTAGTCCAAAGCCCCTGAAGTCCAAAGCCTAATTAGTCCAAAGCCCCTGAAATCCAAAGCCTAATTAGTCCAAAGCCCCTGAAGTCCAAAGCCTAATTAGTCCAAAGCCCCTGAAGTCCAAAGCCTAATTAGTCCAAAGCCCCTGAAGTCCAAAGCCTAATTAGTCCAAAGCCCCTGAAGTCCAAAGCCTAATTGGTCCAAAGCCCCTGAAGTCCAAAGCCTAATTAGTCCAAAGCCCCTGAAGTCCAAAGCCTAATTAGCCAAAGCCCCTGAAGTCCAAAGCCTAATTAGTCCAAAGCCCCTGAAGTCCAAAGCCTAATTAGTCCAAAGCCCCTGAAGTCCAAAGCCCCTGAAGTCCAAAGACTAATTAGTCCAAAGCCTAATTAGACCAAAGCCCCTGAAGTCCAAAGCCCCTGAAGTCCAAAGCCTAATTAGTCCAAAGCCCCTGAAGTCCAAAGCCTAATTAGTCCAAAGCCTAATTAGTCCAAAGCCCCTGAAGTCCAAAGCCTAATTAGTCCAAAGCCCCTGAAGTCCAAAGCCTAATTAGTCCAAAGTCCCTGAAGTCCAAAGCCTAATTAGTCCAAAGCCCCTGAAGTCCAAAGCCCCTGAAGTCCAAAGCCTAATTAGTCCAAAGCCCCTGAAGTCCAAAGCCTAATTAGTCCAAAGCCCCTGAAGTCCAAAGCCTAATTAGTCCAAAGCCCCTGAAGTCCAAAGCCTAATTAGTCCAAAGCCCCTGAAGTCCAAAGCCTAATTAGTCCAAAGCCCCTGAAGTCCAAAGCCTAATTAGTCCAAAGCCCCTGAAGTCCAAATCCTAATTAGTCCAAAGCCCCTGAAGTCCAAATCCTAATTAGTCCAAAGCCCCTGAAGTCCAAAGCCTAATTAGTCCAAAGCCCCTGAAGTCCAAAGCCTAATTAGTCCAAAGCCCCTGAAGTCCAAAGCCTAATTAGTCCAAAGCCCCTGAAGTCCAAAGCCTAATTAGTCCAAAGCCCCTGAAGTCCAAAGCCTAATTAGTCCAAAGCCCCTGAAGTCCAAAGCCTAATTAGTCCAAAGCCCCTGAAGTCCAAAGCCTAATTAGCCAAAGCCCCTGAAGTCCAAAGCCTAATTAGCCAAAGCCCCTGAAGTCCAAAGCCTAATTAGTCCAAAGCCCCTGAAGTCCAAAGCCCCTGAAGTCCAAAGACTAATTAGTCCAAAGCCTAATTAGTCCAAAGCCACTGAAGTCCAAAGCCCCTGAAGTCCAAAGCCCCTGAAGTCCAAAGCCCTTGAAGTCCAAAGCCTAATTAGTCCAAAGCCCCTGAAGTCCAAAGCCTAATTAGTCCAAAGCCCCTGAAGTCCAAAGCCTAATTAGTCCAAAGCCCCTGAAGTCCAAAGCCTAATTAGTCCAAAGCCCCTGAAGTCCAAAGCCTAATTAGTCCAAAGCCCCTGAAGTCCAAAGCCTAATTAGTCCAAAGCCCCTGAAGTCCAAAGCCTAATTAGTCCAAAGCCCCTGAAGTCCAAAGCCTAATTAGTCCAAAGCCCCTGAAGTCCAAAGCCTAATTAGTCCAAAGCCCCTGAAGTCCAAAGCCTAATTAGTCCAAAGCCCCTGAAGTCCAAAGCCTAATTAGTCCAAAGCCCCTGAAGTCCAAAGCCTAATTAGTCCAAAGCCCCTGAAGTCCAAAGCCTAATTAGCCAAAGCCCCTGAAGTCCAAAGCCTAATTAGTCCAAAGCCCCTGAAGTCCAAAGCCTAATTAGTCCAAAGCCCCTGAAGTCCAAAGCCCCTGAAGTCCAAAGACTAATTAGTCCAAAGCCTAATTAGTCCAAAGCCCCAGAAGTCCAAAGCCCCTGAAGTCCAAAGCCTAATTAGTCCAAAGCCCCTGAAGTCCAAAGCCTAATTAGTCCAAAGCCTAATTAGTCCAAAGCCCCTGAAGTCCAAAGCCTAATTAGTCCAAAGCCCCTGAAGTCCAAAGCCTAATTAGTCCAAAGTCCCTGAAGTCCAAAGCCTAATTAGTCCAAAGCCCCTGAAGTCCAAAGCCTAATTAGTCCAAAGCCCCTGAAGTCCAAAGCCTAATTAGTCCAAAGCCTAATTAGTCCAAAGCCCCTGAAGTCCAAAGCCCCTGAAGTCCAAAGCCCCTGAAGTCCAAAGCCCCTGAAGTCCAAAGCCTAATTAGTCCAAAGCCCCTGAAGTCCAAAGCCTAATTAGTCCAAAGCCCCTGAAGTCCAAAGCCTAATTAGTCCAAAGCCCCTGAAGACCAAAGCCTAATTAGTCCAAAGCCCCTGAAGTCCAAAGCCTAATTAGTCCAAAGCCCCTGAAGTCCAAAGCCTAATTAGTCCAAAGCCCCTGAAGTCCAAAGCCTAATTAGTCCAAAGCCCCTGAAGTCCAAAGCCTAATTAGTCCAAAGCCCCTGAAGTCCAAAGCCTAATTAGTCCAAAGCCCCTGAAGTCCAAAGCCTAATTAGTCCAAAGCCTAATTAGTCCAAAGCCCCTGAAGTCCAAAGCCTAATTAGTCCAAAGCCCCTGAAGTCCAAAGCCTAATTAGTCCAAAGCCCCTGAAGTCCAAAGCCTAATTAGTCCAAAGCCCCTGAAGTCCAAAGCCTAATTAGTCCAAAGCCCCTGAAGTCCAAAGCCTAATTAGTCCAAAGCCTAATTAGTCCAAAGCCTAATTAGTCCAAAGCCTAATTAGTCCAAAGCCCCTGAAGTCCAAAGCCTAATTAGTCCAAAGCCCCTGAAGTCCAAAGCCTAATTAGTCCAAAGCCCCTGAAGTCCAAAGCCTAATTAGTCCAAAGCCCCTGAAGTCCAAAGCCTAATTAGTCCAAAGCCCCTGAAGTCCAAAGCCTAATTAGTCCAAAGCCCCTGAAGTCCAAAGCCTAATTAGTCCAAAGCCCCTGAAGTCCAAAGCCTAATTAGTCCAAAGCCCCTGAAGTCCAAAGCCTAATTAGTCCAAAGCCCCTGAAGTCCAAAGCCTAATTAGTCCAAAGCCCCTGAAGTCCAAAGCCTAATTAGTCCAAAGCCCCTGAAGTCCAAAGCCTATTTAGTCCAAAGCCTAATTAGTCCAAAGCCCCTGAAGTCCAAAGCCTAATTAGTCCAAAGCCCCTGAAGTCCAAAGCCTAATTAGTCCAAAGCCCCTGAAGTCCAAAGCCTAATTAGTCCAAAGCCTAATTAGTCCAAAGCCTAATTAGTCCAAAGCCCCTGAAGTCCAAAGCCCCTGAAGTCCAAAGCCCCTGAAGTCTAAAGCCTAATTAGTCCAAAGCCCCTGAAGTCCAAAGCCTAATTAGTCCAAAGCCCCTGAAGTCCAAAGCCCCTGAAGTCCAAAGCCCCTGAAGTCCAAAGCCTAATTAGTCCAAAGCCCCTGAAGTCCAAACACCCTGAAGTCCAAAGCCCCTGAAGTCCAAAGCCTAATTAGTCCAAAGCCCCTGAAGTCCAAAGCCTACTTAGTCCAAAGCCTACTTAGTCCAAAGCCCCTGAAGTCCAAAGCCTAATTAGTCCAAAGCCCCTGAAGTCCAAAGCCACTGAATTCCAAAGCCCCTGAAGTCCAAAGCCCCTGAAGTCCAAAGCCTAATTAGTCCAAAGCCTAATTAGTCCAAAGCCTAATTAGTCCAAAGCCCCTGAAGTCCAAAGCCCCTGAAGTCCAAAGACTAATTAGTCCAAAGCCCCTGAAGTCCAAAGCCCCTGAAGTCCAAAGCCCCTGAAGTCCAAAGCCCCTGAAGTCCAAAGCCTAATTAGTCCAAAGCCCCTGAAGTCCAAAGCCCCTGAAGTCCAAAGCCTAATTAGTCCAAAGCCTAATTAGTCGAAAGCCTAATTAGTCCAAAGCCCCTGAAGTCCAAAGCCCCTGAAGTCCAAAGCCCCTGAAGTCCAAAGCCCCTGAAGTCCAAAGCCTAATTAGTCCAAAGCCCCTGAAGTCCAAAGCCTAATTAGTCCAAAGCCCCTGAAGTCCAAAGCCTAATTAGTCCAAAGCCCCTGAAGTCCAAAGCCCCTGAAGTCCAAAGCCTAATTAGTCCAAAGCCCCTGAAGTCCAAAGCCCCTGAAGTCCAAAGCCCCTGAAGTCCAAAGCCTAATTAGTCCAAAGCCCCTGAAGTCCAAAGCCTAATTAGTCCAAAGCCCCTGAAGTCCAAAGCCTAATTAGTCCAAAGCCCCTGAAGTCCAAAGCCTAATTAGTCCAAAGCCCCTGAAGTCCAAAGCCTAATTAGTCCAAAGCCCCTGAAGTCCAAAGCCTAATTAGTCCAAAGCCCCTGAAGTCCAAAGCCTAATTAGTCCAAAGCCCCTGAAGTCCAAAGCCTAATTAGTCCAAAGCCCCTGAAGTCCAAAGCCTAATTAGTCCAAAGCCTAATTAGTCCAAAGCCCCTGAAGTACAAAGCCTAATTAGTCCAAAGCCCCTGAAGTCCAAAGCCTAATTAGTCCAAAGTCCCTGAAGTCCAAAGCCTAATTAGTCCAAAGCCCCTAAAGTCCAAAGCCTAATTAGTCCAAAGCCCCTGAAGTCCAAAGCCCCTGAAGTCCAAAGCCCCTGAAGTCCAAAGCCTAATTAGTCCAAAGCCCCTGAAGTCCAAAGCCTAATTAGTCCAAAGCCCCTGAAGTCCAAAGCCCCTGAAGTCCAAAGCCCCTGAAGTCCAAAGCCTAATTAGTCCAAAGCCCCTGAAGTCCAAAGCCCCTGAAGTCCAAAGCCCCTGAAGTCCAAAGCCTAATTAGTCCAAAGCCCCTGAAGTCCAAAGCCTAATTAGTCCACAGCCCCTGAAGTCCAAAGCCTACTTAGTCCAAAGCCCCTGAAGTCCAAAGCCCCTGAAGTCCAAACCCTAATTAGTCCAAAGCCCCTGAAGTCCAAACCCTAATTAGTCCAAAGCCCCTGAAGTCCAAAGCCTAATTAGTCCAAAGCCCCTGAAGTCCAAAGCCTAATTAGTCCAAAGCCCCTGAAGTCCAAAGCCTAATTAGTCCAAAGCCCCTGAAGTCCAAAGCCTAATTAGTCCAAAGCCCCTGAAGTCCAAAGCCTAATTAGTCCAAAGCCCCTGAAGTCCAAAGCCTAATTAGTCCAAAGCCTAATTAGTCCAAAGCCCCTGAAGTCCAAAGCCTAATTAGTCCAAAGCCCCTGAAGTCCAAAGCCTAATTAGTCCAAAGCCCCTGAAGTCCAAAGCCTAATTAGTCCAAAGCCCCTGAAGTCCAAAGCCTAATTAGTCCAAAGCCCCTGAAGTCCAAAGCCTAATTAGTCCAAAGCCCCTGAAGTCCAAAGCCTAATTAGTCCAAAGCCCCTGAAGTCCAAAGCCTAATTAGTCCAAAGCCCCTGAAGTCCAAAGCCTAATTAGTCCAAAGCCCCTGAAGTCCAAAGCCTAATTAGTCCAAAGCCCCTGAAGTCCAAAGCCCCTGAAGTCCAAAGCCCCTGAAGTCCAAAGCCTAATTAGTCCAAAGCCCCTGAAGTCCAAAGCCTAATTAGTCCAAAGCCTAATTAGTCCAAAGCCTAATTAGTCCAAAGCCCCTTAAGTCCAAAGCCCCTGAAGTCCAAAGCCCCTGAAGTCCAAAGCCTAATTAGTCCAAAGCCCCTGAAGTCCAAAGCCTAATTAGTCCAAAGCCCCTGAAGTCCAAAGCCTAATTAGTCCAAAGCCCCTGAAGTCCAAAGCCTAATTAGTCCAAAGCCCCTGAAGTCCAAAGCCCCTGAAGTCCAAAGCCCCTGAAGTCCAAAGCCTAATTAGTCCAAAGCCCCTGAAGTCCAAAGCCTAATTAGTCCAAAGCCCCTGAAGTCCAAAGCCCCTGAAGTCCAAAGCCCCTGAAGTCCAAAGCCTAATTAGTCCAAAGCCCCTGAAGTCCAAAGCCCCTGAAGTCCAAAGCCCCTGAAGTCCAAAGCCTAATTAGTCCAAAGCCCCTGAAGTCCAAAGCCTAATTAGTCCAAAGCCCCTGAAGTCCAAAGCCCCTGAAGTCCAAAGCCTAATTAGTCCAAAGCCCCTGAAGTCCAAAGCCCCTGAAGTCCAAAGCCCCTGAAGTCCAAAGCCTAATTAGTCCAAAGCCTAATTAGTCCAAAGCCTAATTAGTCCAAAGCCTAATTAGTCCAAAGCCCCTGAAGTCCAAAGCCTAATTAGTCCAAAGCCCCTGAAGTCCAAAGCCTAATTAGTCCAAAGCCCCTGAAGTCCAAAGCCTAATTAGTCCAAAGCCCCTGAAGTCCAAAGCCTAATTAGTCCAAAGCCCCTGAAGTCCAAAGCCTAATTAGTCCAAAGCCCCTGAAGTCCAAAGCCTAATTAGTCCAAAGCCCCTGAAGTCCAAAGCCTAATTAGTCCAAAGCCCCTGAAGTCCAAAGCCTAATTAGTCCAAAGCCCCTGAAGTCCAAAGCCTAATTAGTCCAAAGCCCCTGAAGTCCAAAGCCTAATTAGTCCAAAGCCCCTGAAGTCCAAAGCCTAATTAGTCCAAAGCCCCTGAAGTCCAAAGCCTAATTAGTCCAAAGCCCCTGAAGTCCAAAGCCTAATTAGTCCAAAGCCCCTGAAGTCCAAAGCCTAATTAGTCCAAAGCCCCTGAAGTCCAAAGCCTAATTAGTCCAAAGCCTAATTAGTCCAAAGCCCCTGAAGTCCAAAGCCTAATTAGTCCAAACCCCCTGAAGTCCAAAGCCTAATTAGTCCAAAGCCCCTGAAGTCCAAAGCCTAATTAGTCCAAAGCCCCTGAAGTCCAAAGCCCCTGAAGTCCAAAGCCTAATTAGTCCAAAGCCTAATTAGTCCAAAGCCTAATTAGTCCAAAGCCCCTGAAGTCCAAAGCCCCTGAAGTCCAAAGACTAATTAGTCCAAAGCCCCTGAAGTCCAAAGCCCCTGAAGTCCAAAGCCCCTGAAGTCCAAAGCCTAATTAGTCCAAAGCCCCTGAAGTCCAAAGCCCCTGAAGTCCAAAGCCTAATTAGTCCAAAGCCTAATTAGTCGAAAGCCTAATTAGTCCAAAGCCCCTGAAGTCCAAAGCCCCTGAAGTCCAAAGCCCCTGAAGTCCAAAGCCCCTGAAGTCCAAAGCCTAATTAGTCCAAAGCCCCTGAAGTCCAAAGCCTAATTAGTCCAAAGCCCCTGAAGTCCAAAGCCTAATTAGTCCAAAGCCCCTGAAGTCCAAAGCCCCTGAAGTCCAAAGCCTAATTAGTCCAAAGCCCCTGAAGTCCAAAGCCCCTGAAGTCCAAAGCCCCTGAAGTCCAAAGCCTAATTAGTCCAAAGCCCCTGAAGTCCAAAGCCTAATTAGTCCAAAGCCCCTGAAGTCCAAAGCCTAATTAGTCCAAAGCCCCTGAAGTCCAAAGCCTAATTAGTCCAAAGCCCCTGAAGTCCAAAGCCTAATTAGTCCAAAGCCCCTGAAGTCCAAAGCCTAATTAGTCCAAAGCCCCTGAAGTCCAAAGCCTAATTAGTCCAAAGCCCCTGAAGTCCAAAGCCTAATTAGTCCAAAGCCCCTGAAGTCCAAAGCCTAATTAGTCCAAAGCCTAATTAGTCCAAAGCCCCTGAAGTACAAAGCCTAATTAGTCCAAAGCCCCTGAAGTCCAAAGCCTAATTAGTCCAAAGTCCCTGAAGTCCAAAGCCTAATTAGTCCAAAGCCCCTAAAGTCCAAAGCCTAATTAGTCCAAAGCCCCTGAAGTCCAAAGCCCCTGAAGTCCAAAGCCCCTGAAGTCCAAAGCCTAATTAGTCCAAAGCCCCTGAAGTCCAAAGCCTAATTAGTCCAAAGCCCCTGAAGTCCAAAGCCCCTGAAGTCCAAAGCCTAATTAGTCCAAAGCCCCTGAAGTCCAAAGCCCCTGAAGTCCAAAGCCCCTGAAGTCCAAAGCCTAATTAGTCCAAAGCCCCTGAAGTCCAAAGCCTAATTAGTCCACAGCCCCTGAAGTCCAAAGCCTACTTAGTCCAAAGCCCCTGAAGTCCAAAGCCCCTGAAGTCCAAACCCTAATTAGTCCAAAGCCCCTGAAGTCCAAACCCTAATTAGTCCAAAGCCCCTGAAGTCCAAAGCCTAATTAGTCCAAAGCCCCTGAAGTCCAAAGCCTAATTAGTCCAAAGCCCCTGAAGTCCAAAGCCTAATTAGTCCAAAGCCCCTGAAGTCCAAAGCCTAATTAGTCCAAAGCCCCTGAAGTCCAAAGCCTAATTAGTCCAAAGCCCCTGAAGTCCAAAGCCTAATTAGTCCAAAGCCTAATTAGTCCAAAGCCCCTGAAGTCCAAAGCCTAATTAGTCCAAAGCCCCTGAAGTCCAAAGCCTAATTAGTCCAAAGCCCCTGAAGTCCAAAGCCTAATTAGTCCAAAGCCCCTGAAGTCCAAAGCCTAATTAGTCCAAAGCCCCTGAAGTCCAAAGCCTAATTAGTCCAAAGCCCCTGAAGTCCAAAGCCTAATTAGTCCAAAGCCCCTGAAGTCCAAAGCCTAATTAGTCCAAAGCCCCTGAAGTCCAAAGCCTAATTAGTCCAAAGCCCCTGAAGTCCAAAGCCTAATTAGTCCAAAGCCCCTGAAGTCCAAAGCCCCTGAAGTCCAAAGCCCCTGAAGTCCAAAGCCTAATTAGTCCAAAGCCCCTGAAGTCCAAAGCCTAATTAGTCCAAAGCCTAATTAGTCCAAAGCCTAATTAGTCCAAAGCCCCTTAAGTCCAAAGCCTAATTAGTCCAAAGCCCCTGAAGTCCAAAGCCTAATTAGTCCAAAGCCCCTGAAGTCCAAAGCCTAATTAGTCCAAAGCCCCTGAAGTCCAAAGCCTAATTAGTCCAAAGCCCCTGAAGTCCAAAGCCTAATTAGTCCAAAGCCCCTGAAGTCCAAAGCCCCTGAAGTCCAAAGCCCCTGAAGTCCAAAGCCCCTGAAGTCCAAAGCCTAATTAGTCCAAAGCCCCTGAAGTCCAAAGCCTAATTAGTCCAAAGCCCCTGAAGTCCAAAGCCCCTGAAGTCCAAAGCCCCTGAAGTCCAAAGCCTAATTAGTCCAAAGCCCCTGAAGTCCAAAGCCCCTGAAGTCCAAAGCCCCTGAAGTCCAAAGCCTAATTAGTCCAAAGCCCCTGAAGTCCAAAGCCTAATTAGTCCAAAGCCCCTGAAGTCCAAAGCCCCTGAAGTCCAAAGCCTAATTAGTCCAAAGCCCCTGAAGTCCAAAGCCCCTGAAGTCCAAAGCTTAATTAGTCCACAGCCCCTGAAGTCCAAAGACTACTTAGTCCAAAGCCCCTGAAGTCCAAAGCCTAATTAGTCCAAAGCCCCTGAAGTCCAAAGCCCCTGAAGTCCAAAGCCCCTGAAGTCCAAAGCCTAATTAGTCCAAAGCCTAATTAGTCCAAAGCCTAATTAGTCCAAAGCCTAATTAGTCCAAAGCCCCTGAAGTCCAAAGCCTAATTAGTCCAAAGCCCCTGAAGTCCAAAGCCTAATTAGTCCAAAGCCCCTGAAGTCCAAAGCCTAATTAGTCCAAAGCCCCTGAAGTCCAAAGCCTAATTAGTCCAAAGCCCCTGAAGTCCAAAGCCTAATTAGTCCAAAGCCCCTGAAGTCCAAAGCCTAATTAGTCCAAAGCCCCTGAAGTCCAAAGCCTAATTAGTCCAAAGCCCCTGAAGTCCAAAGCCTAATTAGTCCAAAGCCCCTGAAGTCCAAAGCCTAATTAGTCCAAAGCCCCTGAAGTCCAAAGCCTAATTAGTCCAAAGCCCCTGAAGTCCAAAGCCTAATTAGTCCAAAGCCCCTGAAGTCCAAAGCCTAATTAGTCCAAAGCCCCTGAAGTCCAAAGCCTAATTAGTCCAAAGCCCCTGAAGTCCAAAGCCTAATTAGTCCAAAGCCCCTGAAGTCCAAAGCCTAATTAGTCCAAAGCCTAATTAGTCCAAAGCCCCTGAAGTCCAAAGCCTAATTAGTCCAAACCCCCTGAAGTCCAAAGCCTAATTAGTCCAAAGCCCCTGAAGTCCAAAGCCTAATTAGTCCAAAGCCCCTGAAGTCCAAAGCCTAATTAGTCCAAAGCCTAATTAGTCCAAAGTCCCTGAAGTCCAAAGCCTAATTAGTCCAAAGCCCCTGAAGTCCAAAGCCCCTGAAGTCCAAAGCCCCTGAAGTCCAAAGCCTAATTAGTCCAAAGCCCCTGAAGTCCAAAGCCTAATTAGTCCAAAGCCCCTGAAGTCCAAAGCCCCTGAAGTCCAAAGCCTAATTAGTCCAAAGCCCCTGAAGTCAAAAGCCTAATTAGTCCAAAGCCCCTGAAGTCCAAAGCCCCTGAAGTCCAAAGCCTAATTAGTCCAAAGCCCCTGAAGTCCAAAGCCTAATTAGTCCAAAGCCCCTGAAGTCCAAACCCCCTGAAGTCCAAAGCCCCTGAAGTCCAAAGCCTAATTAGTCCAAAGCCCCTGAAGTCCAAAGCCCCTGAAGTCCAAAGCCTAATTAGTCCAAAGCCTAATTAGTCCAAAGCCCCTGAAGTCCAAAGCCTAATTAGTCCAAAGCCCCTGAAGTCCAAAGCCTAATTAGTCCAAAGCCCCTGAAGTCCAAAGCCTAATTAGTCCAAAGCCCCTGAAGTCCAAAGCCTAATTAGTCCAAAGCCCCTGAAGTCCAAAGCCTAATTAGTCCAAAGCCCCTGAAGTCCAAAGCCTAATTAGTCCAAAGCCCCTGAAGTCCAAAGCCTAATTAGTTCAAAGCCCCTGAAGTCCAAAGCCTAATTAGTTCAAAGCCCCTGAAGTCCAAAGCCTAATTAGTCCAAAGCCTAATTAGTCCAAAGCCCCTGAAGTCCAAAGCCTAATTAGTCCAAAGCCCCTGAAGTCCAAAGCCTAATTAGTCCAAAGCCCCTGAAGTCCAAAGCCTAATTAGTCCAAAGCCCCTGAAGTCCAAAGCCTAATTAGTCCAAAGCCCCTGAAGTCCAAAGCCCCTGAAGTCCAAAGCCCCTGAAGTCCAAAGCCTAATTAGTCCAAAGCCCCTGAAGTCCAAAGCCCCTGAAGTCCAAAGCCCCTGAAGTCCAAAGCCCCTGAAGTCCAAAGCCCCTGAAGTCCAAAGCCTAATTAGTCCAAAGCCCCTGAAGTCCAAAGCCCCTGAAGTCCAAAGCCCCTGAAGTCCAAAGCCTAATTAGTCCAAAGCCCCTGAAGTCCAAAGCCTAATTAGTCCACAGTCCCTGAAGTCCAAAGACTACTTAGTCCAAAGCCCCTGAAGTCCCAAGCCTAATTAGTCCAAAGCCCCTGAAGTCCAAAGCCCCTGAAGTCCAAAGCCTAATTGGTCCAAAGCCCCTGAAGTCCAAAGCCTAATTAGTCCAAAGCCCCTTAAGTCCAAAGCCCCTGAAGTCCAAAGCCTAATTAGTCCAAAGCCCCTGAAGTCCAAAGCCTAATTAGTCCAAAGCCCCTGAAGTCCAAAGCCTAATTAGTCCAAAGCCCCTGAAGTCCAAAGCCTAATTAGTCCAAAGCCCCTGAAGTCCAAAGCCTAATTAGTCCAAAGCCCCTGAAGTCCAAAGCCTAATTAGTCCAAAGCCCCTGAAGTCCAAAGCCTAATTAGTCCAAAGCCCCTGAAGTCCAAAGCCTAATTAGTCCAAGGCCCCTGAAGTCCAAAGCCTAATTAGTCCAAAGCCTAATTAGTCCAAAGCCTAATTAGTCCAAAGCCCCTGAAGTCCAAAGCCTAATTAGTCCAAAGCCCCTGAAGTCCAAAGCCTAATTAGTCCAAAGCCCCTGAAGTCCAAAGCCTAATTAGTCCAAAGCCCCTGAAGTCCAAAGCCTAATTAGTCCAAAGCCCCTGAAGTCCAAAGCCTAATTAGTCCAAAGCCCCTGAAGTCCAAAGCCTAATTAGTCCAAAGCCCCTGAAGTCCAAAGCCTAATTAGTCCAAAGCCTAATTAGTCCAAAGCCTAATTAGTCCAAAGCCCCTGAAGTCCAAAGCCTAATTAGTCCAAAGCCCCTGAAATCCAAAGCCTAATTAGTCCAAAGCCTAATTAGTCCAAAGCCTAATTAGTCCAAAGCCCCTGAAGTCCAAAGCCTAATTAGTCCAAAGCCCCTGAAGTCCAAAGCCTAATTAGTCCAAAGCCTAATTAGTCCAAAGCCTAATTAGTCCAAAGCCCCTGAAGTCCAAAGCCCCTGAAGTCCAAAGCCCCTGAAGTCCAAAGCCTAATTAGTCCAAAGCCCCTGAAGTCCAAAGCCTAATTAGTCCAAAGCCCCTGAAGTCCAAAGCCCCTGAAGTCCAAAGCCCCTGAAGTCCAAAGCCCCTGAAGTCCAAAGCCTAATTAGTCCAAAGCCCCTGAAGTCCAAAGCCTAATTAGTCCAAAGCCCCTGAAGTCCAAAGCCTAATTAGTCCACAGCCCCTGAAGTCCAAAGCCTACTTAGTCCAAAGCCCCTGAAGTCCAAAGCCTAATTAGTCCAAAGCCCCTGAAGTCCAAAGCCCCTGAAGTCCAAAGCCTAATTAGTCCAAAGCCTAATTAGTCCAAAGCCTAATTAGTCCAAAGCCCCTGAAGTCCAAAGCCCCTGAAGTCCAAAGCCCCTCAAGTCCAAAGCCCCTCAAGTCCAAAGCCCCTCAAGTCCAAAGCCTAATTAGTCCAAAGCCCCTGAAGTCCAAAGCCCCTGAAGTCCAAAGCCCCTGAAGTCCAAAGCCTAATTAGTCCAAAGCCTAATTAGTCCAAAGCCCCTGAAGTCCAAAGCCTAATTAGTCCAAAGCCCCTGAAGTCCAAAGCCTAATTAGTCCAAAGCCCCTGAAGTCCAAAGCCTAATTAGTCCAAGGCCCCTGAAGTCCAAAGCCTAATTAGTCCAAAGCCCCTGAAGTCCAAAGCCTAATTAGTCCAAAGCCCCTGAAGTCCAAAGCCTAATTAGTCCAAAGCCCCTGAAGTCCAAAGCCTAATTAGTCCAAAGCCCCTGAAGTCCAAAGCCTAATTAGTCCAAAGCCCCTGAAGTCCAAAGCCTAATTAGTCCAAAGCCCCTGAAGTCCAAAGCCTAATTAGTCCAAAGCCCCTGAAGTCCAAAGCCTAATTAGTCCAAAGCCCCTGAAGTCCAAAGCCTAATTAGTCCAAAGCCCCTGAAGTCCAAAGCCTAATTAGTCCAAAGCCCCTGAAGACCAAAGCCTAATTAGTCCAAAGCCTAATTAGTCCAAAGCCCCTGAAGGCCAAAGCCCCTGAAGTCCAAAGCCTAATTAGTCCAAAGCCCCTGAAGTCCAAAGCCTAATTAGTCCAAACCCCCTGAAGTCCAAAGCCTAATTAGTCCAAAGCCCCTGAAGTCCAAAGCCTAATTAGTCCAAAGCCCCTGAAGTCCAAAGCCTAATTAGTCCAAAGCCCCTGAAGTCCAAAGCCTAATTAGTCCAAAGCCCCTGAAGTCCAAAGCCCCTGAAGTCCAAAGCCTAATTAGTCCAAAGCCCCTGAAGTCCAAAGCCCCTGAAGTCCAAAGCCCCTGAAGTCCAAAGCCTAATTAGTCCAAAGCCCCTGAAGTCCAAAGCCTAATTAGTCCAAAGCCCCTGAAGTCCAAAGCCCCTGAAGTCCAAAGCCTAATTAGTCCAAAGCCCCTGAAGTCCAAAGCCTAATTAGTCCAAAGCCCCTGAAGTCCAAAGCCCCTGAAGTCCAAAGCCTAATTAGTCCAAAGCCCCTGAAGTCCAAAGCCTAATTAGTCCAAAGCCCCTGAAGTCCAAAGCCCCTGAAGTCCAAAGCCCCTGAAGTCCAAAGCCCCTGAAGTCCAAAGCCTAATTAGTCCAAAGCCCCTGAAGTCCAAAGCCCCTGAAGTCCAAAGCCTAATTAGTCCAAAGCCTAATTAGTCCAAAGCCTAATTAGTCCAAAGCCCCTGAAGTCCAAAGCCCCTGAAGTCCAAAGCCTAAATAGTCCAAAGCCCCTGAAGTCCAAAGCCCCTGAAGTCCAAAGCCCCTGAAATCCAAAGCCTAATTAGTCCAAAGCCTAATTAGTCCAAAGCCTAATTAGTCCAAAGCCCCTGAAGTCCAAAGCCTAATTAGTCCAAAGCCCCTGAAATCCAAAGCCTAATTAGTCCAAAGCCTAATTAGTCCAAAGCCTAATTAGTCCAAAGCCCCTGAAGTCCAAAGCCTAATTAGTCCAAAGCCCCTGAAGTCCAAAGCCTAATTAGTCCAAAGCCTAATTAGTCCAAAGCCCCTGAAGTCCAAAGCCTAATTAGTCCAAAGCCCCTGAAGTCCAAAGCCTAATTAGTCCAAAGCCCCTGAAGTCCAAAGCCTAATTAGTCCAAAGCCCCTGAAGTCCAAAGCCCCTGAAGTCCAAAGCCCCTGAAGTCCAAAGCCTAATTAGTCCAAAGCCCCTGAAGTCCAAAGCCTAATTAGTCCAAAGCCCCTGAAGTCCAAAGCCTAATTAGTCCACAGCCCATGAAGTCCAAAGCCTACTTAGTCCAAAGCCCCTGAAGTCCAAAGCCTAATTAGTCCAAAGCCCCTGAAGTCCAAAGCCCCTGAAGTCCAAAGCCTAATTAGTCCAAAGCCTAATTAGTCCAAAGCCTAATTAGTCCAAAGCCTAATTAGTCCAAAGCCCCTGAAGTCCAAAGCCCCTCAAGTCCAAAGCCCCTCAAGTCCAAAGCCCCTCAAGTCCAAAGCCTAATTAGTCCAAAGCCCCTGAAGTCCAAAGCCCCTGAAGTCCAAAGCCCCTGAAGTCCAAAGCCTAATTAGTCCAAAGCCTAATTAGTCCAAAGCCCCTGAAGTCCAAAGCCTAATTAGTCCAAAGCCCCTGAAGTCCAAAGCCTAATTAGTCCAAAGCCCCTGAAGTCCAAAGCCTAATTAGTCCAAGGCCCCTGAAGTCCAAAGCCTAATTAGTCCAAAGCCCCTGAAGTCCAAAGCCTAATTAGTCCAAAGCCCCTGAAGTCCAAAGCCTAATTAGTCCAAAGCCCCTGAAGTCCAAAGCCTAATTAGTCCAAAGCCCCTGAAGTCCAAAGCCTAATTAGTCCAAAGCCCCTGAAGTCCAAAGCCTAATTAGTCCAAAGCCCCTGAAGTCCAAAGCCTAATTAGTCCAAAGCCCCTGAAGTCCAAAGCCTAATTAGTCCAAAGCCCCTGAAGTCCAAAGCCTAATTAGTCCAAAGCCCCTGAAGACCAAAGCCTAATTAGTCCAAAGCCCCTGAAGACCAAAGCCTAATTAGTCCAAAGCCTAATTAGTCCAAAGCCTAATTAGTCCAAAGCCCCTGAAGTCCAAAGCCTAATTAGTCCAAAGCCCCTGAAGTCCAAAGCCTAATTAGTCCAAACCCCCTGAAGTCCAAAGCCTAATTAGTCCAAAGCCCCTGAAGTCCAAAGCCTAATTAGTCCAAAGCCTAATTAGTCCAAAGCCCCTGAAGTCCAAAGCCTAATTAGTCCAAAGCCCCTGAAGTCCAAAGCCTAATTAGTCCAAAGCCCCTGAAGTCCAAAGCCCCTGAAGTCCAAAGCCTAATTAGTCCAAAGCCCCTGAAGTCCAAAGCCTAATTAGTCCAAAGCCCCTGAAGTCCAAAGCCTAATTAGTCCAAAGCCCCTGAAGTCCAAAGCCTAATTAGTCCAAAGCCCCTGAAGTCCAAAGCCTAATTAGTCCAAAGCCCCTGAAGTCCAAAGCCTAATTAGTCCAAAGCCCCTGAAGTCCAAAGCCCCTGAAGTCCAAAGCCTAATTAGTCCAAAGCCCCTGAAGTCCAAAGCCTAATTAGTCCAAAGCCCCTGAAGTCCAAAGCCCCTGAAGTCCAAAGCCCCTGAAGTCCAAAGCCCCTGAAGTCCAAAGCCCCTGAAGTCCAAAGCCTAATTAGTCCAAAGCCCCTGAAGTCCAAAGCCCCTGAAGTCCAAAGCCTAATTAGTCCAAAGCCTAATTAGTCCAAAGCCTAATTAGTCCAAAGCCCCTGAAGTCCAAAGCCCCTGAAGTCCAAAGCCTAAATAGTCCAAAGCCCCTGAAGTCCAAAGCCCCTGAAGTCCAAAGCCCCTGAAGTCCAAAGCCCCTGAAGTCCAAAGCCTAATTAGTCCAAAGCCCCTGAAGTCCAAAGCCCCTGAAGTCCAAAGCCTAATTAGTCCAAAGCCCCTGAAGTCCAAAGCCTAATTAGTCCAAAGCCCCTGAAGTCCAAAGCCCCTGAAGTCCAAAGCCTAATTAGTCGAAAGCCTAATTAGTCCAAAGCCCCTGAAGTCCAAATCCTAATTAGTCCAAAGCCCCTGAAGTCCAAAGCCTAATTAGTCCAAAGCCCCTGAAGTCCAAAGCCTAATTAGTCCAAAGCCCAATTAGTCCAAAGCCCAATTAGTCCAAAGCCCCTGAAGTCCAAAGCCTAATTAGTACAAAGCCCCTGAAGTCCAAAGCCTAATTAGTCCAAAGCCCCTGAAGTCCAAAGCCTAATTAGTCCAAAGCCCCTGAAGTCCAAAGCCTAATTAGTCCAAAGCCCCTGAAGTCCAAAGCCTAATTAGTCCAAAGCCCCTGAAGTCCAAAGTCCCTGAAGTCCAAAGCCTAATTAGTCCAAAGCCTAATTAGTCCAAAGCCTAATTAGTCCAAAGCCCCTGAAGTCCAAAGCCTAATTAGTCCAAAGCCCCTGAAGTCCAAAGCCTAATTAGTTCAAAGCCCCTGAAGTCCAAAGCCTAATTATTCCAAAGCCCCTGAAGTCCAAAGCCTAATTAGTCCAAAGCCCCTGAAGTCCAAAGCCTAATTAGTCCAAAGCCCCTGAAGTCCAAAGCCTATTTAGTCCAAAGCCCCTGAAGTCCAAAGCCTAATTAGTCCAAAGCCCCTGAAGTCCAAAGCCTAATTAGTCCAAAGCCTAATTAGTCCAAAGCCCCTGAAGTCCAAAGCCTAATTAGTCCAAAGCCCCTGAAGTCCAAAGCCTAATTAGTCCAAAGTACCTGAAGTCCAAAGCCTAATTAGTCCAAAGCCCCTGAAGTCCAAAGCCTAATTAGTCCAAAGCCTAATTAGTCCAAAGCCCCTGAAGTCCAAAGCCTAATTAGTCCAAAGCCCCTGAAGTCCAAAGCCTAATTAGTCCAAAGCCCCTGAAGTCCAAAGCCCCTGAAGTCCAAAGCCCCTGAAGTCCAAAGCCTAATTAGTCCAAAGCCCCTGAAGTCCAAAGCCCCTGAAGTCCAAAGCCCCTGAAGTCCAAAGCCCCTGAAGTCCAAAGCCTAATTAGTCCAAAGCCCCTGAAGTCCAAAGCCCCTAAAGTCCAAAGCCCCTGAAGTCCAAAGCCTAATTAGTCCAAAGCCCCTGAAGTCCAAAGCCTACTTAGTCCAAAGCCCCTGAAGTCCAAAGCCTAATTAGTCCAAAGCCCCTGAAGTCCAAAGCCTAATTGGTCCAAAGCCCCTGAAGTCCAAAGCCCCTGAAGTCCAAAGCCTAATTAGTCCAAAGCCCCTGAAGTCCAAAGCCTAATTAGTCCAAAGCCCCTGAAGTCCAAAGCCTAATTAGTTCAAAGCCCCTGAAGTCCAAAGCCTAATTAGTCCAAAGCCCCTGAAGTCCAAAGCCTAATTAGTCCAAAGCCCCTGAAGTCCAAAGCCTAATTAGTCCAAAGCCCCTGAAGTCCAAAGCCTATTTAGTCCAAAGCCCCTGAAGTCCAAAGCCTAATTAGTCCAAAGCCCCTGAAGTCCAAAGCCTAATTAGTCCAAAGCCTAATTAGTCCAAAGCCCCTGAAGTCCAAAGCCTAATTAGTCCAAAGCCCCTGAAGTCCAAAGCCTAATTAGTCCAAAGTACCTGAAGTCCAAAGCCTAATTAGTCCAAAGCCCCTGAAGTCCAAAGCCTAATTAGTCCAAAGCCTAATTAGTCCAAAGCCCCTGAAGTCCAAAGCCCCTGAAGTCCAAAGCCTAATTTGTCCAAAGCCCCTGAAGTCCAAAGCCTAATTAGTCCAAAGCCCCTGAAGTCCAAAGCCTAATTAGTCCAAAGCCCCTGAAGTCCAAAGCCCCTGAAGTCCAAAGCCCCTGAAGTCCAAAGCCCCTGAAGTCCAAAGCCTAATTAGTCCAAAGCCCCTGAAGTCCAAAGCCCCTGAAGTCCAAAGCCCCTGAAGTCCAAAGCCTAATTAGTCCAAAGCCCCTGAAGTCCAAAGCCTAATTAGTCCAAAGCCCCTGAAGTCCAAAGCCTAATTAGTCCAAAGCCCCTGAAGTCCAAAGCCCCTGAAGTCCAAAGCCCCTGAAGTCCAAAGCCCCTGAAGTCCAAACCCTAATTAGTCCAAAGCCCCTGAAATCCAAAGCCTAATTAGTCCAAAGCCCCTGAAGTCCAAAGCCCCTGAAGTCCAAAGCCTAATTAGTCCAAAGCCCCTGAAGTCCAAAGCCTAATTAGTCCAAAGCCTAATTAGTCCAAAGCCCCTGAAGTCCAAAGCCTAATTAGTCCAAAGCCCCTGAAGTCCAAAGCCTAATTAGTCCAAAGTACCTGAAGTCCAAAGCCTAATTAGTCCAAAGCCCCTGAAGTCCAAAGCCTAATTAGTCCAAAGCCTAATTAGTCCAAAGCCCCTGAAGTCCAAAGCCCCTGAAGTCCAAAGCCTAATTAGTCCAAAGCCCCTGAAGTCCAAAGCCTAATTAGTCCAAAGCCCCTGAAGTCCAAAGCCCCTGAAGTCCAAAGCCCCTGAAGTCCAAAGCCTAATTAGTCCAAAGCCCCTGAAGTCCAAAGCCCCTGAAGTCCAAAGCCCCTGAAGTCCAAAGCCTAATTAGTCCAAAGCCCCTGAAGTCCAAAGCCCCTAAAGTCCAAAGCCCCTGAAGTCCAAAGCCTAATTAGTCCAAAGCCCCTGAAGTCCAAAGCCTAATTGGTCCAAAGCCCCTGAAGTCCAAAGCCCCTGAAGTCCAAAGCCTAATTAGTCCAAAGCCCCTGAAGTCCAAAGCCTAATTAGTCCAAAGCCCCTGAAGTCCAAAGCCTAATTAGTTCAAAGCCCCTGAAGTCCAAAGCCTAATTAGTCCAAAGCCCCTGAAGTCCAAAGCCTAATTAGTCCAAAGCCCCTGAAGTCCAAAGCCTAATTAGTCCAAAGCCCCTGAAGTCCAAAGCCTATTTAGTCCAAAGCCCCTGAAGTCCAAAGCCTAATTAGTCCAAAGCCCCTGAAGTCCAAAGCCTAATTAGTCCAAAGCCTAATTAGTCCAAAGCCCCTGAAGTCCAAAGCCTAATTAGTCCAAAGCCCCTGAAGTCCAAAGCCTAATTAGTCCAAAGTACCTGAAGTCCAAAGCCTAATTAGTCCAAAGCCCCTGAAGTCCAAAGCCTAATTAGTCCAAAGCCTAATTAGTCCAAAGCCCCTGAAGTCCAAAGCCCCTGAAGTCCAAAGCCTAATTAGTCCAAAGCCCCTGAAGTCCAAAGCCTAATTAGTCCAAAGCCCCTGAAGTCCAAAGCCCCTGAAGTCCAAAGCCCCTGAAGTCCAAAGCCTAACTAGTCCAAAGCCCCTGAAGTCCAAAGCCCCTGAAGTCCAAAGCCCCTGAAGTCCAAAGCCCCTGAAGTCCAAAGCCTAATTAGTCCAAAGCCCCTGAAGTCCAAAGCCCCTGAAGTCCAAAGCCCCTGAAGTCCAAAGCCTAATTAGTCCAAAGCCCCTGAAGTCCAAAGCCTAATTAGTCCAAAGCCCCTGAAGTCCAAAGCCTAATTAGTCCAAAGCCCCTGAAGTCCAAAGCCCCTGAAGTCCAAAGCCCCTGAAGTCCAAACCCTAATTAGTCCAAAGCCCCTGAAATCCAAAGCCTAATTAGTCCAAAGCCCCTGAAGTCCAAAGCCTAATTAGTCCAAAGCCCCTGAAGTCAAAAGCCTAATTAGTCCAAAGCCCCTGAAGTCAAAAGCCTAATTAGTCCAAAGCCCCTGAAGTCCAAAGCCTAATTAGTCCAAAGCCCCTGAAGTCCAAAGCCTAATTAGTCCAAAGCCCCTGAAGTCCAAAGCCTAATTAGTCCAAAGCCCCTGAAGTCCAAAGCCTAATTAGTCCAAAGCCCCTGAAGTCCAAAGCCTAATTAGTCCAGAGCCCCTGAAGTCCAAAGCCTAATTAGTCCAGAGCCCCTGAAGTCCAAAGCCTAATTAGTCCAAAGCCCCTGAAGTCCAAAGCCTAATTAGTCCAAAGCCCCTGAAGTCCAAAGCCTAATTAGTCCAAAGCCCCTGAAGTCCAAAGCCTAATTAGTCCAAAGCCCCTGAAGTCCAAAGCCTAATTAGTCCAAAGCCCCTGAAGTCCAAAGCCTAATTAGTCCAAAGCCCCTGAAGTCCAAAGCCTAATTAGTCCAAAGCCCCTGAAGTCCAAAGCCTAATTAGTCCAAAGCCCCTGAAGTCCAAAGCCTAATTAGTCCAAAGCCCCTGAAGTCCAAAGCCTAATTAGTCCAAAGCCCCTGAAGTCCAAAGCCCCTGAAGTCCAAAGCCCCTGAAGTCCAAAGCCTAATTAGTCCAAAGCCCCTGAAGTCCAAAGCCTAATTAGTCCAAAGCCCCTGAAGTCCAAAGCCTAATTAGTCCAAAGCCCCTGAAGTCCAAAGCCTAATTAGTCCAAAGCCCCTGAAGTCCAAAGCCCATTAGTCCAAAGCCTAATTAGTCCAAAGCCCATTAGTCCAAAGCCTAATTAGTCCAAAGCCCCTGAAATCCAAAGCCTAATTAGCCCAAACCCCCTGAAGTCCAAAGCCTAATTAGTCCAAAGCCCCTGAAGTCCAAAGCCTAATTAGTCCAAAGCCTAATTAGTCCAAAGCCCCTGAAGTCCAAAGCCTAATTAGTCCAAAGCCCCTGAAGTCCAAAGCCCCTGAAGTCCAAAGCCTAATTAGTCCAAAGCCCCTGAAGTCCAAAGCCTAATTAGTCCAAAGCCCCTGAAGTCCAAAGCCTAATTAGTCCAAAGCCCCTGAAGTCCAAAGCCTAATTAGTCCAAAGCCCCTGAAGTCCAAAGCCTAATTAGTCCAAAGCCCCTGAAGTCCAAAGTCCCTGAAGTCCAAAGCCTAATTAGTCCAAAGCCCGTGAAGTCCAAAGCCTAATTAGTACAAAGCCCCTGAAGTCATAAGCCTAATTAGTCCAAAGCCCCTGAAGTCCAAAGCCTAATTAGTCCAAAGCCCCTGAATTCCAAAGCCTAATTAGTCCAAAGCCCCTGAAGTCCAAAGCCTAATTAGTCCAAAGCCTAATTAGTCCAAAGCCCCTGAAGTCCAAAGCCTAATTAGTCCAAAGCCCCTGAAGTCCAAAGCCTAATTAGTCCAAAGCCCCTGAAGTCCAAAGCCTAATTAGTCCAAAGCCTAATTAGTCCAAAGCCTAATTAGTCCAAAGCCCCTGAAGTCCAAAGCCTAATTAGTCCAAAGCCCCTGAAGTCCAAAGCCTAATTAGTCCAAAGCCCCTGAAGTCCAAAGCCTAATTAGTCCAAAGCCCCTGAAGTCCAAAGCCTAATTAGTCCAAAGCCCCTGAAGTCCAAAGCCCCTGAAGTCCAAAGCCCCTGAAGTCCAAAGCCCCTGAAGTCCAAAGCCTAATTAGTCCAAAGCCCCTGAAGTCCAAAGCCTAATTAGTCCAAAGCCCCTGAAGTCCAAAGCCTAATTAGTCCAAAGCCCCTGAAGTCCAAAGTCCCTGAAGTCCAAAGCCTAATTAGTCCAAAGCCCCTGAAGTCCAAAGCCTAATTAGTCCAAAGCCCCTGAAGTCCAAAGCCTAATTAGTCCAAAGCCCCTGAAGTCCAAAGCCCCTGAAGTCCAAAGCCCCTGAAGTCCAAAGCCCCTGAAGTCCAAAGCCTAATTAGTCCAAAGCCCCTGAAGTCCAAAGCCTAATTAGTCCAAAGCCCCTGAAGTCCAAAGCCTAATTAGTCCAAAGCCCCTGAAGTCCAAAGCCTAATTAGTCCAAAGCCCCTGAAGTCCAAAGCCTAATTAGTCCAAAGCCCAATTAGTCCAAAGCCCAATTAGTCCAAAGCCCCTGAAGTCCAAAGCCCAATTAGTCCAAAGCCCCTGAAGTCCAAAGCCTAATTAGTCCAAAGCCCCTGAAGTCCAAAGCCTAATTAGTCCAAAGCCCCTGAAGTCCAAAGCCTAATTAGTCCAAAGCCCCTGAAGTCCAAAGCCCCTGAAGTCCAAAGCCTAATTAGTCCAAAGCCTAATTAGTCCAAAGCCTAATTAGTCCAAAGCCTAATTAGTCCAAAGCCCCTGAAGTCCAAAGCCTAATTAGTCCAAAGCCCCTGAAGTCCAAAGCCTAATTAGTCCAAAGCCCCTGAAGTCCAAAGCCTAATTAGTCCAAAGCCCCTGAAGTCCAAAGCCCCTGAAGTCCAAAGCCCCTGAAGTCCAAAGCCCCTGAAGTCCAAAGCCTAATTAGTCCAAAGCCCCTGAAGTCCAAAGCCTAATTAGTCCAAAGCCCCTGAAGTCCAAAGCCTAATTAGTCCAAAGCCCCTGAAGTCCAAAGCCTAATTAGTCCAAAGCCCAATTAGTCCAAAGCCCAATTAGTCCAAAGCCCCTGAAGTCCAAAGCCCAATTAGTCCAAAGCCCCTGAAGTCCAAAGCCTAATTAGTCCAAAGCCCCTGAAGTCCAAAGCCTAATTAGTCCAAAGCCCCTGAAGTCCAAAGCCTAATTAGTCCAAAGCCCCTGAAGTCCAAAGCCCCTGAAGTCCAAAGCCTAATTAGTCCAAAGCCCCTGAAGTCCAAAGCCTAATTAGTCCAAAGCCTAATTAGTCCAAAGCCTAATTAGTCCAAAGCCTAATTAGTCCAAAGCCCCTGAAGTCCAAAGCCTAATTAGTCCAAAGCCCCTGAATTCCAAAGCCTAATTAGTCCAAAGCCCCTGAAGTCCAAAGCCCCTGAAGTCCAAAGCCTAATTAGTCCAAAGCCTAATTAGTCCAAAGCCCGTGAAGTCCAAAGCCTAATTAGTACAAAGCCCCTGAAGTCATAAGCCTAATTAGTCCAAAGCCCCTGAAGTCCAAAGCCTAATTAGTCCAAAGCCCCTGAATTCCAAAGCCTAATTAGTCCAAAGCCCCTGAAGTCCAAAGCCTAATTAGTCCAAAGCCTAATTAGTCCAAAGCCCCTGAAGTCCAAAGCCTAATTAGTCCAAAGCCCCTGAAGTCCAAAGCCTAATTAGTCCAAAGCCCCTGAAGTCCAAAGCCTAATTAGTCCAAAGCCTAATTAGTCCAAAGCCTAATTAGTCCAAAGCCTAATTAGTCCAAAGCCCCTGAAGTCCAAAGCCTAATTAGTCCAAAGCCCCTGAAGTCCAAAGCCTAATTAGTCCAAAGCCCCTGAAGTCCAAAGCCTAATTAGTCCAAAGCCCCTGAAGTCCAAAGCCCCTGAAGTCCAAAGCCTAATTAGTCCAAAGCCCAATTAGTCCAAAGCCCAATTAGTCCAAAGCCCAATTAGTCCAAAGCCCCTGAAGTCCAAAGCCCAATTAGTCCAAAGCCCAATTAGTCCAAAGCCCCTGAAGTCCAAAGCCCCTGAAGTCCAAAGCCTAATTAGTCCAAAGCCCCTGAAGTACAAAGCCTAATTAGTCCAAAGCCCCTGAAGTCCAAAGCCTAATTAGTCCAAAGCCCCTGACGTCCAAAGCCTAATTAGTCCAAAGCCTAATTAGTCCAAAGCCCCTGAAGTCCAAAGCCTAATTAGTCCAAAGCCCCTGAAGTCCAAAGCCTAATTAGTCCAAAGCCCCTGAAGTCCAAAGCCTAATTAGTCCAAAGCCCCTGAAGTCCAAAGCCTAATTAGTCCAAAGCCCCTGAAGTCCAAAGCCTAATTAGTCCAAAGCCCCTGAAGTCCAAAGCCTAATTAGTCCAAAGCCCCTGAAGTCCAAAGCCTAATTAGTACAAAGCCCCTGAAGTCATAAGCCTAATTAGTCCAAAGCCCCTGAAGTCCAAAGCCTAATTAGTCCAAAGCCCCTGAAGTCCAAAGCCTAATTAGTCCAAAGCCTAATTTGTCCAAAGCCTAATTAGTCCAAAGCCCCTGAAGTCCAAAGCCCCTGAAGTCCAAAGCCCAATTAGTCCAAAGCCCAATTAGTCCAAAGCCCAATTAGTCCAAAGCCCCTGAAGTCCAAAGCCCAATTAGTCCAAAGCCCAATTAGTCCAAAGCCCCTGAAGTCCAAAGCCAAATTAGTCCAAAGCCCCTGAAGTCCAGAGCCCAATTAGTCCAAAGCCCCTGAAGTCCAAAGCCCAATTAGTCCAAAGCCCCTGAAGTCCAAAGCCCAATTAGTCCAAAGCCCCTGAAGTCCAAAGCCTAATTAGTCCAAAGCCCCTGAAGTCCAAAGCCTAATTAGTCCAAAGCCTAATTAGTCCAAAGCCCCTGAAGTCCAAAGCCTAATTAGTCCAAAGCCCCTGAAGTCCAAAGCCTAATTAGTCCAAAGCCCCTGAAGTCCAAAGCCTAATTAGCCCAAAGCCCCTGAAGTCCAAAGCCTAATTAGTCCAAAGCCCCTGAAGTCCAAAGCCTAATTAGTCCAAAGCCTAATTAGTCCAAAGCCCCTGAAGTCCAAAGCCTAATTAGTCCAAAGCCCCTGAAGTCCAAAGCCCCTGAAGTCCAAAGCCCCTGAAGTCCAAAGCCTAATTAGTCCAAAGCCTAATTAGTCCAAAGCCCCTGAAGTCCAAAGCCTAATTAGTCCAAAGCCCCTGAAGTCCAAAGCCTAATTAGTCCAAAGCCCCTGAAGTCCAAAGCCCCTGAAGTCCAAAGCCTAATTAGTCCAAAGCCCCTGAAGTCCAAAGCCTAATTAGTCCAAAGCCCCTGAAGTCCAAAGCCTAATTAGTCCAAAGCCCCTGAAGTCCAAAGCCTAATTAGTCCAAAGCCCCTGAAGTCCAAAGCCTAATTAGTCCAAAGCCCCTGAAGTCCAAAGCCTAATTAGTCCAAAGCCCCTGAAGTCCAAAGCCTAATTAGTCCAAAGCCCCTGAAGTCCAAAGCCTAATTAGTCCAAAGCCCCTGAAGTCCAAAGCCTAATTAGTCCAAACCCTAATTAGTCCAAAGCCCCTGAAGTCCAAAGCCTAATTAGTCCAAAGCCTAATTAGTCCAAAGCCCCTGAAGTCCAAAGCCTAATTAGTCCAAAGCCTAATTAGTCCAAAGCCTAATTAGTCCAAAGCCCCTGAAGTCCAAAGCCTAATTAGTCCAAAGCCTAATTAGTCCAAAGCCCCTGAAGTCCAAAGCCCCTGAAGTCCAAAGCCCCTGAAGTCCAAAGCCCCTGAAGTCCAAAGCCTAATTAGTCCAAAGCCCCTGAAGTCCAAAGCCTAATTAGTCCAAAGCCCCTGAAGTCCAAAGCCCCTGAAGTCCAAAGCCCCTGAAGTCCAAAGCCTAATTAGTCCAAAGCCTAATTAGTCCAAAGCCCCTGAAGTCCAAAGCCTAATTAGTCCAAAGCCCCTGAAGTCCAAAGCCTAATTAGTCCAAAGCCCCTGAAGTCCAAAGCCCAATTAGTCCAAAGCCCAATTAGTCCAAAGCCCAATTAGTCCAAAGCCCAATTAGTCCAAAGCCCAATTAGTCCAAAGCCCCTGAAGTCCAAAGCCTAATTAGTCCAAAGCCCCTGAAGTCCAAAGCCTAATTAGTCCAAAGCCCCTGAAGTCCAAAGCCTAATTAGTCCAAAGCCCCTGAAGTCCAAAGCCTAATTAGTCCAAAGCCCCTGAAGTCCAAAGCCCCTGAAGTCCAAAGCCTAATTAGTCCAAAGCCCCTGAAGTCCAAAGCCTAATTAGTCCAAAGCCTAATTAGTCCAAAGCCTAATTAGTCCAAAGCCTAATTAGTCCAAAGCCCCTGAAGTCCAAAGCCTAATTAGTCCAAAGCCCCTGAAGTCCAAAGCCTAATTAGTCCAAAGCCCCTGAAGTCCAAAGCCCCTGAAGTCCAAAGCCCCTGAAGTCCAAAGCCTAATTAGTCCAAAGCCCCTGAAGTCCAAAGCCCCTGAAGTCCAAAGCCCCTGAAGTCCAAAGCCTAATTAGTCCAAAGCCCCTGAAGTCCAAAGCCCCTGAAGTCCAAAGCCTAATTAGTCCAAAGCCTAATTAGTCCAAAGCCCCTGAAGTCCAAAGCCTAATTAGTCCAAAGCCCCTGAAGTCCAAAGCCCCTGAAGTCCAAAGCCTAATTAGTCCAAAGCCTAATTAGTCCAAAGCCTAATTAGTCCAAAGCCCCTGAAGTCCAAAGCCTAATTAGTCCAAAGCCCCTGAAGTCCAAAGCCTAATTAGTCCAAAGCCCCTGAAGTCCAAAGCCTAATTAGTCCAAAGCCCCTGAAGTCCAAAGCCTAATTAGTCCAAAGCCCCTGAAGTCCAAAGCCTAATTAGTCCAAAGCCCCTGAAGTCCAAAGCCTAATTAGTCCAAAGCCTAATTAGTCCAAAGCCTAATTAGTCCAAAGCCCCTGAAGTCCAAAGCCCCTGAAGTCCAAAGCCCCTGAAGTCCAAAGCCCCTGAAGTCCAAAGCCTAATTAGTCCAAAGCCCCTGAAGTCCAAAGCCCCTGAAGTCCAAAGCCTAATTAGTCCAAAGCCCCTGAAGTCCAAAGCCTAATTAGTCCAAAGCCCCTGAAGTCCAAAGCCTAATTAGTCCAAAGCCCCTGAAGTCCAAAGCCTAATTAGTCCAAAGCCCCTGAAGTCCAAAGCCCCTGAAGTCCAAAGCCTAATTAGTCCAAAGCCCCTGAAGTCCAAAGCCTAATTAGTCCAAAGCCCCTGAAGTCCAAAGCCTAATTAGTCCAAAGCCCCTGAAGTCCAAAGCCTAATTAGTCCAAAGCCCCTGAAGTCCAAAGCCTAATTAGTCCAAAGCCCCTGAAGTCCAAAGCCTAATTAGTCCAAAGCCCCTGAAGTCCAAAGCCTAATTAGTCCAAAGCCCCTGAAGTCCAAAGCCTAATTAGTCCAAAGCCCCTGAAGTCCAAAGCCTAATTAGTCCAAAGCCAAATTAGTCCAAAGCCCCTGAAGTCCAAAGCCTAATTAGTCCAAAGCCCCTGAAGTCCAAAGCCTAATTAGTCCAAAGCCCCTGAAGTCCAAAGCCTAATTAGTCCAAAGCCCCTGAAGTCCAAAGCCTAATTAGTCCAAAGCCCCTGAAGTCCAAAGCCTAATTAGTCCAAAGCCTAATTAGTCCAAAGCCCCTGAAGTCCAAAGCCTAATTAGTCCAAAGCCCTTGAAGTCCAAAGCCCCTGAATTCCAAAGCCTAATTAGTCCAAAGCCCCTGAAGTCCAAAGCCTAATTAGTCCAAAGCCCCTGAAGTCCAAAGCCTAATTAGTCCAAAGCCCCTGAAGTCCAAAGCCTAATTAGTCCAAAGCCCCTGAAGTCCAAAGCCTAATTAGTCCAAAGCCCCTGAAGTCCAAAGCCTAATTAGTCCAAAGCCCCTGAAGTCCAAAGCCTAATTAGTCCAAAGCCCCTGAAGTCCAAAGCCTAATTAGTCCAAAGCCCCTGAAGTCCAAAGCCTAATTAGTCCAAAGCCCCTGAAGTCCAAAGCCTAATTAGTCCAAAGCCTAATTAGTCCAAAGCCTAATTAGTCCAAAGCCCCTGAAGTCCAAAGCCTAATTAGTCCAAAGCCCCTGAAGTCCAAAGCCTAATTAGTCCAAAGCCCCTGAAGTCCAAAGCCTAATTAGTCCAAAGCCCCTGAAGTCCAAAGCCTAATTAGTCCAAAGCGCCTGAAGTCCGAAGCCTAATTAGTCCAAAGCCCCTGAAGTCCGAAGCCCCTGAAGTCCAAAGCCTAATTAGTCCAAAGCCCCTGAAGTCCAAAGCCTAATTAGTCCAAAGCCCCTGAAGTCCAAAGCCTAATTAGTCCAAAGCCCCTGAAGTCCAAAGCCTAATTAGTCCAAAGCCCCTGAAGTCCAAAGCCCCTGAAGTCCAAAGCCCCTGAAGTCCAAAGCCTAATTAGTCCAAAGCCCCTGAAGTCCAAAGCCTAATTAGTCCAAAGCCCCTGAAGTCCAAAGCCTAATTAGTCCAAAGCCCCTGAAGTCCAAAGCCTAATTAGTCCAAAGCCCCTGAAGTCCAAAGCCTAATTAGTCCAAAGCCCCTGAAGTCCAAAGCCCCTGAAGTCCAAACCCTAATTAGTGCAAAGCCCCTGAAGTCCAAAGCCTAATTAGTCCAAAGCCCCTGAAGTCCAAAGCCTAATTAGTCCAAAGCCCCTGAAGTCCAAAGCCTAATTAGTCCAAAGCCTAATTAGTCCAAAGCCCCTGAAGTCCAAAGCCTAATTAGTCCAAAGCCCCTGAAGTCCAAAGCCTAATTAGTCCAAAGCCCCTGAAGTCCAAAGCCTAATTAGTCCAAAGCCCCTGAAGTCCAAAGCCTAATTAGTCCAAAGCCCCTGAAGTCCAAAGCCTAATTAGTCCAAAGCCCCTGAAGTCCAAAGCCTAATTAGTCCAAAGCCCCTGAAGTCCAAAGCCTAATTAGTCCAAAGCCCCTGAAGTCCAAAGCCTAATTAGTCCAAAGCCCCTGAAGTCCAAAGCCTAATTAGTCCAAAGCCCCTGAAGTCCAAAGCCTAATTAGTCCAAAGCCCCTGAAGTCCAAAGCCTAATTAGTCCAAAGCCCCTGAAGTCCAAAGCCTAATTAGTCCAAAGCCCCTGAAGTCCAAAGCCCCTGAAGTCCAAAGCCCCTGAAGTCCAAAGCCTAATTAGTCCAAAGCCCCTGAAGTCCAAAGCCTAATTAGTCCAAAGCCCCTGAAGTCCAAAGCCCCTGAAGTCCAAAGCCTAATTAGTCCAAAGCCTCTGAAGTCCAAAGCCTAATTAGTCCAAAGCCCCTGAAGTCCAAAGCCCCTGAAGTCCAAAGCCTAATTAGTCCAAAGCCTAATTAGTCCAAAGCCCCTGAAGTCCAAAGCCTAATTAGTCCAAAGCCCCTGAAGTCCAAAGCCTAATTAGTCCAAAGCCTAATTAGTCCAAAGCCCCTGAAGTCCAAAGCCCCTGAAGTCCAAAGCCTAATTAGTCCAAAGCCCCTGAAGTCCAAAGCCTAATTAGTCCAAAGCCCCTGAAGTCCAAAGCCCCTGAAGTCCAAAGCCTAATTAGTCCAAAGCCCCTGAAGTCCAAATCCTAATTAGTCCAAAGCCCCTGAAGTCCAAAGCCTAATTAGTCCAAAGCCCCTGAAGTCCAAAGCCCCTGAAGTCCAAAGCCCCTGAAGTCCAAAGCCTAATTAGTCCAAAGCCCCTGAAGTCCAAAGCCTAATTAGTCCAAAGCCCCTGAAGTCCAAAGCCCCTGAAGTCCAAAGCCCCTGAAGTCCAAAGCCTAATTAGTCCAAAGCCCCTGAAGTCCAAAGCCTAATTAGTCCAAAGCCCCTGAAGTCCAAAGCCTAATTAGTCCAAAGCCCCTGAAGTCCAAAGCCTAATTAGTCCAAAGCCCCTGAAGTCCAAAGCCTAATTAGTCCAAAGCCCCTGAAGTCCAAAGCCTAATTAGTCCAAAGCCCCTGAAGTCCAAAGCCCCTGAAGTCCAAAGCCTAATTAGTCCAAAGCCCCTGAAGTCCAAAGCCTAATTAGTCCAAAGCCCCTGAAGTCCAAAGCCCCTGAAGTCCAAAGCCCCTGAAGTCCAAAGCCTAATTAGTCCAAAGCCTAATTAGTCCAAAGCCTAATTAGTCCAAAGCCTAATTAGTCCAAAGCCCCTGAAGTCCAAAGCCTAATTAGTCCAAAGCCCCTGAAGTCCAAAGCCTAATTAGTCCAAAGCCCCTGAAGTCCAAAGCCTAATTAGTCCAAAGCCCCTGAAGTCCAAAGCCTAATTAGTCCAAAGCCCCTGAAGTCCAAAGCCTAATTAGTCCAAAGCCTAATTAGTCCAAAGCCTCATTAGTCCAAAGCCTAATTAGTCCAAAGCCCCTGAAGTCCAAAGCCCCTGAAGTCCAAAGCCCCTGAAGTCCAAAGCCTAATTAGTCCAAAGCCCCTGAAGTCCAAAGCCCCTGAAGTCCAAAGCCTAATTAGTCCAAAGCCCCTGAAGTCCAAAGCCCCTGAAGTCCAAAGCCCCTGAAGTCCAAAGCCCCTGAAGTCCAAAGCCTAATTAGTCCAAAGCCCCTGAAGTCCAAAGCCTAATTAGTCCAAAGCCCCTGAAGTCCAAAGCCCCTGAAGTCCAAAGCCTAATTAGTCCAAAGCCCCTGAAGTCCAAAGCCTAATTAGTCCAAAGCCCCTGAAGTCCAAAGCCTAATTAGTCCAAAGCCCCTGAAGTCCAAAGCCTAATTAGTCCAAAGCCCCTGAAGTCCAAAGCCTAATTAGTCCAAAGCCTCTGAAGTCCAAAGCCTAATTAGTCCAAAGCCCCTGAAGTCCAAAGCCTAATTAGTCCAAAGCCCCTGAAGTCCAAAGCCTAATTAGTCCAAAGCCCCTGAAGTCCAAAGCCTAATTAGTCCAAAGCCAAATTAGTCCAAAGCCCCTGAAGTCCAAAGCCTAATTAGTCCAAAGCCCCTGAAGTCCAAAGCCTAATTAGTCCAAAGCCCCTGAAGTCCAAAGCCTAATTAGTCCAAAGCCCCTGAAGTCCAAAGCCTAATTAGTCCAAAGCCCCTGAAGTCCAAAGCCTAATTAGTCCAAAGCCCCTGAAGTCCAAAGCCTAATTAGTCCAAAGCCTAATTAGTCCAAAGCCCCTGAAGTCCAAAGCCTAATTAGTCCAAAGCCTAATTAGTCCAAAGCCCCTGAAGTCCAAAGCCTAATTAGTCCAAAGCCCCTGAAGTCCAAAGCCTAATTAGTCCAAAGCCCCTGAAGTCCAAAGCCTAATTAGTCCAAAGCCCCTGAAGTCCAAAGCCTAATTAGTCCAAAGCCCCTGAAGTCCAAAGCCTAATTAGTCCAAAGTCTAATTAGTCCAAAGCCTAATTAGTCCAAAGCCCCTGAAGTCCAAAGCCTAATTAGTCCAAAGCCCCTGAAGTCCAAAGCCTAATTAGTCCAAAGCCCCTGAAGTCCAAAGCCTAATTAGTCCAAAGCCCCTGAAGTCCAAAGCCTAATTAGTCCAAAGCCCCTGAAGTCCAAAGCCTAATTAGTCCAAAGCCTAATTAGTCCAAAGCCTAATTAGTCCAAAGCCCCTGAAGTCCAAAGCCTAATTAGTCCAAAGCCCCTGAAGTCCAAAGCCTAATTAGTCCAAAGCCCCTGAAGTCCAAAGCCTAATTAGTCCAAAGCCCCTGAAGTCCAAAGCCTAATTAGTCCAAAGCCCCTGAAGTCCGAAGCCTAATTAGTCCAAAGCCCCTGAAGTCCGAAGCCCCTGAAGTCCAAAGCCTAATTAGTCCAAAGCCCCTGAAGTCCAAAGCCTAATTAGTCCAAAGCCCCTGAAGTCCAAAGCCTAATTAGTCCAAAGCCCCTGAAGTCCAAAGCCTAATTAGTCCAAAGCCCCTGAAGTCCAAAGCCCCTGAAGTCCAAAGCCCCTGAAGTCCAAAGCCTAATTAGTCCAAAGCCCCTGAAGTCCAAAGCCTAATTAGTCCAAAGCCCCTGAAGTCCAAAGCCTAATTAGTCCAAAGCCCCTGAAGTCCAAAGCCTAATTAGTCCAAAGCCCCTGAAGTCCAAAGCCCCTGAAGTCCAAAGCCTAATTAGTGCAAAGCCCCTGAAGTCCAAAGCCTAATTAGTCCAAAGCCCCTGAAGTCCAAAGCCTAATTAGTCCAAAGCCCCTGAAGTCCAAAGCCTAATTAGTCCAAAGCCTAATTAGTCCAAAGCCCCTGAAGTCCAAAGCCTAATTAGTCCAAAGCCCCTGAAGTCCAAAGCCTAATTAGTCCAAAGCCCCTGAAGTCCAAAGCCTAATTAGTCCAAAGCCCCTGAAGTCCAAAGCCTAATTAGTCCAAAGCCCCTGAAGTCCAAAGCCTAATTAGTCCAAAGCCCCTGAAGTCCAAAGCCTAATTAGTCCAAAGCCCCTGAAGTCCAAAGCCTAATTAGTCCAAAGCCCCTGAAGTCCAAAGCCTAATTAGTCCAAAGCCCCTGAAGTCCAAAGCCTAATTAGTCCAAAGCCCCTGAAGTCCAAAGCCTAATTAGTCCAAAGCCCCTGAAGTCCAAAGCCTAATTAGTCCAAAGCCCCTGAAGTCCAAAGCCTAATTAGTCCAAAGCCCCTGAAGTCCAAAGCCTAATTAGTCCAAAGCCCCTGAAGTCCAAAGCCCCTGAAGTCCAAAGCCTAATTAGTGCAAAGCCCCTGAAGTCCAAAGCCTAATTAGTCCAAAGCCCCTGAAGTCCAAAGCCTAATTAGTCCAAAGCCCCTGAAGTCCAAAGCCTAATTAGTCCAAAGCCTAATTAGTCCAAAGCCCCTGAAGTCCAAAGCCTAATTAGTCCAAAGCCCCTGAAGTCCAAAGCCTAATTAGTCCAAAGCCCCTGAAGTCCAAAGCCTAATTAGTCCAAAGCCCCTGAAGTCCAAAGCCTAATTAGTCCAAAGCCCCTGAAGTCCAAAGCCTAATTAGTCCAAAGCCCCTGAAGTCCAAAGCCTAATTAGTCCAAAGCCCCTGAAGTCCAAAGCCTAATTAGTCCAAAGCCCCTGAAGTCCAAAGCCTAATTAGTCCAAAGCCCCTGAAGTCCAAAGCCTAATTAGTCCAAAGCCCCTGAAGTCCAAAGCCTAATTAGTCCAAAGCCCCTGAAGTCCAAAGCCTAATTAGTCCAAAGCCCCTGAAGTCCAAAGCCTAATTAGTCCAAAGCCCCTGAAGTCCAAAGCCCCTGAAGTCCAAAGCCCCTGAAGTCCAAAGCCTAATTAGTCCAAAGCCCCTGAAGTCCAAAGCCTAATTAGTCCAAAGCCCCTGAAGTCCAAAGCCCTTGAAGTCCAAAGCCTAATTAGTCCAAAGCCTCTGAAGTCCAAAGCCTAATTAGTCCAAAGCCCCTGAAGTCCAAAGCCTAATTAGTCCAAAGCCTAATTAGTCCAAAGCCCCTGAAGTCCAAAGCCTAATTAGTCCAAAGCCCCTGAAGTCCAAAGCCTAATTAGTCCAAAGCCTAATTAGTCCAAAGCCCCTGAAGTCCAAAGCCCCTGAAGTCCAAAGCCTAATTAGTCCAAAGCCCCTGAAGTCCAAAGCCTAATTAGTCCAAAGCCCCTGAAGTCCAAAGCCCCTGAAGTCCAAAGCCTAATTAGTCCAAAGCCCCTGAAGTCCAAATCCTAATTAGTCCAAAGCCCCTGAAGTCCAAAGCCTAATTAGTCCAAAGCCCCTGAAGTCCAAAGCCCCTGAAGTCCAAAGCCCCTGAAGTCCAAAGCCTAATTAGTCCAAAGCCCCTGAAGTCCAAAGCCTAATTAGTCCAAAGCCCCTGAAGTCCAAAGCCCCTGAAGTCCAAAGCCCCTGAAGTCCAAAGCCTAATTAGTCCAAAGCCCCTGAAGTCCAAAGCCTAATTAGTCCAAAGCCCCTGAAGTCCAAAGCCTAATTAGTCCAAAGCCTAATTAGTCCAAAGCCTAATTAGTCCAAAGCCCCTGAAGTCCAAAGCCCCTGAAGTCCAAAGCCTAATTAGTCCAAAGCCCCTGAAGTCCAAAGCCTAATTAGTCCAAAGCCCCTGAAGTCCAAAGCCTAATTAGTCCAAAGCCCCTGAAGTCCAAAGCCTAATTAGTCCAAAGCCCCTGAAGTCCAAAGCCTAATTAGTCCAAAGCCTAATTAGTCCAAAGCCCCTGAAGTCCAAAGCCTAATTAGTCCAAAGCCCCTGAAGTCCAAAGCCTAATTAGTCCAAAGCCCCTGAAGTCCAAAGACTAATTATTCCAAAGTCCCTGAAGTCCAAAGCCCCTGAAGTCCAAAGCCCAATTAGTCCAAAGCCCCTGAAGTCCAAAGCCCCTGAAGTCCAAAGCCCCTGAAGTCCAAAGCCCCTGAAGTCCAAAGCCTAATTAGTCCAAAGCCCCTGAAGTCCAAAGACTAATTAGTCCAAAGCCCCTGAAGTCCAAAGCCCCTGAAGTCCAAAGCCTAATTAGTCCAAAGCCCCTGAAGTCCAAAGCCTAATTAGTCCAAAGCCCCTGAAGTCCAAAGCCTAATTAGTCCAAAGCCCCTGAAGTCCAAAGCCTAATTAGTCCAAAGCCCCTGAAGTCCAAAGCCTAATTAGTCCAAAGCCCCTGAAGTCCAAAGCCTAATTAGTCCAAAGCCTAATTAGTCCAAAGCCTAATTAGTCCAAAGCCTAATTAGTCCAAAGCCCCTGAAGTCCAAAGCCCCTGAAGTCCAAAGCCCCTGAAGTCCAAAGCCTAATTAGTCCAAAGCCCCTGAAGTCCAAAGCCCCTGAAGTCCAAAGCCTAATTAGTCCAAAGCCTAATTAGTCCAAAGCCCCTGAAGTCCAAAGCCCCTGAAGTCCAAAGCCCCTGAAGTCCAAAGCCTAATTAGTCCAAAGCCCCTGAAGTCCAAAGCCTAATTAGTCCAAAGCCCCTGAAGTCCAAAGCCCCTGAAGTCCAAAGCCTAATTAGTCCAAAGCCCCTGAAGTCCAAAGCCTAATTAGTCCAAAGCCCCTGAAGTCCAAAGCCTAATTAGTCCAAAGCCCCTGAAGTCCAAAGCCTAATTAGTCCAAAGCCCCTGAAGTCCAAAGCCTAATTAGTCCAAAGCCTCTGAAGTCCAAAGCCTAATTAGTCCAAAGCCCCTGAAGTCCAAAGCCTAATTAGTCCAAAGCCCCTGAAGTCCAAAGCCTAATTAGTCCAAAGCCCCTGAAGTCCAAAGCCTAATTAGTCCAAAGCCCCTGAAGTCCAAAGCCCCTGAAGTCCAAAGCCTAATTAGTGCAAAGCCCCTGAAGTCCAAAGCCTAATTAGTCCAAAGCCCCTGAAGTCCAAAGCCTAATTAGTCCAAAGCCCCTGAAGTCCAAAGCCTAATTAGTCCAAAGCCTAATTAGTCCAAAGCCCCTGAAGTCCAAAGCCTAATTAGTCCAAAGCCCCTGAAGTCCAAAGCCTAATTAGTCCAAAGCCCCTGAAGTCCAAAGCCTAATTAGTCCAAAGCCCCTGAAGTCCAAAGCCTAATTAGTCCAAAGCCCCTGAAGTCCAAAGCCTAATTAGTCCAAAGCCCCTGAAGTCCAAAGCCTAATTAGTCCAAAGCCCCTGAAGTCCAAAGCCTAATTAGTCCAAAGCCCCTGAAGTCCAAAGCCTAATTAGTCCAAAGCCCCTGAAGTCCAAAGCCTAATTAGTCCAAAGCCCCTGAAGTCCAAAGCCTAATTAGTCCAAAGCCCCTGAAGTCCAAAGCCTAATTAGTCCAAAGCCCCTGAAGTCCAAAGCCTAATTAGTCCAAAGCCCCTGAAGTCCAAAGCCTAATTAGTCCAAAGCCCCTGAAGTCCAAAGCCTAATTAGTCCAAAGCCCCTGAAGTCCAAAGCCTAATTAGTCCAAAGCCCCTGAAGTCCAAAGCCTAATTAGTCCAAAGCCCCTGAAGTCCAAAGCCCCTGAAGTCCAAAGCCTAATTAGTGCAAAGCCCCTGAAGTCCAAAGCCTAATTAGTCCAAAGCCCCTGAAGTCCAAAGCCTAATTAGTCCAAAGCCCCTGAAGTCCAAAGCCTAATTAGTCCAAAGCCTAATTAGTCCAAAGCCCCTGAAGTCCAAAGCCTAATTAGTCCAAAGCCCCTGAAGTCCAAAGCCTAATTAGTCCAAAGCCCCTGAAGTCCAAAGCCTAATTAGTCCAAAGCCCCTGAAGTCCAAAGCCTAATTAGTCCAAAGCCCCTGAAGTCCAAAGCCTAATTAGTCCAAAGCCCCTGAAGTCCAAAGCCTAATTAGTCCAAAGCCCCTGAAGTCCAAAGCCTAATTAGTCCAAAGCCCCTGAAGTCCAAAGCCTAATTAGTCCAAAGCCCCTGAAGTCCAAAGCCTAATTAGTCCAAAGCCCCTGAAGTCCAAAGCCCCTGAAGTCCAAAGCCCCTGAAGTCCAAAGCCTAATTAGTCCAAAGCCCCTGAAGTCCAAAGCCTAATTAGTCCAAAGCCCCTGAAGTCCAAAGCCCCTGAAGTCCAAAGCCTAATTAGTCCAAAGCCTCTGAAGTCCAAAGCCTAATTAGTCCAAAGCCCCTGAAGTCCAAAGCCTAATTAGTCCAAAGCCTAATTAGTCCAAAGCCCCTGAAGTCCAAAGCCTAATTAGTCCAAAGCCCCTGAAGTCCAAAGCCTAATTAGTCCAAAGCCTAATTAGTCCAAAGCCCCTGAAGTCCAAAGCCCCTGAAGTCCAAAGCCTAATTAGTCCAAAGCCCCTGAAGTCCAAAGCCTAATTAGTCCAAAGCCCCTGAAGTCCAAATCCTAATTAGTCCAAAGCCCCTGAAGTCCAAAGCCTAATTAGTCCAAAGCCCCTGAAGTCCAAAGCCCCTGAAGTCCAAAGCCCCTGAAGTCCAAAGCCTAATTAGTCCAAAGCCCCTGAAGTCCAAAGCCTAATTAGTCCAAAGCCCCTGAAGTCCAAAGCCCCTGAAGTCCAAAGCCCCTGAAGTCCAAAGCCTAATTAGTCCAAAGCCCCTGAAGTCCAAAGCCTAATTAGTCCAAAGCCCCTGAAGTCCAAAGCCTAATTAGTCCAAAGCCTAATTAGTCCAAAGCCTAATTAGTCCAAAGCCCCTGAAGTCCAAAGCCCCTGAAGTCCAAAGCCTAATTAGTCCAAAGCCCCTGAAGTCCAAAGCCTAATTAGTCCAAAGCCCCTGAAGTCCAAAGCCTAATTAGTCCAAAGCCCCTGAAGTCCAAAGCCTAATTAGTCCAAAGCCCCTGAAGTCCAAAGCCTAATTAGTCCAAAGCCTAATTAGTCCAAAGCCCCTGAAGTCCAAAGCCTAATTAGTCCAAAGCCCCTGAAGTCCAAAGCCTAATTAGTCCAAAGCCCCTGAAGTCCAAAGACTAATTATTCCAAAGTCCCTGAAGTCCAAAGCCCCTGAAGTCCAAAGCCCAATTAGTCCAAAGCCCCTGAAGTCCAAAGCCCCTGAAGTCCAAAGCCCCTGAAGTCCAAAGCCTAATTAGTCCAAAGCCCCTGAAGTCCAAAGACTAATTAGTCCAAAGCCCCTGAAGTCCAAAGCCCCTGAAGTCCAAAGCCTAATTAGTCCAAAGCCCCTGAAGTCCAAAGCCTAATTAGTCCAAAGCCCCTGAAGTCCAAAGCCTAATTAGTCCAAAGTCCCTGAAGTCCAAAGCCTAATTAGTCCAAAGCCCCTGAATTCCAAAGCCTAATTAGTCCAAAGCCCCTGAAGTCCAAAGCCTAATTAGTCCAAAGCCCCTGAAGTCCAAAGCCTAATTAGTCCAAAGCCCCTGAAGTCCAAAGCCTAATTAGTCCAAAGCCCCTGAAGTCCAAAGCCTAATTAGTCCAAAGCCTAATTAGTCCAAAGCCCCTGAAGTCCAAAGCCTAATTAGTCCAAAGCCCCTGAAGTCCAAAGCCTAATTAGTCCAAAGCCCCTGAAGTCCAAAGCCTAATTAGTCCAAAGCCCCTGAAGTCCAAAGCCTAATTAGTCCAAAGCCCCTGAAGTCCAAAGCCTAATTAGTCCAAAGCCTAATTAGTCCAAAGCCCCTGAAGTCCAAAGCCTAATTAGTCCAAAGCCCCTGAAGTCCAAAGCCTAATTAGTCCAAAGCCCCTGAAGTCCAAAGCCTAATTAGTCCAAAGCCCCTGAAGTCCAAAGCCTAATTAGTCCAAAGCCCCTGAAGTCCAAAGCCTAATTAGTCCAAAGCCCCTGAAGTAGAAAGCCTAATTAGTCCAAAGCCCCTGAAGTCCAAAGCCCAATTAGTCCAAAGCCCAATTAGTCCAAAGCCCAATTAGTCCAAAGCCCCTGAAGTCCAAAGCCCAATTAGTACAAAGCCCCTGAAGTCCAAAGCCCAATTAGTCCAAAGCCCCTGAAGTCCAAAGCCTAATTAGTCCAAAGCCCCTGAAGTCCAAAGCCTAATTAGTCCAAAGCCCCTGAAGTCCAAAGCCTAATTAGTCCAAAGCCCCTGAAGTCCAAAGCCTAATTAGTCCAAAGCCCCTGAAGTCCAAAGCCTAATTAGTCCAAAGCCCCTGAAGTCCAAAGCCCCTGAAGTCCAAAGCCTAATTAGTCCAAAGCCCCTGAAGTCCAAAGCCCCTGAAGTCCAAAGCCCCTGAAGTCCAAAGCCCCTGAAGTCAAAAGCCTAATTAGTCCAAAGCCTAATTAGTCCAAAGCCTAATTAGTCCAAAGCCTAATTAGTCCAAAGCCCCTGAAGTCCAAAGCCCCTGAAGTCCAAAGCCCCTGAAGTCCAAAGCCTAATTAGTCCAAAGCCCCTGAAGTCCAAAGCCTAATTAGTCCAAAGCCCCTGAAGTCCAAAGCCTAATTAGTCCAAAGCCCCTGAAGTCCAAAGCCTAATTAGTCCAAAGCCCCTGAAGTCCAAAGCCTAATTAGTCCAAAGCCTAATTAGTCCAAAGCCCCTGAAGTCCAAAGCCTAATTAGTCCAAAGCCCCTGAAGTCCAAAGCCTAATTAGTCCAAAGCCCCTGAAGTCCAAAGCCTAATTAGTCCAAAGCCCCTGAAGTCCAAAGCCTAATTAGTCCAAAGCCCCTGAAGTCCAAAGCCTAATTAGTCCAAAGCCCCTGAAGTCCAAAGCCTAATTAGTCCAAAGCCCCTGAAGTCCAAAGCCTAATTAGTCCAAAGCCCCTGAAGTCCAAAGCCTAATTAGTCCAAAGCTCCTGAAGTCCAAAGCCTAATTAGTCCAAAGCCCCTGAAGTCCAAAGCCTAATTAGTCCAAAGCCTAATTAGTCCAAAGCTCCTGAAGTCCAAAGCCTAATTAGTCCAAAGCCCCTGAAGTCCAAAGCCTAATTAGTCCAAAGCCTAATTAGTCCAAAGTCCCTGAAGTCCAAAGCCTAATTAGTCCAAAGCCCCTGAAGTCCAAAGCCTAATTAGTCCAAAGCCTAATTTGTCCAAAGCCTAATTAGTCCAAAGCCTAATTAGTCCAAAGCCTAATTAGTCCAAAGCCCCTGAAGTAAGTCCAAAGCCCCTGAAGTAAGTCCAAAGCCTAGTTAGTCCAAAGCCCCTGAAGTAAGTCCAAAGCCTAATTAGTCCAAAGCCCCTGAAGTAAGTCCAAAGCCTAATTAGTCCAAAGCCCAATTAGTCCAAAGCCCAATTAGTCCAAAGCCCAATTAGTCCAAAGCCCAATTAGTCCAAAGCCCCTGAAGTCCAAAGCCTAATTAGTCCAAAGCCCCTGAAGTCCAAAGCCTAATTAGTCCAAAGCCCCTGAAGTCCAAAGCCTAATTAGTCCAAAGCCCCTGAAGTCCAAAGCCTAATTAGTCCAAAGCCCCTTAAGTCCAAAGCCCCTGAAGTCCAAAGCCTAATTAGTCCAAAGCCCCTGAAGTCCAAAGCCTAATTAGTCCAAAGCCTAATTAGTCCAAAGCCTAATTAGTCCAAAGCCTAATTAGTCCAAAGCCCCTGAAGTCCAAAGCCTAATTAGTCCAAAGCCCCTGAAGTCCAAAGCCTAATTAGTCCAAAGCCCCTGAAGTCCAAAGCCCCTGAAGTCCAAAGCCCCTGAAGTCCAAAGCCTAATTAGTCCAAAGCCCCTGAAGTCCAAAGCCTAATTAGTCCAAAGCCTAATTAGTCCAAAGCCTAATTAGTCCAAAGCCCCTGAAGTCCAAAGCCTAATTAGTCCAAAGCCCCTATAGTCCAAAGCCTAATTAGTCCAAAGCCCCTGAAGTCCAAAGCCTAATTAGTCCAAAGCCCCTGAAGTCCAAAGCCCCTGAAGTCCAAAGCCTAATTAGTCCAAAGCCCAATTAGTCCAAAGCCCCTGAAGTCCAAAGCCCCTGAAGTCCAAAGCCCCTGAAGTCCAAAGCCCCTGAAGTCCAAAGCCCCTGAAGTCCAAAGCCCAATTAGTCCAAAGCCCCTGAAGTCCAAAGCCCCTGAAGTCCAAAGCCTAATTAGTCCAAAGCCCCTGAAGTCCAAAGCCTAATTAGTCCAAAGCCCCTGAAGTCCAAAGCCTAATTAGTCCAAAGCCCCTGAAGTCCAAAGCCTAATTAGTCCAAAGCCCCTGAAGTCCAAAGCCTAATTAGTCCAAAGCCCCTGAAGTCCAAAGCCTAATTAGTCCAAAGCCCCTGAAGTCCAAAGCCTAATTAGTCCAAAGCCCCTGAAGTCCAAAGCCTAATTAGTCCAAAGCCTAATTAGTCCAAAGCCTAATTAGTCCAAAGCCCCTGAAGTCCAAAGCCTAATTAGTCCAAAGCCCCTGAAGTCCAAAGCCCCTGAAGTCCAAAGCCTAATTAGTCCAAAGCCCCTGAAGTCCAAAGCCTAATTAGTCCAAAGCCTAATTAGTCCAAAGCCCCTGAAGTCCAAAGCCTAATTAGTCCAAAGCCCCTGAAGTCCAAAGCCTAATTAGTCCAAAGCCCCTGAAGTCCAAAGCCTAATTAGTCCAAAGCCCCTGAAGTCCAAAGCCTAATTAGTCCAAAGCCCCTGAAGTCCAAAGCCCCTGAAGTCCAAAGCCTAATTAGTCCAAAGCCCCTGAAGTCCAAAGCCCCTGAGTCCAAAGCCCAATTAGTCCAAAGCCCCCGGAGTCCAAAGCCCAATTAGACCAAAGCCCCCAAAGTCCAAAGCCCAATTAGACCAAAGCCCCCAGAGTCCAAAGCCCAATTAGACCAAAGCCCCCAGAGTCCAAAGCCCAATTAGACCAAAGCCCCCAGAGTCCAAAGCCCAATTAGACCAAAGCCCCCAGAGTCCAAAGCCCAATTAGACCAAAGCCCCCAGAGTCCAAAGCCCAATTAGACCAAAGCCCCCAGAGTCCAAAGCCCAATTAGTCCAAAGCCCAATTAGTCCAAAGCCCAATTAGTCCAAAGCCCAATTAGTCCAAAGCCCAATTAGTCCAAAGCCCAATTAGTCCAAAGCCCAATTAGTCCAAAGCCCAATTAGTCCAAAGCCCAATTAGTCCAAAGCCCAATTAGTCCAAAGCCCAATTAGTCCAAAGCCCCCGGAGTCCAAAGCCCAATTAGTCCAAAGCCCCCGGAGTCCAAAGCCCAATTAGTCCAAAGCCCCCGGAGTCCAAAGCCCAATTAGTCCAAAGCCCCCGGAGTCCAAAGCCCAATTAGTCCAAAGCCCCCGGAGTCCAAAGCCCAATTAGTCCAAAGCCCCCTGAGTCCAAAGCCCCCGGAGTCCAAAGCCCCCGGAGTCCAAAGCCCCCGGAGTCCAAAGCCCCCGGAGTCCAAAGCCCCCGGAGTCCAAAGCCCCCGGAGTCCAAAGCCCCCGGAGTCCAAAGCCCCCGGAGTCCAAAGCCCCCGGAGTCCAAAGCCCCCGGAGTCCAAAGCCCCCGGAGTCCAAAGCCCCCGGAGTCCAAAGCCCCCGGAGTCCAAAGCCCCCGGAGTCCAAAGCCCCCGGAGTCCAAAGCCCCCGGAGTCCAAAGCCCCCGGAGTCCAAAGCCCCCGGAGTCCAAAGCCCCCGGAGTCCAAAGCCCCCGGAGTCCAAAGCCCCCGGAGTCCAAAGCCCCCGGAGTCCAAAGCCCCCGGAGTCCAAAGCCCCCGGAGTCCAAAGCCCCCGGAGTCCAAAGCCCCCGGAGTCCAAAGCCCCCGGAGTCCAAAGCCCCCGGAGTCCAAAGCCCCCGGAGTCCAAAGCCCCCGGAGTCCAAAGCCCCCGGAGTCCAAAGCCCCCGGAGTCCAAAGCCCCCGGAGTCCAAAGCCCCCGGAGTCCAAAGCCCAATTAGACCAAAGCCCCCGGAGTCCAAAGCCCAATTAGACCAAAGCCCCCGGAGTCCAAAGCCCAATTAGACCAAAGCCCCCGGAGTCCAAAGCCCAATTAGACCAAAGCCCCCGGAGTCCAAAGCCCAATTAGACCAAAGCCCCCGGAGTCCAAAGCCCAATTAGACCAAAGCCCCCGGAGTCCAAAGCCCCCGGAGTCCAAAGCCCCCGGAGTCCAAAGCCCAATTAGACCAAAGCCCCCGGAGTCCAAAGCCCAATTAGACCAAAGCCCCCGGAGTCCAAAGCCCAATTAGACCAAAGCCCCCGGAGTCCAAAGCCCCCGGAGTCCAAAGCCCCCGGAGTCCAAAGCCCCCGGAGTCCAAAGCCCCCGGAGTCCAAAGCCCCCGGAGTCCAAAGCCCCCGGAGTCCAAAGCCCCCGGAGTCCAAAGCCCCCGGAGTCCAAAGCCCCCGGAGTCCAAAGCCCCCGGAGTCCAAAGCCCCCGGAGTCCAAAGCCCCCGGAGTCCAAAGCCCCCGGAGTCCAAAGCCCCCGGAGTCCAAAGCCCCCGGAGTCCAAAGCCCCCGGAGTCCAAAGCCCCCGGAGTCCAAAGCCCCCGGAGTCCAAAGCCCCCGGAGTCCAAAGCCCCCGGAGTCCAAAGCCCCCGGAGTCCAAAGCCCCCGGAGTCCAAAGCCCCCGGAGTCCAAAGCCCAATTAGTCCAAAGCCCCCGGAGTCCAAAGCCCAATTAGTCCAAAGCCCCCGGAGTCCAAAGCCCAATTAGTCCAAAGCCCCCGGAGTCCAAAGCCCAATTAGTCCAAAGCCCCCGGAGTCCAAAGCCCAATTAGACCAAAGCCCCCGGAGTCCAAAGCCCAATTAGACCAAAGCCCCCGGAGTCCAAAGCCCAATTAGACCAAAGCCCCCGGAGTCCAAAGCCCCCGGAGTCCAAAGCCCCCGGAGTCCAAAGCCCCCGGAGTCCAAAGCCCCCGGAGTCCAAAGCCCCCGGAGTCCAAAGCCCCCGGAGTCCAAAGCCCCCGGAGTCCAAAGCCCCCGGAGTCCAAAGCCCCCGGAGTCCAAAGCCCCCGGAGTCCAAAGCCCCCGGAGTCCAAAGCCCCCGGAGTCCAAAGCCCCCGGAGTCCAAAGCCCCCGGAGTCCAAAGCCCCCGGAGTCCAAAGCCCAATTAGTCCAAAGCCCCCGGAGTCCAAAGCCCCCGGAGTCCAAAGCCCAATTAGTCCAAAGCCCCCGGAGTCCAAAGCCCAATTAGTCCAAAGCCCCCGGAGTCCAAAGCCCAATTAGTCCAAAGCCCCCGGAGTCCAAAGCCCAATTAGTCCAAAGCCCCCGGAGTCCAAAGCCCAATTAGTCCAAAGCCCCCGGAGTCCAAAGCCCAATTAGTCCAAAGCCCAATTAGTCCAAAGCCCAATTAGTCCAAAGCCCAATTAGTCCAAAGCCCAATTAGTCCAAAGCCCAATTAGTCCAAAGCCCCCAGAGTCCAAAGCCCCCAGAGTCCAAAGCCCCCAGAGTCCAAAGCCCCCAGAGTCCAAAGCCCCCAGAGTCCAAAGCCCCCAGAGTCCAAAGCCCCCAGAGTCCAAAGCCCCCAGAGTCCAAAGCCCCCAGAGTCCAAAGCCCCCAGAGTCCAAAGCCCCCAGAGTCCAAAGCCCCCAGAGTCCAAAGCCCCCAGAGTCCAAAGCCCCCAGAGTCCAAAGCCCCCAGAGTCCAAAGCCCCCAGAGTCCAAAGCCCCCAGAGTCCAAAGCCCCCAGAGTCCAAAGCCCCCAGAGTCCAAAGCCCCCAGAGTCCAAAGCCCCCAGAGTCCAAAGCCCCCAGAGTCCAAAGCCCCCAGAGTCCAAAGCCCCCAGAGTCCAAAGCCCCCAGAGTCCAAAGCCCCCAGAGTCCAAAGCCCCCAGAGTCCAAAGCCCCCAGAGTCCAAAGCCCCCAGAGTCCAAAGCCCCCAGAGTCCAAAGCCCCCAGAGTCCAAGGCCCCATTAGTCCAAAGCCCCCAGAGTCCAAGGCCCCATTAGTCCAAAGCCCCCAGAGTCCAAGGCCCCATTAGTCCAAGGCCCCATTAGTCCAAGGCCCAATTAGTCCAAAGCCCAATTAGTCCAAGGCCCCCAGAGTCCAAGGCCCCCAGAGTCCAAAGCCCCCAGAGTCCAAGGCCCCATTAGTCCAAAGCCCAATTAGTCCAAAGCCCCCAGAGTCCAAAGCCCCCAGAGTCCAAAGCCCCCAGAGTCCAAAGCCCCCAGAGTCCAAAGCCCCCAGAGTCCAAAGCCCCCAGAGTCCAAAGCCCCCAGAGTCCAAAGCCCCCAGAGTCCAAAGCCCCCAGAGTCCAAAGCCCCCAGAGTCCAAAGCCCCCAGAGTCCAAAGCCCCCAGAGTCCAAAGCCCCCAGAGTCCAAAGCCCCCAGAGTCCAAAGCCCCCAGAGTCCAAAGCCCCCAGAGTCCAAGGCCCCATTAGTCCAAAGCCCCCAGAGTCCAAGGCCCCATTAGTCCAAGGCCCCATTAGTCCAAGGCCCCATTAGTCCAAGGCCCCATTAGTCCAAGGCCCCATTAGTCCAAAGCCCCCAGAGTCCAAAGCCCCCAGAGTCCAAAGCCCCCAGAGTCCAAAGCCCCCAGAGTCCAAAGCCCCCAGAGTCCAAAGCCCCCAGAGTCCAAAGCCCCCAGAGTCCAAAGCCCAATTAGTCCAAAGCCCAATTAGTCCAAGGCCCCATTAGTCCAAGGCCCCATTAGTCCAAGGCCCCATTAGTCCAAGGCCCCATTAGTCCAAGGCCCCATTAGTCCAAGGCCCCATTAGTCCAAGGCCCCATTAGTCCAAGGCCCCATTAGTCCAAGGCCCCATTAGTCCAAGGCCCCATTAGTCCAAGGCCCCATTAGTCCAAGGCCCCATTAGTCCAAGGCCCCATTAGTCCAAGGCCCCATTAGTCCAAGGCCCCATTAGTCCAAGGCCCCATTAGTCCAAGGCCCCATTAGTCCAAGGCCCCATTAGTCCAAGGCCCCATTAGTCCAAGGCCCCATTAGTCCAAGGCCCCCAGAGTCCAAGGCCCCCAGAGTCCAAGGCCCCATTAGTCCAAGGCCCCCAGAGTCCAAGGCCCCCAGAGTCCAAGGCCCCCAGAGTCCAAGGCCCCCAGAGTCCAAGGCCCCCAGAGTCCAAGGCCCCCAGAGTCCAAGGCCCCCAGAGTCCAAGGCCCAATTAGTCCAAAGCCCCCAGAGTCCAAGCCCCCATTCGTCCAAAGCCCCCATTCGTCCAAAGCCCCCATTCGTCCAAAGCCCCCATTCGTCCAAAGCCCCCATTCGTCCAAAGCCCCCATTCGTCCAAAGCCCCCATTCGTCCAAAGCCCCCATTCGTCCAAAGCCCCCATTCGTCCAAAGCC